>JAOPHQ010001459.1:0-163070 GCA_030340625.1 Merluccius polli
CTGCTACCCGACCCCTAATAAAGAATTGGCTAGAAAACATTCTGGTGTCCCTGACTAAAGTGTAATTAATTTGTGACCCCTCCCACCCCCTTTAATATGTAGAGGCCATCTGATGCCAGTGCAAATGCCCCCCCCCCCCCTCATATTTGATTACAGGGGTGTGGATGAAGATTCCTACTACAAACAATGTATTGATTAGTCTGTATTACAAGTTGGGTAGCATAATTACTAAAATAAAAGACTAGCCTATATAGTCTTGTAATATCCGTTGCATGGTTTAGGATGTGGTCACTGATTCTTGGCAATGGTCAAGAACGTAACTTAGGCTAAGCAAGCTCACAAGGTTTGCGTTATTGAAACACGAATGGTGGCTTCATGAAGGTAAAGTCCAATCGATATTAGATCCAATGAAGCCACATTAACATGTTCTACATTAATACAAGTACGTGACCATAATTTATTTCCAAGGTCAGCTATCAAAATGTATTCAGTTGGTTAATAAAAGTAATGACATCGCTAACGTAACCTGTGGGGTGATTCTGCTGTGGCAGGTTGTCAAAATCAACACTATTGCATTGCCGCCTGGCAAATGCTACGCAGGGCGTGTCTTGCCAAAAAAGCAGTGGGATCCATATAACGCATTCACCGCTCTATATAGCCTACTAAACTCACGGTAGAAGCACAAACATCTAGAAAGCAGCCGCACGAGGACAGATCCAGAGGCGCCATGTCACCTTGGATCCAACCCAGGGGCGACTGGGAACAAAATTCGGCCCGGCAATTTAGTCCTGGACCGGCCTTGGCGTTGCACGATTGTTGACGGGGGGGGGGGGGGGCACAGGCCGATTAGTATCTGTGGTGACATGATGTCTACAGCCTTCAATCTGTACAGATAACACACACCTTCATTTGTCCATGACTGAGGTATTGTCTGGATCTGGTCAGTTGGATTCTTACTGTTTTTTTCTTCATGTGTTGTTACAACACTTCCAGGCAGGTCATATAAAGTCAGATTAAAAGGACTAATACAAAGCGCTTGGTTTGACATTTACCCACCAAACTCACCCCAGACCTCTCCCCCTGATCCTTCTGGCTCCTCATCCCAGCCCTCCCATTGGCCCTCCCATTGGGGGGGGGGGGGGGGGGGGGGGGGGTTGGTGCGCGATTGTTGACGCCCCGGACCTACAGCCGACGTATTATGACCGGCCCAGAATAAATCTGGACCGGCCCAAAATGCGCATCGGCCACCGGGGATTTGCCCGGTATGCCCGATGGCCAGTCCGCCCCTGATCCAACCTCCTGCGCGCACCGCTGCAGCTTACGCACGACGAGACAAAATGGCGAACAGAGTCCTTCACCCGGCCCACCTTTATATACGCGGTGCCTTGGGAAATGTGGGCGGGGCCCACGTTGATTGGTGCGTTGTTGACATCTCCCACGAACCGAAAACCTAGAGACGGGGATGTCGTCGCAACTCCGTCTATGCAACGGCTCTGGTCGGGTGGGGGGGGGCGGATTGAGACACGTGATCGAAATACGTAGCAGCCCACGCTATGCTAGTGGGCGTGGCTTTACATATAGGGAGGGAGGGAGGAGGAGGAGGAGGGGGGGGCTGAATTGCCTATATGGACTGAAGAAGGAGAGAGAAAAGAAAAAGGGCGACCCAACACCACCCAAGGTGACGGCGTGCGGACACGGTTTGTTTGGGCTCCTCTTACCGTCCGCCGGCACCCAGGGAGCATGGAGGCGTCGAAAGTGGTAATGTTGCCTCCAATGTAGTTGTCTAACAGTAGCTTTAGCAGCAGCAGCAGCTAGCCAGCCCGGTCTGGTGGGGGTCCCACAGGGGGTCTGAAACAGGAGACTGCAGGTCCGCCATACCGGCCCCTTGAGACATGCACAAGACTAGACCTGGAAGTCACCTGGTGAAAGCGCGTTATTATTTTTTTTGCCGCGGGCAGCTCAGTGCTAAATTGTTACGGTTACATTTTCACATGGGTGAAATGGTGGTGTTGTGAATAAATACATCATGTTATAGCGGTATAGTCATGTGTGTGCCCATAGTTACAGCTCCCATATGGCTGCTGGTGGAGGCTGCTGAAGCCTTGGCATCACTAACGCGAGGCTCACATGACCTCTCAGACATTGAAGTGGTGCAGACATAGCAGATCACCAAACCTTTCAGGCTTATAGTCTCACAGAGCTGGCTGGAGTGTGTGTGTGTGTGTTTTAAATCCCTGGCGTAGGCTAGGGCTAATCAGTAAATCAATTTGTCAGTGTGGAGACATTTTGTCCCCACACACACACACACACACACACACACACACACACACACACACACACACACACACACACACACACACACACACACAAAAACAACAACGTTTCCAGGCAGGTCACAATGGCCTTGATGCAGACCCCCGCCCCAACAAACTCTACAACATACTATCACGTCAATGCTCAAATGCTATGCCTGGCTGGCTCGGGGTGCAGAGTGGTTCCCCATGCAGTTTGTTTTCTCGCCCCCCTCCCCCTCCTTCCCTAGGTGCGCTTGTGTGTGCGCCACATGACCCTGTTCTCCAGATGCGCACATCCCGGCTCGCCACCCCGCCTGATGAGATCACTGAGCAGCTCACTGAGGTGTGAATTGCACATCGGCGACATGTGCTGACCTGTAACTCTGTTACATCTCTGTGGCCACGAGAAATAAACTGCTGTTTTGACCTGTTTACCTTTCCAGGGAGGGGAAGAGCCTGACGCGGAAAGGGAAGGCTCTTTTGGTGGTCTCTGTTGCTATTGCAATGGGGGGGGTTGGATACGCCCTGGCGGACTCTCGGGAGAGGAGGAAGATGAGGAATATGATGGACGGCAAAAGACGGCTCTGCAGGTCTGATTACGTCATTGACATCATGATGTCACATTACAGTGTAGCTGTCCTTAAAATAAGAAATAATAGTTTAAAATCTCCCCTCAGATCCCTCACTGTTGGATGCATGATCTCAGTGGACTACTGGTGGACCGCCAATGTGAAGTTATGCCACTTTGATGAGGTATAATTGATTGCTAGAAAAAAAAGTTATCCTATACTCTGTTACAGTTTAAACAGTCATGTCTACAGCTAACTCTCCTATTCAAGAGACGGCTTTGAAAGCAAAAAGCACTAGCAATGTACTTCTCTAGCCATTCCCATCACACTTGCTCACTCTTTTGCATAAACACACACACAATGGCGTCCGCATCCCTAAGCCCACGGCTAGGTTTTATTTTTTTGTGAAACTAAATGTGTGTCACAAATGTGTGTCACCCTGCCAGAGCAGCCCACCCTACTTGGCGGCGATGTCTGCGTGCCACCAGAGGGCGGCCGACCGCATGGTGAGCGGTGCGGTGAGAAACGGCGGTATTTACATCAAGCTGGGCCAGGGACTGTGCTCCTTCAACCACCTCTTCCCACCCGAATACATTCAGACGCTGCAGATACTGGAGGACAAGGCGCTGATCAGGGGGTACAAAGAGGTGAGTTTAGATTTTATGCGTTTGTCTTTTTTTGCAGTAGCGAATAGCTGCATTTGTAGTTATTATTATTATTATTATTATTATTAGTCAGGGACAATGCAGAAGTTTGCAGGTTTAAAAACACATGACCTAGATGTCCTGCATGTAGGGTTTCTAGCCACGGCTGATTTAAGACTGTTTGTAAGACTCTTGTCTTTTAGGCTTTTATACATGGATTTGATGGAAAATAAAAAAAACTAGGGCTGTCAAAATTAACGCGTTAACGCGAGATGATTCATTTCTGGAATTAACAGCGATCATTTTTTTAACGCATTCCCGCCCTGTTTTACCCACAATTCAACCCCCGGTGCGTTCATTCGTCATTGCGTAAACAGCATTGCTGACATGAGCGAGATGGAGGAGTCCGACGAATCGGTTGGCCCTCTGGATGGACAGTTGGAGTATAAAACAAATATTTGTGGGCCCTGCTTGCCCGCAAATATTTACAGAAGAAATGGTCCGCTTTACATTCAGAACATGTCAACAAGTTAGTTTGCCTTAGCAACTGGCTAAAAGATGAATAAGTAAAAGGGCCACATGTAATTGTGTGAAGGTGAGAGAGTTGTTTGTTCAAAAAGAAAAACGTTCCATTCAGTTGTTGCCAAAATTGTTTAGAATTAAATTATTTTTTCTGGATTTGTCGTTAATAAAAAACAAATGTAATATCCACTTGTCATTTATCTTTCTGTTCTGAGAACAGTACACAGAAAATGTGAATTTTTATGTCATATTTAGGATTGTGATTAATCGAAATTAATTCAAGAAACCTTGTGATTAATTAGATTAAACATTTTAATCGTTTGACAAACCTAAAAAAACGGTCAGTAGCAATGACTAAATTAATCACTTTGACATGAAAAGCGGAAGTGGTCATGTAAGGGATAATCCATGATGAGGTGTGCATGTATCGTAAAATAATGCACGACGCGGTGGCTAAGAACCGCTTTTGCCTCCGAAGTGCATCATTTTTCGATACATGCACACCTGGGAGTTTATACCATGGCCACTTGTGAATCAATAAAAATAAAAGGGTGTTGATTCATATTTTGGGGTAATTCTGTCTCAAAATTATAACTTTTAGCTCGTAGTACTTTTTGTGTTCGGCAAATGACCGGAGAAATATTTGGGTCTGACTAATGCCTGGAACGCAATCAGTTAACATGAGATTCATATGGAATGCAGACATTACCTTATTACTCCAGTAAATAGAGATGATCTTAGTAACAACATGGCAACGTTACCTTATTACTCCAGTAAATGGATGATCTTAGTAACAACATGGCAACGTTACCTTATTACTCCAGTAAATAGATGATCTTAGTAACGACATGGCAACGTTACCTTATTACTCCAGTAAATAGAGATGATCTTAGTAACGACATGGCAACGTTACCTTATTACTCCAGTAAATAGAGATGATCTTAGTAACGACATGGCAACGTTACCTTATTACTCCAGTAAATAGATGATCTTGGTAATGACATGGCAACGTTACCTTATTACTCCAGTAAATAGAGACGACCTTAGTAACAACATGGCAACGTTATCTTATTACTCCAGTAAATAGAGATGATCTTAGTAACGACATGGCAACGTTACCTTATTACTCCAGTAAATAGACACGATCTTAGTAACGACATGGCAACGTTACCTTATTACTCCAGTAAATAGACACGATCTTAGTAACGACATGGCAACGTTACCTTATTACTCCAGTAAATAGACACGATCTTAGTAACGACATGGCAACGTTACCTTATTACTCCAGTAAATAGACACGACCTTAGTAACGACATGGTAACGTTACCTTATTACGCCAGTAAATAGAGATGATCTTAGTAACGACATGGCAACGTTACCTTATTACTCCAGTAAATGGAGATGATCTTAGTAACGACATGGCAACGTTACCTTATTACTCCAGTAAATGGAGACAATCTTAGTAACAGCATGGCAACGTTACCTTATTGCTCCAGTAAATAGAGATGATCTTAGTAACAACATGGCAACGGGAAAGCTTTCTAAACGTAGTCCCGTCAGAGTCCAGTCCAAGTTGACAGTTCTTAACGCTTTGTTTAGCGCATTCATTTTTAGACCGGTGATGAGACTGCTTATGTTATGATCATGTTATAGCCGTGCAGTTATCAAAAGTTAATCAACACAAATCGAGTATTCACCCGGGCCATGGTATAAATCATAATAACATTGTCTGGATTCACAGTGAGATTGTCAAAGATTATCTGTTGTCTTTGGTTGTAATACTTGTTGGGAATAGATGATCAGCAGTGCACTCTTGCTTTCTGATTGACAGGTGGACACTCTGTTTAAAGAAGACTTTGGTAAAGCACCAGATGAGCTGTTCAGAAAGTTTGACCCGGAGCCCATAGCCGCCGCCAGCTTAGCCCAGGTACACAAGGCGGAACTGTTTGACGGCACGCCTGTTGCTGTGAAGGTGGGTACGTGTGTGTTTTGGTGCGCATTTGCCATGACGGGAGTAACTGATATTCTTCTCCTCCGTACTCTTTTGTGTTTGAAAGCCGTGACGTTTGTTAGTGTATTTTCCCACAGGTGCAATACATAGACCTCAGGGACCGCTTCGATGGCGACATCCAGACGCTGGAGTTCCTCTTGGACATCATCGAGTTCATGCACCCCAGCTTCGGATTCCGATGGGTGCTCAAGGTCGGCCCTGTACACATTAATAATGAATTATAATGTACACATTAGAAAACGGATATTTCCGGTCCTTGACTGGCTCGAGCCGTTGTAAAAATACTTACGCACCTGTGACCATTTTTAATGTTAATGCACCTGTATGCTAAAGCCTGTTATGCTAGCCTGGCAACCATTTTGCTGTCTTGAGTAACTATATTGCTTGGAAGAATGATGATTTGTTTCTTCGCGTCGTGCCCTAGCTGTTCTAAAATCATTAGGTTAATTCTAGGTTAGGTACAAGGAATGATTCTTTAATTTATTTTTGATGGATCTAATGAATACAATGAGTTCTCATCATAAGAGTCTTATGATTTATCATTTATTTATCATGATTTGTGATTGAAAGTAGTTTCCATAAAGTGATCCAATTGACGCTGTGTTTCTTGATCGCTGCAGGACTTGAAGGAGACGTTGGCCCAAGAGTTGGACTTTAAAAACGAGGCCAAGAACTCTGAGAGGTGCGCAGAGGAACTCAAACACTTGAAATTTATCGTTGTTCCCAAAGTCTTCTGGAAGGAAACTAGTAAGGTGAGGGGGAAAAGTATAATCATTCGCAGGGGCGTGTCCACAATTTGATTGGCCACTCTGAGTGCCATTCCTACTACATCTGATAAATAAAATAAGTTAATTGAGTTAAATATGCATTCTCCTAGCCCTTTGTAAAGGCTGGGTTGGCCCCATGTTATTCTGTGCCACACTTTTCCCTTCAAAATGAGTCTGGACCAAGACTGGATCTACCATATGGGCAATCTAGGCATGTGCCCAGGGGCCCCTGAGCACGAAAGGGCCCTCCGCGATAGGAGAAATATGGGGGAGCCTACGAGCTTCAGTGCCCAGGGGCCCCTGAGGGTACTTATCCAGCCTTGGTCTGGACATGCCACTTATCCAAGTCGTACTTGGGTTTGTTCTTTTCTTTCGTTCTGCTTAAAGAGGGTGCTGACGGCAGAGTTCTGCGAGGGCTGCAAAGTGAACAACGTGGCAGAGATCAAGAGACAAGGGCTGAGTTTGAAAGACGTAAGAGATGATGAGGTCAGCCATAAGCACAGTGATGATCATGACAGCATTATAACACAACACACACCATGTGTGCCTTGCAGACGGCTGACAAATTGATCCGCACGTTCGCGGAGCAAATCTTCAGCACAGGCTTCATTCACGCAGACCCACACCCGGGCAACGGTGGGTAACACATGTATATCAGGCCTCTTGTCTTCACCACGAGGACAAGGAACAGCTGGTCAAACTGGAGGAACAGGATGCATGACTAGATCGGGTTCCTAACTCAATTGCTTGCCACAGAAATGTATTTACACATTTCTTGTGTGTGTGTGTGTGTGTGTGTGTGTGTGTGTGTGTGTGTGTGTGTGTGTGTGTGTGTGTGTGTGTGTGTGTGTGTGTGTGTGTGTGTGTGTGTGTGTGTGTGTGTGTGTGTGTGTGTTCTATAATTATACACAAGTGTGTAATTACTGTAATTGCTATTTACTGTCACTGACATTGCAAGTTTTGACAAAGCTGGGCCTTGTCCTTGTTCTGCAGTTCTGGTGAGACGAGGTCAGGACAATAGGGCAGAGCTGGTGCTGTTGGATCATGGCTTGTATCAACAGTTCAGTCAAAGGTACAGCATCCATCTCGGTTCAAGGTGTTGTCATGGGTTTGTTTTTCCCACAGTTTAGTAGCAGATTAGCAGCTGGTTTGAAGCACCCGCTGTGTGCAACACAGCTCTGCATGGTTTCACATTTAAAAAGTTTAGCATCATTATTAATTGCTGTTGACTAATATTGGCAAAGAATGTCTGAGCACTGTTTATGGAAATGACGTTGCCAGCATATTGTCCTCCTTATTTAAAATAAACACCCGCTTTGGCCCGTCCACAATATAACTCTCCGCCACTAATGGCTGCAGTGTACTCGTAGGCCGAGGGGTGATCGAGGACATAACCTAATCTATGAACTTTGAATTTTGCAGCGACCGTGCGTCCCTCTGCAAGCTATGGAGAGCCATAGTTCTGCGTGACGAAGCAGCCATGAAGAAATACTCTGCCGCGCTTGGGGTCAAAGGTGAGAACCATTTGTCCTAATAATAAAATGGCTTCAATGGTTAAGGCTGGTTTCTTTAGAAATGTACATTTTGTAATTAAAAAAGTTTGTCACTCTCGAACCTGAATAAAAATAACCAATAAGCCAACTGTAGGATGAAAATCACCTTAAGATTTCAAACAGCCATCTTCATTTTAACGTCAGAATAATCGAACGAATGGCGACGCCAATAATGAATCCAAGCCCCAGCTCATTATTCCACCCCCCTCCCTCCCTCCCTCCCTCCCTCCCTTCATTCCTGCAGAGTACTTCCTGTTCAGCGAGATGCTGCTGCAGCGGCCCATCAACATGCGCAACCTGGGCCTGTCCAGCATGCTGAGCCGCGAGGAGACGGCGTACATGCAGGACATGGCCGTGCACCGCTTCGAGAGCATCATGCGGGTGCTCAAGTCCATGCCCCGGCCCATGCTGCTGGTTTTCCGCAACCTCAACACGGTGCGGAGCATCAACATCACCCTGGGCGCCCCGGTGGACCGCTACTATGTCATGGCCAAGAGGTGAGTGCAAGACCGTGTGCAACATTTCGGGAACAAAAAAACGCGTCATTACACGTTTAAACGTCATTACAGGCAGTTGTGTTGATCGCTGGCCAAGAATGTCAATTGAATGCGCTTTTTTCATTGTTGTATTTCATGCTTTATTTAAGATTTACTTTATTAATCCCACATTGGGGAAATTCTTTTATCACTCAACTTTTTACATGCAAGGAGAGATGGTGGAGTGACAGGCTGCCACATAGCGGCGCCAGGGAGCAGTTAGGGGTTCGGTGCCTTGCTCAAGGGCAACAGCGAACCAGGAGGTGAACTGGCACCTCTCCAGCCACCAGTCCACACTCCACACTGTGGTCCGTGCTGGACTTGAACCGGCGACCCTCCGGTTCCCAAGCCAGGTCCTCTACGGACTGAGCTACTGCCATTTACTAAAATACTATCTAAGCCTAAGGCATCTCCATAAGAATCATTGCACAATATAAACCCTCTAGATTTAATAACATCAACATTTTCTCTCATCTGAAAATGTCAGGCAGGCAAAATGAAACGCTGGCTATCAGTTTTAAAAAAATAAATCGCCAGTTAAACGCGCACTTGAACATGTCATTGTGTGATCAGTGCACTGATTTAGTTTGGATTATTTTGGCAAATGTGACTGGACTATGGTATGCATGGGTAATGTTTAAAATGCTGCTGAACATTGTCGTTTAGTGCGGTACGAGGGTGGGGGCAGTTCCAGGCAGAGAGGACGGGGGTCCTGTCCAAACTCAAAGTGCTGTGCTGGATGCGGACGGCATGGGAGAGCATCAAGTTTGAACTGGCCTTGAGGTATGGAGCAAGTCTCTGTTTGGCGTTCTAACAACAAGCCACAGAGTTCTGTTATACGTCACTTACATGGATAAGAATTGTTTCCCCCCCCCCCCCCCCCCCTCAGATCCGAGATGGCAATGATGACTCTGACGCGATCGTTTGTGAACCTGCTGTCTTATTTTGGTCTCGTGTCCCTGGATGCCGAGACGTATGAGTACCTGAGATAGAGGGATCGAATACCACACCACTGAGGGCACCAGAGAATACTGGTCGCTTACAACGCACAGTGAAAGGACAACACTGCATCAAAAACAAGGCGGAAGTGCTACTGATTTTGCACCAGGTCCCATTGTCATGGTCAACAGACAACGCTACGAATGTACTGAAGACTGTAAAGAACTGAAGTTTCACTTTTTATTATACCAGGAGAATCACTCCAACTGATTGTCGACAGTTTTAATGTCTTTACCATATAATTGTATGTTTATCTATTTAATTTTTGTATTTTAGTCTCCAATTGTATGAACCTACTTAGGCAAACCTTTTTTAAATTGAAACTTCAGGAAAACTTCAGGGTTTGTCATTGGAGAATGTTTTCTCCAGTGATATTCACAGAAGTATGTCATAACTTTTAAGCCAAGATAAATTAAGGTATAATTTAAAACCTTGACGCAGATAACAAAAGGCAATACGATATTGTTATTTCAATATATGAGTAAAATGTGATGCCTTTTCCTCAATAGCACTCTTGACTATCATTTAAATAAAAAAAACACCATTTCAGGTTTCTGAAATCAAGTTTTATCATTCATTTGTGTACAAAATATTAAAAAAAAGTTTTGCACAAAAACAATTCATGTTTACAGAAAAAAATGACGGTACCATTTTTTTTTTTTTGTCCTTTCAAATAGTTTTTACTATAAAAAAACGGCCGGTGGGATGATGCGGCCGTGGGAATGTGGCGGCTCAGAAGTGAGCCGTAACTCTGTCGATCTCCAGGAGGTCCTCCAAGATCTGGAGAGGACAATGAGAATTAAAAACAAAGCTGTTAGAAATGCTGTAGGTAAGATTTAAGACATGTGAAGAGGGAGACCGCAAGATTTAGAAAATACATGCCTCCTCCCTCCCTGCGTTTCTCCACTACTGTTGCATTCAAGTCGACCAGGACCCATTTTTCTCACAGCTGACAAATGGCAATCAAATTACAGCTCTTACAGCACCTTTTTAAAGTCGACTCCCAAAATAGCAAATTGCTGGCATCCGGCGGTCCTACTTACGATGTCCTGAGTGGTGCCAATCTTCTTGGCCAGTTCGCTGCGCTCCATGGTGCTCAGGTACAGGTACTTGTTGAGGAGTTCCCCGTCCAGAACATTGCGCACGGCGTTCTGCAGTGTCCGCCTGTCGCTGTGGAGCATTCTGGAGGACAAGATTGTTTTTTTTCTGTTATTTGAACACGGTTTTCCAGTCATTTGGGTCAACTGTACAGATCACTGGAAGAAAACAACAGTGCGGATGCTTTGTGAGAGATGTCTAGAGGAATGAGCTTTGTTGAGCTGCACCGTTGCTATGGGATTTAGAAAGCACTTTGGAAACGTTAACTACAAAAGAAAAAAAGAATAACCTTGCATTTCCTATGGCTACTCTGCACTCTGTCCGGTTGGTTTTTTGCAACTAGGTTGTGCAGCAATATAGGGCTGTCAAAATTGCACTTGCCATTTCATCATAAGGGTTCACATTGACACACTACTGCTATTAGGCCCTCCACTGATGCGTTGCCTTCCCACTGACATCAAGAAGGAGCCTACCCTCCCACACACAATCAGGGATGGCTGGTTTGAATGGGCTAAGAGGGATAAGCCCTCCCTATCTTGTGCTGTAAAAGAAGGGGAAATTACATGCATGAAAACGGATTATTTGTTTTTGGTGAAATCAAGAGCAACAGCACCTCCTACTGTTCGTAAATAAATGATCACAGTTGACCAAAGTGGCTGATCGTGAGCCCCTCGAATATCTTTGGATTTACATTGAACTAGTATCAAGTGAGATTAGATATATTATGATTGCTTTTATGATCTGTTGCGTTACTGTAAAACCACTTTTCATTATTTCCTATGGCAAGTGGCGCTCACCAAAAAATAAATCAATAATTTCACTGCCCCTATAGTAGTTAATATTGCGTGATATTGTCTTGTTTTTGGGGGAAATAAAAAGGCTGTGGGCTATGCTGTCTAGCTCCACCATTCACGATGAATAAAGCATGTAATGATTTGGCACAACTCTGCATTTAGGCCATTAATCACACTTAATCACACTATAATAAATTATCTTTTATTGAAACGGGATTGGGGGCTTTGCACTTGTCGATGCAATCCACGAAGTGAAAGTGGTGTCTCTAGAGTCTATAGTATGTCATTAGGCTTTGGACAACAGCGATACAAGAAAAATGACGCCGAGAGGTTGTCTGCATTGTGTTTAGACCTGAAGGCCTTTGGGTTGAGGCCTGCGTGGTGAGGCAGCATGGTGTTGAGGGCGTTCTGCAACATGAGCAGGCGGCGGTAGGTCTTCTCCTGCATGGGGAGCAGCAGGCCCAGCCCTCCATCCAGTGTGGCTGTGGAAGTACAGGGACACGCAGGGGTTATACATAGGATATCAACACCTGGGAGAGGTGCTGCTATTTGGAGACGCACCAGAGATTAGATTAGATTACACACTGCTTGGTTTCAAGATCCGTCTACCCTGAAAATCAGCTTCTATACCTACATGTATGAATCTTTGTGTAAAACATTTTACTTCAATGAGAGTCAGAAAGACAGAGAGACAGACATACCGAACCAGGTGATCTGCTTGTTGTCCCAGGTGAGGGACTTCTTGCTGGCCACGTCCAGTGCCCCCCTGCAGGGCATCCTCCAGAAGGTGTTGACGTTGGCGCCGGCGTTGAAATCGGCCCGGCGCAGCAGGCGCATGCCCCCGAAGCTCTCTTTGGCTGCAAGTCAAACCACCAACAAACCCACTTGAGTTGCATACGATGCAAGGCTGCGAGTCAGCAACCAATATTTATATTTACTTGTATAACATAAGCATACATTTTGGGCTGCAACGAAAATGCATCGACAGAAAATATATTGAATATTTTTTTTAATTAATCATCATTTATCAAATACAAATACCAAACATTTGCTGCTTGATGCTTCAGAAATTTAAAAATGTTCATGTTCATGGTTTGGTTCATTATAAAATGAATACTTCAGTTTTTCTTGGCTGTCCTCGAGTACTCTTGCGTATCTACACACTCTGATACATTGGGTGGCGGTATGCACCTTGTTGGTTTTTGAGTTGCCAATAAAAACAAAGTAGAAGTGTACACTACACCACATTTGTTTATGTTGTTGCTCCAGTGGAGAAAACCGCAACACTTCCCGAGCCCATACAATGGAGTCGACCTTCGCGCTGTGCCTACTATTATTGATATTTTGGAGACAATGTCAAGAACGATCCTCTCGTCTGCCTTCCTACTTTATCAGCTATGGCCATGCAGTTCAGAGGATGAGATAGGCGCGTGCTGCTCGCGGACACATATGCAGAATAGCAGTCCACGTCCGTGTTTTGGTACAGTTAGCTTTCACACCTGAACCGAGACCACCTTTTCAAGTGGACTTGGGTATGGTACACAGTGTTCCTACTAATCAAACAAACTGGAGTTTGGAGTCAAGTGTACTATTGGTGAGAGGGCAGGACCCACACCAGGGACCCGGCCCGGGTCCCTGGTGTGAAAGCGCAAGACATCACTTTGGACTCTTATTTATTTAATTTATGACATTTTCTAGACTAAATGATTCATTGAAGAAAATACGCGTTAGTTGCAGCCCTACATACATTCTTAAGCAATTCTTGGAAAATGAAAAACAAATTCTACAAAATAAACAAAAACAACAGCTTATAAAGAGTTTGAAGAAAGTCGGCATACATCTGGCTGCTATACTTGCAATAGTCATTTGATTATTGAAGCAGTGATAGAACCTACCTTCGGGTAAATACATGTAGACAGAAAGATTCTTGTCTCGGTCAGACACTAAAGTTAATGAAGAAAAAAATGAATTAGATCTTAATTAAAATCACTCGTACTCAAAAATAAGTAAAACCGATGTATAGCACTAAAAACAATGTTACCCAAGAAACCCAGTTGGTTGTTGTCCACCATAAACTCAATGCTGTAAACTTCCAAGGGCTTTGCATCCTGTTACAAACAAATCAACAGGAAGTTGGTTAGGGAGACTGGATTTAGACCCGGGCTATAGGTGATATTCGAACAGAGTCAACACAATCAGGCCCGGTCAGAGTTTTCTGTTCCACAACATTGGGTTTTAGTTTGGGTACGAGGTTCCCATGTAATCATTCCAAGAAACCACATGAGCTCGATATAACCAAAATGCTGATACTTTTGATGCACATTCAGACCTAGAACCTAGCGTCAATTCAACACAATTTCCAACAATGAAGGTGAAAATCCATTGTGTTGGTAAAAAACAACAAAAAACACAACAAACAGCAGGCCCGGGTACAGACAACCCTGACGGCTGCCCCTCTGATTTTGCTCACCCGGCTGACAAGGGACAGGGTCTTGCTCTCCGGCTGGTAGCGCAGCAACGAGACGCTCTTCATGAGGTCAGCAGCCAGGATGAAGTTCTTGATGCTGAACATCTGGTGGATGTGGAGCTGCGTGTCGATGAAGGCCATGCCGGTGAGGTCGTTGTCCTTCAGGCTCCACAAGAAGATCTGCGGGAGGGCCAGGAGTTAGGAATCGGTTGGAGCAAAAAAAAAAAGAAGAAAAACACAGACTAACCAAAACACTAAAATATTTTTTTTTTGGTGGAACCCAAGTTATTACAACTGGTTGCTGGTTGGCTCAAATGAGAGATTATAGACAATAGATGGAAAAACACAGCATAGAAACTATTTCAAGTGATATGACAAGGCGGTACTTTTAGCAAAACACAAAATGCATTTCAGAAGGACGTGTCTCAAACCCCCAATTTTCTGTACTACTGTAAAATGTGTATGGTACACGACTGTGTACAGCTTAAACACATTACATTTATATTCAGGGAATTTAGGACACTTTTGTCCAAAGCGACTTACAATAAGTAAATCTGTCGGTAGAAAGTAAAACAACAATATATCACCGTCGATACAGCAAGATGTCAATAGAACAAGTTTCTAGGTGCACTATAATTGCTTGGTTAAGCTATAATTTCTGGTATACAGCATGGATAGCTATGAGTAAGATGCTATATGATGCCAAGTAGTACTTAATTGCCAGGAGTTAGTTAAAAGTTACCCCCCCACTTCCCCCCCTAAATAAGGTTTTTTTGGGGGGAAGTGGGGGGGTAGGTAGAGGAGGGAGGCTATGCAGAGTCCAGGTGAACTCTGAGCAATAGATAACTATTAGCAAAAAGGCTTTGACAAGTGGTGCAAGGACCTTCTGGCCGATGGCCGAGACCAGGAAGCCGCTGCAGTGGCACAGAGCTGTGACCGGACCCTTCTGCTCCTTCTCGTACAGGACTTTGAACTTGTTCTTGGTCAGGGGCTGGCCTGGTTCCGGCACCACCTCAATTATGTCCAGGATGAGGATCTAAATGGGACAGAATACATTTGGGCAGAGAATTTAAGTGTTCAATGATTGATGATATGAATGATTTGACTTCTAAAATGTTGCTGTTTAAAAAAAGGCACATAAGCATCCAAAATGAAGCGTGGTTTGTGTGAGATACAGAGTACCTTGAAATGTGCGGTCAGAGGTCACCAGTCTTGACTGATGGTATGAACTAGGGATGGGCAATATGGCCTAAAATCCATATTGCGATATACACTCACCGGCCACTTTATTAGGTACACCTGTCCAACTGCTCGTTAACGCAAATTTCTAATCAGCCAATCACATGGCAGCAACGCAATGCATTTAGGCATGTAGACATGGTCAGGACGATCTGCTGCAGTTCAAACCGAGCATCAGAATGGGGAAGAAAGGTGATTTAAGTGACTTTGAACGTGGCATGGTTGTTGGTGCCAGACGGGCTGGTCTGAGTATTTCAGAGACTGCTGATCTACTGGGATTTTCACGCACAACCATCTCTAGGGTTTACAGAGAATGGTCCGAAAAAGAGAAAATATCCAGTGAGCGGCAGTTCTGTGGGCGCAAATGCCTTGTTGATGCTAGAGGTCAGAGGAGAATGGCCAGACTGGTTCGAGCTGATAGAAAGGCAACTGTAACTCAAATAACCACTCGTTACAACAGAGGTATGCAGAAGAGCATCTCTGAACGCACAACACGTCGAACCTTGAGGCGGATGGGCTACAGCAGCAGAAGACCACACCGGGTGCCACTCCTGTCAGCTAAGAACAGGAAACTGAGGCTACAATTCGCACAGGCTCACCAAAATTGGACAATCGAAGATTGGAAAAACGTTGCCTGGTCTGATGAGTCTCGATTTCTGCTGCGACATTCGGATGGTAGGGTCAGAATTTGGCGTCAACAACATGAAAGCATGGATCCATCCTGCCTTGTATCAACGGTTCAGGCTGGTGGTGGTGGTGTAATGGTGTGGGGGATATTTTCCTGGCACACTTTGGGCTTATTAGTACCAATTGAGCATCGTGTCAAAGCCACAGACTACCTGAGTATTGTTGCTGACCATGTCCATCCCTTTATGACCACAGTGTACCCATCTTCTGATGGCTACTTCCAGCAGGATAACGCGCCATGTCATAAAGCGCGAATCATCTCAGACTGGTTTCTTGAACATGACAATGAGTTCACTGTACTCAAATGGCCTCCACAGTCACCAGATCTCAATCCAATAGAGCACCTTTGGGATGTGGTGGAACGGGAGATTCGCATCATGGATGTGCAGCCGACAAATCTGCAGCAACTGCGTGATGCTATCATGTCAATATGGACCAAACTCTCTGAGGAATGTTTCCAGTACCTTGTTGAATCTGTGCCACGAAGGATTAAGGCAGTTCTGAAGGCAAAAGGGGGTCCAACCCGGTACTAGCAAGGTGTACCTAATAAAGTGGCCGGTGAGTGTACATTGCAGCCTCTTGCGATAACGATACATATCACGATATATAAATTATAATAAAACCATTTCAGAACAGGTTACATAGACCCTAAGGAAAGCCAAACTGCTAAATGTATTTAAAAAAGAAAGAAAGCAGTATGTAGACATACATTTATTGTGCAAAACTGTAATCATACAGTAAACTGTAAACATAATGTTGCAGATAAATAAAAAAACTGGTCTTTTTAAGGAACAGACACAGTACTGAAAATACTTCTGTGTAATGACAGATACTTATATAAAAACATATTTCTTACACATAAACTTTCTTACCTGAACAGATACTGTGAATTAGGTAAATACTTCCAGTATTAGGCATGGCTATTTTAAATAAAGAAAAGTATTCCAAGTGTAGTGCACAGATGCTTCAAATGAAAACATAAAAGTGCAAAATGGAAGCACAATAATTTTTTTAAATAAAGAAAATCCTTCCAGTATACATATATAGTGTTGTGCTGTAGCCTATAGACAAAGTCAGTTATAAACGACAACGATTTGTGGCCGTGTTTGATCGGGAGGGTGTTTTTATTTTGAAAAGTAACCGGATGCTCTATGGCTTTTACTATTTCACTTCCTGCCCGGTCGATCTGTTCAGCAACGGCTCGCGTCAAAAATAGAATGCTACGGAATGATAGCGCTGCGGCGCGGTGCGCCGCTCCTGGGACGCTGCGTGGCAGCGGTGACTGACCGCGGCGCAGCCGTTCTGCGGCGCTTACCACGTCAGGCACATAAACGTAAACTAAAGAAAATGTTTTCTCGTTTTCTTTTCTTTTTTCTCGTCAGACAGCTTAAATCCAAACCAATTCCAAATTACGGAAGTTGCACCGGTCTTTTTCACGAGTTCTAGCTGCTCCGTTTCGCCTTCAGCCATGTTTACCAGATGACACGTTGCAGCCGGTTGCAGCTCGTCGTTCTAAATGTCGCGGGTCACGGGAAGATTGCGTGATCAACATGCGTTATCACGATAGAGCATAGAATTAATATCTCTATCGTGGGCCATTTTTTATCGTTTATATCGTATATCGTTTATATCGCGCATTACTAATATGAACTGAACATTCTCTGACCCATGCATTTGAACAGTAGGCACGCTGATAGGTCATGTCCTCTCCCCTCTTCACACACACACATCCTTAACTCAGGTTAACCTAAGCCCAGGGTTGTATACGATTCACACTGCAGTGCTACTAGCCCTGGCTTACATGTCCGTTGGAACCGTGTGACCAATGACGTGACAAAGAAGTCTGTGATTGCAAGCTTTCTTAACCCCGGGCTAAGTGCAGTGTGAGAAGCCTCCTATCGTCAAATTGGGACACCCTACACGACACGGCGTGCCTATAGTATCGGTTATGACCGCAGTAGGGACTCACCCTGCCCCGGCACGTGACCTCCTCGCCCTGCATCAGGCAGGTGCCGGCGGCGATGTAGCCCTTCAAGCCCGACACCGTCTCCTGGCTCTTCAACGCCACCGTCTTCATGCAGGTCACATGCTCCCACTCCTCCAGGTCGATGCTTCAAGGAGACAGTAAAACACCTCAGTGATTTGCCTTCGATGAGTAGACAGCTCTAAACCCATTTTTATGATCTTGCTTTTAATTAATTCCACCCTTTTATTTTTTATTTGAACACCATTGTTATTCTCATATTTCTTTTTATATTTCTTATACTTGTTTTATATTCCTAAACCTGTGTTATTGATTTCTGTTGTTTCTCTTGTGCTGCATTTCATGATATGAAAGGTGCTAAATAAATAAAACTTAGTAGTAGTAGTAGTAGTAGTAGTAGTAGTAGTAGTAGTAGTAGTAGTAGTAGTAGTAGTAGACGACACAGTGATACCCAATGACATCACTTTCAGCCAATCAACTGCAAAGGCAACAACCTATTTTTACACCTGGGATAGTTGTTCCTGAGCTCTAGTTATTCTGTAAGAAGAGGATTGAGTGGAGTTGCCACTCTTCTCTTCAATACAATACTATTTAGACAGGCTCTAGTGTATACGGTCATTAATGGCCTGGTCTGCCTTTTTGTTGCGTTTGGAGGTTCATATGGTGTTTCATATGGTTTCTATGGAAACATGTACTGCTATGTTTTGTGAGAGGACTAATTGCATGTCATATTGTCCTCCCTTTGCTTGTAAATAACGACTCCACTGTGTTGACAGAGGCCGGTGGGCTGTGCTGGGAAGGCTGCAGGGCCGTCTCATACCGTGTGTTGGGGATGGTCTCCCAGCTGACGGGGGAAATGAGCTGGATGGAGAACTTCTCCTGCTGAGGGTTGATGTAGCGGTCGTCTAGAGGTGGGCAGACACAGCCAACGGGTTCAAATCAAGACATTCCCCCTCCAATCTTATCCTACACAGACTAGGCTGAGAGAGGGGAATGGATTGCAGCGACACAAGTTCTGTTCTCGTACTTCCTGTGTACGCCCGCTAACAGTCCCCGTGAGAGAAGAATAAGAACTAGGGCTGGGATGATATCTCCCGATTTGATACGATCATGATGCCGCTTAAATATGTATTGCGATCTTTAAGTATTGCGAATCGATATTACAATTTATTTATTACTTTTTTAAGACGAGACCATGGGAAAAAGTTGAATCATACACTTCTAGAGACTGTACATCATGAGGCATATTTCCAAAAACAATGCACATCACAGTCAGTCTATTAATTTCAGCAGCATGATTGATATACTGGGAGAGTTTTAGGGAAGGTTACATGCTACTGTTGATGTAGTGTACCTCTTGTATGCATTTAATGTGAAAACAATAAACATACTGTTAAAAAATAAAATAAAAATAAAAACAGAGAATCGATTCAGGCATTACAAAATTGATTAAAAGAACATTTTAAAAAATGCAATACTTAAGTGAATCGATTTTTTCTCCATCCCTAATAAGAAGATGACAAGAAAAACCACGACGACAAGGAGAATAAATATGAAAAATTTAACAAAGCAATATCCAAAACTAACAAGCACATATCCCTCTATCGCAAGACCCTCCCTCTCTCTCGCCTCTCGCACTAAACCCATCTAACTGGAAGTCCTGCCCTCTCACCAATAACACAGCACCCAGTTCCAGGCGTTCCATCGTGAGGGGAGAACGCCTGGGGACAAGGTTATATACAGACTACAGACTCATACGCAGAATACACAACAAGTTATATATCGGGGGGAGGGGGGGGGGGTCTGGTGTCTGACCTCTGTCTATGGTTTCAAACTCCTTCTCCTCCCCCGTCATCCTGGGGATGCGAGTGCACAGCTCTTTGACGCTAGTGCACACGGCGTACACCTGAGAAGCAGAACAGAAAAAAACTAACTGAAGACTTTTTTAAAACTGCTCCCATCGATTTTTTTTCTTCCTTCCTGCCAGAACCTGGGTTTTATTTAATTTATTTGCATTGCAGACACACACAAAAGCAGTGATTCCCATATTTGATTTGATTCCCAAGGAGGTTTCAGATGATGTTAGTGAGGAGTCATGGGAAGTGCATCAGGTGTCTCCCCACTATTGGTAATGTGAAGGTTGCTTAGTTCGTAACTGTATTCAGTTGTGTCAATTGGTGTGTGCGTGTGTGTCTTGCCTTGGACTCCACGTGGTAGGAGACGTAGTGCACGGTGCACCTCAGGGGAATTTTGCGGACGGGCCACGGGGCGTCGTAGGACAAGTAGGTGGGCAGCACACTGATTCTCAGCTCTCCCTGTTGAGGGGGTTAAACACACACCCACCACACACTCATTGGACTTCATTGGAATCTTGGACTTACCTAGTATTACTTGCTAGTGGATTAAGTGGATAATGTATAAAAAAAAACCTAATTCATAATAATCTAATAATAATTTCTAATAACAATTTTAAATTAAATTAATAATAATTTCCTAACCCTATTTATTACTAAAGTATCCCTACTCAGCATAGCAAAGAGGCAAACCACAAGTATGTGCAGAATTGCATTTCTTCACGTCTGTGTGTGTGTGAGAGATGTGTGTGTTTGTGTGGGACACGTGTGTGTGTGTGTGTGTGACACGTGTATGTATGCGTGTGTGTGTGTGTGTCACACATGTATGCGGTTGTGTGTGTATGTGTGTGCACGCGTTGCACACCTGCTTGTTGAAGTAGAGGAAACCCTTGGGACAGTTGATGTTGTGGAAGGGGGAGAAGGACTCCACGGATCCGTCGATGGTCATGGGGTGGAGCCGCAGGGCGCCCCGCGACGTCACCAGCATCCAGTGGGGGGACGGCCCACAGATGAACACCTGCAGCAGCCAGAGGAGGAGAGGGCAGTTTAGCTTAGTCCACTTTGTTGTGCAGGTGAGCGAGACCCTGGCCGTGTTAAGACAGAACTAAGCCATAATACATTTCTCCATTTAGTCTTTCAGTAGAGTGTATCGTCAAAGTAGTGATGATGATGATGATGATGATGATGATGATGATGATGATGATGATGATGTGGTCATACTAGACATTTTTTGGTTTGAATTGCGTGTCATGTCTTTTGTATTTTGCTTTGAATATATGTATTGTTTTTATATTATTTTATATATTGTTTAAAAACCATGTGTGCGTGATAGCTTACATTACTTTAGGCTTCAATTTGATCAACGTCAACATCAGAGTTTGAATACATTAAGTCATCGTTATATTGGTGTGTAAAATGTTTGCGATTCATTCTTGCATATGCTTTCCCACCATAATGCCTCTTGTGCCTAGCATAAACCCTAGCAAATAACTAGGAGACGTCAGGACAAAATCCCTTACCCCGGAGTATCCTGAGATGTCCTCAAAGTATCTGAACCGGGCCACTCGGCTCTTGATGACCACTCCGTCCTCCCCGCCCTCGGCCCTCCGCTCCTTCCTGACCTTTGACCTTTTCTCCCGGAAGTTGATGTTGTGGGGCATCTACGGAGAATGGTGAGAAGGGTTTAAGTCAAGGGGGATGAGACCCATTCGGTTTCGTCTACAGATTCGAAGGGCCCTTACCTTCTTGAAGCGCACTTTGAGGTTCTGGGCCTGCTGCTGATCATAAGGGAAAGCTTCGTAGATGAGCAGCTCCTGGTCAACGTGCACCTGGGCCACAAAGGGTCATATTTGACGATAAATCTAATCAATGTAATAACTATGTGGTACTGTTATGGTGAAATTAACGTGTCTGCATTGGCACTACTATTGGGTTCACCATCATTCTGAGCCTGCGATGCCACGTGCAGCAGGCTCGTGCGATTACAATCAAATCCCAAATGATCAAAATTACACTCCTCCTGTATGTTCTTCCATGGCAATATCCCATTGCCAACCAAGCAATATGGAATGAACAATTATTAGCTTGAGGAGAGTAGTAGGAAGAGGGTTTCACTTGTATGGTGTGCTATCTTGGCCAGGTCACCCTCAAAAAGAGATTTTAATCTGAAGAGGCTTGGTTAAATAAAATGAATAAAAGAAAAATAAATAAATACAATTTATCCAGGCTTACCAGCAGATAGGGTCTAGTGTGATTGTTGCCAAGCGACACCAGGGTCACCTCTTTGACCAGAGGAATCTCCCCTTGTCGTGTCACTTCCTCTTTTTTACCCTCCCCCTGTGTTGCCGATTGGCCTGAGGAGCTGTCCACCAACACCCTCTGGCCAACGGGGAAGTTCTTCACCAGGAACACCAGCCGCCAGTCGGGAAGCTGGTAGATCTAGACAAGATTCCAAAAAAGGAAATAAGGCAATTCAACTCATGTAGATTCACTTGAGGTTGTATGATCGATGGAATTTTTGGGGGGATTTCAATAATGGGAGATGGGATGCATACAACACATTTTCACATGCGTTAGAATGTGTGAGTGTGCGTGTGTGTGTGTGTCTGTACCTCCATCACGCCGTTCTCGCGGACTATCATGCACCAGTGGGTGGGCTCGGCTTTGCCCAGGCTGCCCTCGCTCCCGGCGGGCGCCGATGCAGAGGAGCCGCGGTTGGGGTCGTCCCTGTTTGCGGCCATCTCTGCATTGCAGTCTCCATACAGCATCTCTTCCTCGTCGTCCACCGAGTGACTATGAACACACACACATATTGAATGAATGTTGTTTAACGTAAAACATTTTCTTAGGGTAGATTTGTCTCCATATTATAAAGAAATATTACCATGTTAAGGGTCCTTTAAGAAGGGCTGGGCGATAAATCGATTTCATCAATTAATTCAAATATATGGTTTAGGACGATATTTAAAAATGAAAAACACTATTTTCACTTTAACTTGGGCAATTACGGTACTGAGCCGCCCCCGATTCCCTGAGTTTCCACCAATGTACGAAAGTCAGTTTAACCTGTATTTTATACAGTCTGTGCATTACATTTACACCAGAGCTTCGCTGGCCACGTTTTACCAGATTTTTACTGTTGTAGATCTAGCGGGATACACTTCTAAACAGTGATTTCAATCTATTGGGAACATTTTAAAATGTGAGACTTATTTGGGTTAGTTGCGCTTTAGTTAAGCTGTTTAGGGCACGGTACTTTGTAATTCACCTATTGTGAATTACTTTGTAGTTTGTTTAATTTAAATTAAACGATTGATTTTGATTCATTTAAAAAAAAAGATTAAAATCATAAAATCGGGTGTGGTGTGAAAAAAAATGCGATTTTATTTTTAGGCCATATCGCCCAGCCCTACCTTTAAGGGTGCATTAAGCGTCCTTTAAGGTACAGGGTGACGTGCTCACCTCAGCTCCTGGATGACGGTCTCGGACTCGGACAGCCTGCGGCCCACCGTGTCGTCCCTGACCGGGCAGCTGACCTTGTTTTCTGTGGTGAACATCCCGCTCACATCGCGGTACGCGCACAGCGAGATAACACGTGATTGCTACCAAGGAGGAGGGAGAGACGAATGTGAGCACTGAAATAATATTGTGTGTGTAATAATGTCATGTCACGTAAACAGAGGAAAGTTGGACTGAAACGTAATTGAATTTATAATATAAATTATTATATTATATTATAATACAAACACAGATAAATCACACGACTACAGAAGTAAAACAACGAGAAGTCAAAATGCGTCGTCAAAAACGATTGGTTAGTTGAGGGGGGGGGGGGGGGGGGGGGTAGGGGCGGGTGGGAGGAGAGGACAGGCGCCTCACGGTGGAGATGTGGGGCTTCTGCAGAGCTAGCCGGTGTGTCTTTCCCAGGTACGAGTCGCTCTTCAGCACAAACATGGTGACTGCGCCGTCCGCCGTCATGATGACCACATGGGGGTCAGCCACGGAGCAGTGCATGATGGGGGAGCCCAGGTCCACAGGGATGAAGTGCAGCTGAGTCACTGGTAAACACGGAAAAAATTAAAACTTTATTCACACAAAATCAACCGTTATACAAAACTGGTATAGTTAAAGCTGCTGTAGGTAAGATTCGAGTTGTAGAGAGAGAGCAGAAGACAACAAGATTGTGAGACTAAACAAACCAAAGAAAAGTCCCTCTCTGCTCCCTCCCTCTCTACGTTTGTTCACCATTGAGAAGTGTTGCATTTCACACCAGGGTATCTGCAGGTTTCAGCAAGTCAAATGTAAGACTTTTTAAGACCTTTTTAATACCACCTTGAATGAAATTTAAGACCTAAAACACGTGATGGTGGGGGGGATCCCGCTGTATTACAACCCAAGCATAGTGTGTCACTCAATGAGACTCATTCATAACCTCATTGACAACCGTTTATACGGTATATGCAGCTAGCAAGAAAGAAGCCTCTCTACATGTCCTTCCCGAAAAGTCCCGCGAGAAAAATAAAAAAATAAATAGTCCTGCCCCGACAAATTTAAGACCTTGAGTTACAGTATTTAAGACCAGCATATGACATTTTTAACGAATGTAAGACTTTTTAAGGCCTTAAATTTAGAAACATGAATTTAAGACTTTTTAAGACTTTTTAAGGATGCGCGGACACCCTGCACACACCTGTGATTGACAGGCAAGATAGATTCCCTGAACCAATCGGGGAAGAGATGCCCTGATTGGTCAGAAATGAGCTGGGAGCGGTCTAACATCTAAATTGTCTCATACAGATGCAGGCGCATTCAACTCGAAACAGATATTCCCACAACGCATTTTACTCAAGTATAACTGATAAATGGCTATGGCATTTTTAACAAATTACACTCAAATGAAAGCTCTCAAATATTACCTACAGCACCTTTAATAGTTTTGACAATAATATTGTGCACATATCAAGGGTCTTTCCTGGGTCTTATGAGGCCCCAGTAAGGACTTGCCTCCTTCCAGCAGTCGTATGCCCATGGGTGACACCTGGATGATGTACTTGTTGTCTCCAATGTTGCCCGCAAACACCGTTGGTCCCTGCGTGGCGAAGCCGCTGGTGTCCAGCTCCATGATCTCCTGCCCTGTCTGAAGGATCTGCAGGTAGGAAGCATGCTTGGTTTGAGTGACACGTTACGAGGCCAATCAAAATGGGTAATTTAAATCCGGTGTGTGCGTGTGTGCGTGCGTACCATGGTGGAGTCCTCTCGGCTCAGGATGAGGAAGCCATGCTTCTTCTTGTCCTCCTCCACAGCGGGCTTCTCTTCCTCCTTGGCTCCCTCCTCCACCTTCTCCTCCTTTCCTGCCTGCTCCTTCTCCTCACCTGCCTCCCCCTCCTCCTCCTCCTCATCCTCCCCCTCGCCGCGCTCCAACGCCTCTTTCTCTTCTTTGTCCCCCGAATCCTCCTTTTTTGCCGACTGGTAGGTTTAGGAATACACAATACATAAATACATACATACCTGTCCTTGATCAATACCAAGTTTGAGTTTTACATCTCTTTATTAAAGGTCTCATTGCATCGTTTTTTCGTTAATTTTGCAGTGGTCTCTAGCATTAATGAATGCCCTGTGAGCCGGTTTTGGTGAAAAAAATGCTCTGGTGCGCCGGTTTCAGGCTGTTCTAGTTTGGAGTAGGAGGTGGGCGGGGAAGAACGAGAGGTTTTCGGCTGTTACTCATGAATATTCATTTAATTACTTGCCTCTGATTGGCTAACAGCACTGTCCGTCACAGTGATGTTAGCCAATCTGAGGCAGAGTGATCCCTCTAGTGCATTATCAACCATAGACAGTTACTATATACATACATTAGATACATTCATGATGTAAGATGTCTATGTTATCAACATGACAAATCACCATGATGTCACAACAACAATATACGTTCTTCCGGGTGGCAAAAGACGAAGCGTTCTCCGATGGCAGAACTAGTAAACAAACCCCTCCATATCATTTGAGGGCAGAGCGATCGAGAAAACAGTACATGGCTTGAATTAATGATTTTCTTCTTGTGGGGCGCTACGTGACGTCTCATTAATTCATACGGGTATGGGAAGTCTCATTAATATATTACGACGGAGTATTAGGGCCACATTAAGATTTTTTTTCATTAAATTACGAGAATAAAGTCGTAAATATTGAATTAATTACGAGAATAAAGTCGTACATATTGAATTCATTACGGCTACACTATAGGCTACACGTTAAACGTTTATTATACGGTTGTGCTCACTGAGCAAACCCAGGTTTAAGGTAGCCTACAGGTTAACGTGTGTTACATGTTGTTTAAGAAGTCGGGGTATTGCTGGACTCTTTCGTGTCCATCTCCGGAACGGAAAATGATAGCGACGTACTTTTTTTTAATGAAACCGAGAGATGCAGCATTTAGAACTTACAACTTCAACAACAATGTTTTTAACAACACTGTTTACAGTAGCCGGCTGGATCGCTTCAGTGGAAGCCGCTCTCTTCCTGCCACCCAGAAGTATCTTGACGCCTATTGTTTACAAACATTCTGAAATGCCGTATACTGTTTTCCTGAGGGCGGTCTCAAGCCAAGGTAGGTGAGGTCATGAATATTCATACACATTCATACGTCAGAGTGTTAGGCTTTTTCTCACTTCCTCGTTTCTTACTTCCTCATCCGTCTATGTTCTTACATTGGCTAATGCATGCAATGGGGGTAGCAGAACGTTTTCCACGTGAAGCATGCATATGCAACTAGGAGTGACCTATCATATTTCAAAAGGAGCAAGTAAAAACTGTTTGTGAAGTACACCTTTAAAAGGCTTCATTAAAACAAATTGCCATTCATTTGTTCTCTATTCCTTAATTATGGGTCTGGTCTTGAATGTATCAGGGCTCAGGTAGTAGACTAAACTAGTGGAGATAAGTCTACTACCCAAGCCCTGGTACATTAAAGGTGCAGACCCATCATTAGCGTTATGAGCGACTCCGGTGTTGGTCCTACGATGACGCCGCTGTAAAAAAGGGTCTATTAGTAACAAATCCAAAAATATTGTGATGCCCCCCCAAAAAAAACAACAACACTCAGCTCTACTATAAGTGTCAAATATACACTCACCGGCCACTTTATTAGGTACACCTGTCCAACTGCTCGTTAACGCAAATTTCTAATCAGCCAATCACATGGCAGCAACTCAATGCATTTAGGCATGTAGACATGGTCAGGACGATCTGCTGCAGTTCAAACCGAGCATCAGAATGGGGAAGAAAGGTGATTTAAGTGACTTTGAACGTGGCATGGTTGTTGGTGCCAGAGGGGCTGGTCTGAGTATTTCAGAGACTGCTGATCTACTGGGATTTTCACGCACAACCATCTCTAGGGTTTACAGAGAATGGTCCGAAAAAGAGAAAATATCCAGTGAGCGGCAGTTCTGTGGGCGCAAATGCCTTGTTGATGCTAGAGGTCAGAGGAGAATGGCCAGACTGGTTCGAGCTGATAGAAAGGCAACTGTAACTCAAATAACCACTCGTTACAACAGAGGTATGCAGAAGAGCATCTCTGAACGCACAACACGTCGAACCTTGAGGCGGATGGGCTACAGCAGCAGAAGACCACACCGGGTGCCACTCCTGTCAGCTAAGAACAGGAAACTGAGGCTACAATTCGCACAGGCTCACCAAAATTGGACAATCGAAGATTGGAAAAACGTTGCCTGGTCTGATGAGTCTCGATTTCTGCTGCGACATTCGGATGGTAGGGTCAGAATTTGGCGTCAACAACATGAAAGCATGGATCCATCCTGCCTTGTATCAACGGTTCAGGCTGGTGGTGGTGGTGTAATGGTGTGGGGGATATTTTCCTGGCACACTTTGGGCTTATTAGTACCAATTGAGCATCGTGTCAAAGCCACAGACTACCTGAGTATTGTTGCTGACCATGTCCATCCCTTTATGACCACAGTGTACCCATCTTCTGATGGCTACTTCCAGCAGGATAAAACGCCATGTCATAAAGCGCGAATCATCTCAGACTGGTTTCTTGAACATGACAATGAGTTCACTGTACTCAAATGGCCTCCACAGTCACCAGATCTCAATCCAATAGAGCACCTTTGGGATGTGGTGGAACGGGAGATTCGCATCATGGATGTGCAGCCGACAAATCTGCAGCAACTGCGTGATGCTATCATGTCAATATGGACCAAACTCTCTGAGGAATGTTTCCAGTACCTTGTTGAATCTGTGCCACGAAGGATTAAGGCAGTTCTGAAGGCAAAAGGGGGTCCAACCCGGTACTAGCAAGGTGTACCTAATAAAGTGGCCGGTGAGTGTAGAATAAAACAAATCAGGGTTAAAAGTGAAATCAAAACATGGCTACCTTTTTGTCGTCTTTGGCCTCATTGGAGATGACGGTCCACATGTCGTGGCAGCCTGGCAGTTCAAAGGTGGTGACAACCTGAGGCCTGATGCTTCTCTGGGGGACCGAAGTAAGACCCCAGCACGCCCACATGGACCAGCAGGGTGCCCCACAAGAGATGGAGGAGAGGAACAACAATCAATAAGCAAGCAGGCGAACCGGTTGGGTGGTGTCTCACCATGGAATTAAAATTGTTCTTAAAATATCTCTAGCTATAGCTTTGTTTTTGTATTGGATCACAATTTTACCATGCCTGCTGACCCATATCTACGGGTACTGCTCCATCTAACCTATAACCTACAACACACCAATACAAAGCTGGCTTGTGCATTTTGTTGCTTTAGCAAGATCCCATCAAATCCTACATTTTGTCTTGCACTAATTACTTATTTACTTGCAAATTTTAGATTAGATTAGATTTTATTGTCATTGCATAGTAAAACACAACAAAACTTAGTTTGGCAGCAATCCACTCCACTTAGCAGCATAAAAAGAAAATATATGTATGTATGTCACAAAATATATGTATAAAAATATATAACAAAATATAATGAATAGTCATGTTGGAATTCAAGTCCAAGTTCACCGCACATCCAACGCATTGGCTTTGTTGGATGGCGTCACCTGCTATTCTGGTTGGGTACACTTCCTTTGTGTTGCCAAGAGACATTTATTGAGCGATCCAATGATGAAATGACAGGCGTTATACATGACAGCATCATACAAAGAGCACATTTGGCCTTTTCGGAGGCAGCCTGTCCAGGCTGTCCATGGGCTGTTTACAGGCGACCCCATTGTTCTCTGAGGCTGCCCTGGTAAACCCAGGCTTTAGTGTAGCACCAACATGGCTCAACCTGCAGAAGACGGCCCTCGCCACTGCACGTTTTAGCCATGGTGCGGCGACAATGGTCAACACACACGCGCGCGCAAATGTATATTGCCGCAAATGTATTGAGATTGGATTTTACCTGAAGCACAGACAGAGCACCATTCTTGCCGTAACCCGAGCACACCACGACTTCCAGGTCAGGTTCAGGGTTGCTCTGGAACTGTGAACAGAAGGGGGGGGGGGGGGGGGGAAATAAGTAAATTGCATATTATCAAAAGAAAAACTATTCAGATTAATTTAGCAATGCTGCTGAGTGAGAAGAAACTAACGAGGTGATGAAAGGAATACAGATGTCAGATACCGCACCACACATGCTGACCCCCAAGTACTACTACTAACCAAGTATTCTCATCACATCACTAATCAACAGTATAGAGACACACTGTTCAAATGGCTGCAATTGAAATTTTAAACATGCCTACATCAAAAAGCATATAATCAAGTCACTGTTCACTAGTATCCAAACATCTCTATTAAAGAGGCAATTTGCCAATTAAAATAAATTGAGCCTACCATTGGGGTGGTGGGAAAGTATTTTAATGATGTAGTTTAACTTTCCAATATAGTCAGTGTAATTAGATTACAACTTATTTTTGAAAAAACAAGTTTGCAGTCAATACACTCTTCCTTCTGCCAGCCAACAACGTAGCAAAGCAATGCAAAGTGTGTCATTGGTGGCACCCATTGTAAACTAAATCTAAATTACACAGATTACATTGGAAAGTGAAACACTTTAAGCACTGCATTAGAAATGATGTAATCTCTATAAACAGAAATCTTTTGGTATCGGAAGCGATCTGGTTTCCGTTTGTAATCCTAGTTGTATTGACCAATCACGTTTGAGTGTGCTTTGGTTGCATGCATGTTAGCAGTCCGTGTGGAGAGCAAAAGTAACCCATCGGCTTTTATTAGCTTTTTGTTATTTATCTGCATTCATATTAGGGCTGGGACGATATGCTATGATTCGATTCTTTTACAAATTTTTGGGTGCCGATTCGATTTAAATTGCGATTCTTCGATATTGCCTCAGTATCATACAGTATAAAAGAGGTAAAATAAAATAAATAAAAGTATTTTTTTCCTGCAAACTGAAACATTTCGCCCTCTGCTGGAGAAAAGCAGTAACTTTTTCCCACCCAAGCTTACGCCTGGGGCCGTATTCACAAAGCATTTTATCTTACCGCTAGGAGTGCTCCTAACTCGCGCTAAAACATTTTACGTAGGAGTTTTTTCTTAAAAGTTATTCACAAAGCCGCTGAGACCTACTCATACTAATGATAAATCACTAAGAGTGAACTAAGAGTGACGCGCCGTTGCTATGGATTACGTCGATTCTCGTGCACGAGTTTAGAAGCGGTCAGTTCGGTGATTGGTTGTTCAGAGCAGGCGGTCTCTGTGAAACTCATCCGTAACATCCCACAAAGGAGCCCACTAAATCAACGAAGAACAAGGAAATAGCCTAGGCTAGAAATTCCTATCAAATAGTTATGGACAGTGCAGTTAGCAGAATACACGCATGATGACAAGTTTGTGCAGACCACGATAATGACGTTGTAGCCTATATGCACGTTAAAGAGAGAGAGAAAAAGCAAACAATAAAAATACGTAAATTGCATTAATTCAAGGAGGCAATTAAAAGCACTCTGCAAACTATTCCAATAAGCATATCTCCGGCACTTCAACACTTTAAATAACAGCCCATACCGATTGTGGAGAATGGCGCATACAGTGATCACTGTGATCACATCCTCTCTCCACAAGACTTCGTGTATTTTTGTGTGCTCTAACATATATGGAGGAAAACAGCAAACAATAATAAATATGGATTCAACAAATAAAAGGCGACAAAGAGCTAATAAGATGTTTTTTACGCATAGGACTAAGCGTAATCTGCATAATCACTTACATGTTATACTTTAACTGTGCTCCCGGTTGTGGATTGAGATAGGGTGTCAAGACGTCTTGCAGGGATAGCCACTGTCACCCAGCAAGATACCCAACTGGTACATGGTGCCTCTCAAAAAGCTGCCTCAGACCGCTCCCCATTAAAATACACGAATCATGGGTAGACCCAGGCCACTTTGCAACAACATCAAGAATGTTAAAAGTTGCATCAACAGCAATCTGCGTGTTGATGGAATGTACTTTCTTTCTATTTACGAACACGTCCTCATCTTTTGATGGCGCAATTATTTTTATGTGCGTCCCATCAATAGCACCGACCACACCGGGAATACCTGCAATTGCCATGAAGTTGGCTTTGATCCTGTGTAGTTGTTGATTGTCCAAAGGAAACCGGATAAACTAATGGTATTATTTCAGCCTTAACCAACTTTGAACTGAGCTCTGTCAGCTCTTCTAGCCTGTATGTAAATATATGATCATTGTGGAATCGTGTGTGTGTGTGTGTGTGTGTGTGTGTGTGTGTGTGTGTGTGTGTGTATATATATATATATATATATATATATATATATATATATATATATATATATATATATACACACACACATATATATATATATATTTATACCATGGTCGGCGTGAATACTCGATTCTGATTGGCTGGCGGGTGTAGGTTAAAAAGTGTTAATGTACACCTAGGAAAGACGTTCGGGTCAAATTGCCTGATTACAGTTAGATTACTGCGCTGGCTCAAACGCTAGATGGTAACCATGGCAACGGAGAGGGAATACTCGATTCTGATTGGCTGCTGTAGGTTGGCCATTAATCCCTGCTATATGCAGAGCTAGCTCTGGCTATATGGACACCTACTAAGTACTTCCAGTCAAATTGTCTGTTCAGCCTTCAAAACGAGAGCTGGTAAATTGTGAAAAATGCATTAAACTGTAATCAGAAAACGCGGTTATGTGCTATAGACCCTGGGACACATTTCAAATTATAAATATGTACACTTTATGTTGAAATTATAGACCGTCGCGATTCCCATTGAAACGAATGGCGCGGTGATTAGTCGTCAAAACGACAGCTGGTAAATTGTGAAAAATGCATTAAACTGTAATCAGCAAACGCGGTTATATGCTATAGACCCTATAGTATCTGTGGTGTAAAGGCTGGGACACATTTCAAATTATAAATATGTACACTTTATTGAAAGTATAGACCGTCGCGATTCCCGATGTACAATGCATTACGTCAGCTCTCTGGCTCATAGCTGAGCGGACTAGAATACCTCCCGTTGCCGAGTCGTATCTAAGGTCCGTCCTATTTACTGGAGGGGTGAACAACGTTTCCGTTGCATAAGAACCTTACGGGAGGGTAATGATTGTTCCAGGTATTAGTCAGACCCTCAGGCGTTACTAGGGAAGCTAAATTATGGCTTGTGAACAACTTTATATTTTGATCGTAAAACGCATGCAAATATTAATTAATGGTCTTAATTTATTTTCTTTGGCAAGTGACCATGGTATAAGCGGGATAATGCCCTTCGAGGTGTCCATTATCAGAAGTTAATGGACTTCGCGGAAGCAACCGTCCTCCGCTTCGCGTCGGACGGTTCACGCCTCCGCGTCGTCCATTAACTTCTGATAATGGACACCTCGTCGGGCATTATCCCTTACATATACACACACATATATATATATATATATATATATATATATATATATATATATATATATACACACACATATATATATATACACACATATATATATATATATATATATACATATATATATATATATATATATATAAATATATGCGTATATGTATTTTTTATTCTATTTTTTATTATTTTATTATTATTGTATTGTGTTGGTGTTATGGAGCTTTCATGAGATGTGTCCTTAATAAAGTTTGAATTGAATTGAATTGATATGTGGTCTACAGAGCGCGTTGATGGTTTGGTTTACGGCTGACTGATGGTTGCGATATTCCTAAATCGTCGGCATTGCAAAGTTGCATTTTCCCTGTTGCCAAATAATGTAGTGTTGACAAACATTTTATTTCCGGACTAATCGAGTTATTCCTGTTAGTCGGGGATGTTATTGCATCCCGCACTAATTCCACAACAAGTTTTATACCCTCACGATTTAGCCTATATCACTTCAATTCACAATTCCATTGTCTCCAAAACATTTCGTCTCGCAGCCATTTTCCGATTCTTTGTGAATAGGTCTTACTGAGTTAGGCTCTCCTAGACTTAGGTGCTACTTTTAGGCCTAAAATACTTTGTGAAGTGCTCTTAGTGAAAAAAATTAGGAGTCCTAAATTTAAGACTGACACGCCCATTATTTTTAGGAGTTTCTCCTAAATTTGCCAGTTAGGAGCTACTTTTAGCCCTAAGATGCTTTGTGAATACGGCCCCTGATTTCCACCGGGGACATAAGCGCTGCGGAACGGCTCGGTCCTCTGCCCGGCGTCAATCCCCAACGGGCGCGTAACGGCAGCGTAGCGCTGCGAGGCGGCTGGATTCGCGGGAGAACTACAAGACCACGCGAGAATCAGGAGACCATGCGATAATTTGTGGATGTCAAAATAGAACAAACAAATAAAAGGTTACTTTGCCTTTCCGAAGTTGACTTGCAGTTGCTTTGTATGTCAGAAGTTGATTTGCTGTTGATTTGGTCATTTTTCCTAGATTTTTGTGCTTCTACCATGAGTTGGTAGGCTATATAGTAAATGTTTTCTTTTTTTGTCTGGTTTAATTGTGTTTAGTATTGTTTATATGTCCTAATGTGTTGTGCTGTAGCCTATAGACAAAGTTAATACAGGTAAAGTTCAGTTATAAACGACAAAGAATTGTGGCCATGTTCGATCGGGAGGGTGTTTATTTTGAAAATTGACCGGATGCTCTATGGCTTTTACTATTTCACTTCCTGCCCGGCTCGATCTGCTGTTGAGCTTGACGCGATTCAGCAACGGCTCTGTCAAAAATAGAAGTGCTACAGAATGATAGCGCTGCAGCGCGGAGAGACGCTGGTGGGACGCTGCTGGGACGCTGCTGAGACGTTCCGCGGCACGCCTGGTGGGGATGGTTTCATTGATTAGAGTGGCAGCGATCAGCAGCGGTGACTGCGGCGCAGCCGTTCAGCGGCGCTTACGTCCCCGGTGGAAATGAGGCGTTAGAGGAACTAAAATCGATTTTTGAACATAAAAATCGCGATACTTGACTGAATCGATTTTTTCTCCCACCCCTAATTCATATGCATATATCTGTTTATAGATATTAGCCTTCTGGACCTTAAACACCTACAAAAATTATCTATGTTTTTGTATTGTGTAGAGAAATGGCTGCAAATAAAAATATCAGACAAAAACGCTGTGCACCAATGCCTTCGCAAGACAGCAAAAGACTGAGTACTGTGACACAAATACCTTAAACAAAGCCATTGCAGTGGTTTTAAACTGTTAACTGAGTGTAAACTGGCTACTGGCTACTGATAATCCAGTCGTAAATGTCGTCTCTCAACTCCAACTCCATTCTCATGTCTCAAGTTGCTAATCGGACTGTAAACAATGACCGACGCACAGGAAGAGGAAGTTGTTATCCAGATATCCGCTGGCTACATCGTAACCCAAGAAACATTGGCCCTTGCTCCCAGAGGCTCGATCGTCATCAGACCGATAGCCGATGGGTTCCGAGATTGGAATTGATGTGGTTCCACTACAACGACATACAGACACATGAGATCTTTAAAGCTCACTGTACCTCTTCAGACAGGAAGGCCGGCTCGCCCATGGAGGCGTTGGCACAAGGTCCAATGTTGAGGATGCTGTCGCACACCTGGGGACAAATAAGCACATGGTGATGGTGATTATGAGGTACATCGCTCCACCCATGACTATAATCCAGACCCTTTAGATGCATGACAGCCAAGGAAACCTATTAGTTTACCTCAAAAGAATAGGTGGCCAGTTGAGTGCCTGACTGGGCCTCACTGCCATACACTTCGATCTCATCCACCTCATCTGAAAAAAAGTGAAAAATTAATAATGGGAAATTCAGAAATGTAAAAGGCATCATTCCAACACAAAAGAGAATCTCATCTTCATACCGGTCCAGTTGGCTGAAGAGTCCATCCTCTTCTTCTTGCTAGGTGGCTCCTCCTGACAACAAGCAAAGTCACATTGAAAAAAAACTAACATTCATTCCAATCAGGAATGTATTTTTTTCTTTCAATTAACAGAAGCCATCTGTCCAAGATGAAATGTTAATATTGCAGTCAATATTAAAATTCTGCAGAATGTGGCACTCCTTGTTCGCCATGAACAAAAATTCCCTCCTAGTGGCTACAATGCAAACCCTAGAGATCCGGATGGTCTCACGAGGCTAGACAGAATATAGAACACAGACAGAATATAGAACACACAGAACAGAATATAGAACACACAGAACAGAATATAGAACACAGACAGAATATAGAACACATAGAACAGAATATAAAACACAATATAGAACACAGACAGAATATAGAACACATAGAACAGAATAGGGTTGTGCCGATGGACGATGTCATCGTCCATTGTGATGGCTGACTGACATCACGATGGAGAGCCACCATCGTGATGCCACACCCCCCTCGTCCGACACACACTAATCCTATAGTCTCTTCTATAGTTATTACCTAAAAACTTTGCAGGGATTGCTCTGTAAATAAATTGAAAATATAACTAATGGTTAGGGATGTCCGATATTGGCTTTTTTACCGATAACCGATATTGTTCAACTCTTAATTTCCGATACCGATATCAACCGATACCAATACCGATATATGCGGCCACATGAAACCTCCGCTTTACACTCATTGCAATAGGCTTTATGCCGAGCGGAAGTGTGGATTAATAAATAAAAACAAAACAGCGGTAAAAGCTAGTGAGTGTGTCCGGGAGAGGGCTGCTCTCCTCAGACACATTACTCTGAAGCCCCGGTGACGGTCTGGAAGTGCGGATTAATAAATAAAATAATGTGAGCGCGGTACAGCGAACCTGAACCGGTTGTGATGAGACTGTTTCGCAGAATGCGTTAGTATGTTGCGCATAACCCCCCTTTTACTATTCAACGTAGAAACTTTGAAATAATTCCAAACCACCGACACAGCTACAACTAGCGTCCCGCTACACGGCCACACGGCCGCACAGCCCAGGCTTGTTATTGAGACGGCGCGGCGCGTTTGATGATGTCATCAAACCACGTCCTCACTTGAAACATAACAGACGTCTGAAATTATTTCAAAATCGATTTTTCCGATATTGATTTTTTATGCCAATATCGGCCGATAATATCGGTGGGCCGATAATATCGGACATCCCTACTAATGGTCCATATAAAGTGCTGTAAGGTCACTAGGGCTGCCCCCTAATAGTCGGCTTAGTCGATCGACGGAGGCTTAGTCGAATAAGTTTTCATTTGTCAAGCAAAAAGTAAAACGTAAAAATAAGAAGGCATGAGCATCGCAAACCGAATACATCCGTGGTCGCAACAAGCCCTGATTTAACTCATCACTGCAGGCATACTGACCAATACACCTGGGCAGGTAAACACCTGGGCAGGTAGACACCTCAGCAGGTAGACACCGCTAGACATGCGCGACTAATACCAGTGATCGCGGCTTTAGTTCGCCGTGTCTGATCGCTGTAATTCGGAGCGTGAATATCGGTTGAATATCTAATATCTTTCTAACTTTAAAAAACACTTTTCTATTTTTGAAGACGATAGTCGCACATCCCTTGTAACTACGCCCGTGAAGGTGAACCCTCCCGGACTCCGCTATTAACATGAACCGCTCCACCGAAGGAGCCGCACATCCACACGCATCGGACACCAAAATACCAACAAACATGTTTTCCATCTGCTTGCTTTTAAATAAAGTTGTGTGCAGTTATATGGTTAAATACGATTATTAAAAGTGTTCATGTCTCCTTCCTGGTCCAGAACCGCTTGGTCCATGCCGTTAATAGGCGGCCCGCTTCATGCGTGTGCTTGTAAATGATATTTAAACCTGATTATTATGGTATTGTATTATCTGTAAAGCAGCACAAGGTTAACAGTGTTTCTTTTATAACACTAAGTTAGAGATTAAAAATTAGATTAATGCGATTAACATAAAAAACATAACGAAAAAAATATTTAAGAGATAGTAACACCCCCCCGCCCCCCCAATTTAAGGGACATCGCCCAACCCTAGAACAGAATATAGAACAACACAATATAGAACACATAGAACAGCGGACATACTGGCTTGTCTTTGTCCCTCTCCTTGTCCTGCCGGCCCTCCTCGGCGGGGGCCTCCTGCAGTTTCTCTGTGTACTTGAGCAGCAGAGAGTTGCCCAGGCGGGACCCTAGGAACAGGTACCCGGGCTCCATGGTCCTCATCTGGAAGAGGGGTGAGACCACCACGTCCTTCTCATTAAGGCTGCAACTCACCATTATTTAGTCCATTCATCTAAAGAATATTTTTTCGATTATGCGATTTAGTGATTTAGTCTCGAAAAAATAAATAGCAAATGCCATCACAAATTAGAGTTCAAAGTGATGTCTTAAATTTGCTTTCTTTATCTGACAAGCAGCCAAGAAAAATGTGTTCATTGTAGAAAAAGGTATTCATTGTAGAATGATCCAAATTACCTCAACGATTAATTGATTATTAAAATTGTATTTGATTAATTTTCTGTATTTGATTAATCGATTAATCGACTATTCGTTGCAGCCCTACTTCTCATACATCTATGGAACCTCACTACTAAGCCTCAGAACTAATTATTTTCTTTAAACCGAATAACTGTAATAACTTGTTGAATGACATTGAATTCTATCCCAGCTGTCTAGTTAGTGCTGCCTCTCTTTTCTATTCCAACTTCACTCACGCAGGTTGTCAAGACGCTGGCAGCTGCCTTGTCAAAGTGAAAGGCTCGCACACTCCTCATGCCGTCTGTGATGAGGGTCAACACGTAACTGTGGAGGGGAGGAACAGGAGGTCAGAGGTGAAGGGACACACATGTGTAATGTTACCTTGAGCTGTCCCGACTAAGAATTGCGTTAGGCGACTAAAACCAATCCATCCCAACTATTAGTCGACTAGTAAGAAATGTCATAAGCTCAACGAGTGTGGTGTTAAATGTTAACGATTGCTATATTTCATTTCTACAATTAATTCTAGTTATTATTAGGGATGTAAGAAATACCAAAAAACGAATCAAATACACAGTCCAAACTTATGATTTAACAGTATGATCATGAGAAGTATCCGGGTTAATTGGGCTTTAGTTAGGCTATTGTTTGGGACAGGGTGCTTTGTAATTCGCCTATTGTGTGAAACACAAGACACATTGACCAAATGATGGCTCTATAGAGGAGTGCTGCTGCCTGACAGCTTGGAAGCCCTGTCTCCTTGGCAGGTAGACACCGCTAGACACACAGGACTCATAATGGTGATTGTGTCTTTAGTTCGTAGAGTGAATATCCAATATCATTCTAACTTTACATTTTTTCAAACTACATAAGCTGCTATTGAGATGTGTGATTTTTTTTAATACACTACCACAGCAGCACTATGTTGCTTTAAATTTCCCTTTCAGTTTTGATGTCGGGCGTTCCTGGCGGGTGGTCAATATTGTAAAACTTGTTGAACGCGGAGGAACTACTAGGAACTAATTAGTTGACTAGTTGACTATGAGGGGTCAGCCCTAAATGTTACAGTATGTAGTCCTTATTCCTCACCCTCCGGTCCACTACCTTGTCTGTCTGTCTGTCTGTCTATATTATTGTTATAATATAGATAATGTGATGTAATAAGATATTGCTACCAAAGCATATGGAGGTATATGCATGCACCCTGCACAAAAGCCACCGATGATATTAATATGATATTTGGGCATCATTAAGAGAGTTGTATTTTTTGTAACATTGTGGCCAAGATAGGTTTCCTGCAGTGGTAACCTTTGGGAGCCTGCGCCAAACTCACATTTCGCCTCCCTTCAGTGAGATCACCATCTTGTCATGGCCGATGAAGGCGGACTGTGAGCAGTCCAGGGAGATCTTCACCTCTTCTTGCACACCTGGACAATGAAGACAAATAACAGGCAGATTCACAGATGGGTGTTAACAAACAATGCAGACAGACAGAGCTGTGGCAGATGATGTAGGTGAGAACACTCACGCAGTGGGAAAGCGGTGGTCCCAGTCGTTTGAGAATTGAGGGAGACTCCGAACGGTGGAACGCTCTGGTTGAGGTACAGCAATGAATTCACAGCAAACACGACCACGCCACCTACATTATGATGCACAATAATGCACTGTTGCTGTTGTATTGTAACCATAGCTAATTTCTTACCTGATAAATTGTTGTTATTGTTAATGTGATAGATTATACTCTGCACTGCTTTCAAGTGAAATGAAAGCCATTAAGCTCATTGTTAAAATTATTCCAAACATTCGAGTCTTCAAGTTTGGATTTGCATATAGTTCTCTTTAAAATAGCTACACAATGTTTAAGCAATTTATGCCAAGCTGGTGACGTAAATATGGATATGGTTTCATAAAAGTAACACTGCAAGTTCCTCTCAAAATCCAATCCTTGCTGAATCTGATTCTACTCTTCCAGAATTGTTTTTTGTCATATAATGTGGCCTGTGAAGCCCCTTGAGACTGTAACTGTAATTAAAGGCTATACAAATAAAATAAGCTTTTTTATTTGTAATAGTAAACTGAAAGCACATTGTCAATGCCATTTGGTCCCAGGATCCCCCCCCCCCCCAAATCAAGGGGCTAGGGCTCACTCACCGATGGGCTTGGGAACAGCCATGACCTGGGTACAGTCGAAGGGCAGGTTAGTGAGGGACCAGATGACCGGGTGCACCTTCTGCATGATGTTGAGGGAGATGGCCACAATACTGCAGGTGTCCTGACGCACCGCCACGCGCCTGCCACATACACAAAAGCGCATCATTTAAACAGAGGCTGCACCAGTGACAATGCATTACTTTTGTAATAACTTTTTCTTGAAATTAATGTTTTGTTGAATATGCATGAAAGTCAAACTCATTTGAAGCACTGCAGAACTCACCCAGGCCATGTCTGGTTGGGCTCAAACAGGATGAGCAGTGTGGGCTCATAGTAGCCATGGAGGAACTTCATGTCAATGATGTTTAGCAATTTCTCATCCAGCTCACGGACATCAATGAGGTAGCTGGGAAGGAAGCTGGACTTGGGTCTGGAGAAGAAAGAGAGTGAGAAGAACATTGGTTTGAAATCCACTAGATTAGGGATGGGCCGATATATGATTTTATCTCAGATTGAAAAACACAAAAGCATAAGTTGACCGTGATGAATTTCCATTATCGTTTATCAGGATAATCGTGAATATCCTCAAGGGTGATTTGAAAAAGCTGTCTAGCTCGCTAATATACAGTCCTAATTGATTTCCTGATTTATTTTGAATTTGCCACAAAGGGGAGCCTGCATCTTTCCATTCATTCCAAAACCCTAAGCCTGTCACCATGGCTGAAGGCTCGGACTCAGAAAAGGATGTTCACTTACTTAAAAAAGATGTGTCCTATTATCTATGCAATCAACATATCTGTTTCTTACCAAAATGTAAGGTAAAGTGATTCCAGTTTGTTTTAGTGTCATTTTAAGAGTTTTAAGCATATTTTGATGATTATTGTGAATCGCAAATATTTTGGCCAGAACAATTTTGACATTAAATTTTTATATCGTCCTATGCCTACACTAGATCACATAGAGCATCCATGTACAAAATATATCCACTCTCAGAGTGGAGACACACGTGTAATCAGTGCGTGTGTGTGTGTGTGTGTGTGTGTGTGTGTGTGTGTGTAGTCGTTAAAGAGTCGTTAAATATATGCATACCCTTCGCCAACACCCCCCTCCTGTTCATCCGTTAGAGTGTCCTTTCTGAACGGCAACACAACTAGTTTGGTGCCGTAAACCAGCATTACAGCACACCGATTCTCCGGGTCCACACGTACAATGGGAATGTGGACATTTTGCACAAATCCATCCTGATGAACGTAGGGCAAAAGCAGGGCAATGTAGTTGTTTTACAGCAAAAGTTGTAAAAGGTGGATTATTCATAGTAGTTGAAGATAGACATGAGAGAGAGAGAGAGAGAGAGAGAGAGAGAGAGAGAGAGAGAGAGAGAGAGAGAGAGAGAGAAGAGAGAGAGAGAGAGAAACGTACCCTCAGCTCTGGCTCCTCAAAGAAATGAAGAGAAAGTGTCTTAAGGTCATGGGTGCCCGGATCATACTCCACCACTGACAACTATGAAACATATGGAGATATAGGTATATTTTACTAAGTCTTTTATCAGAATAATCTGTCAAGCTGTTGCAATATAAACTTCACACATACTTTTATATTCACAAAATAGCATTAACATGAAATAAATGACATGACTATGTTGTATACACAACACAAAAGCCAGCGATTAAGCGTACAACTGGCCATAGGTTCGTACCTTAGCATCTTTGAAGCTGAGCAGCAGTGCATCCCTGTTGGCTCCAACCAGCTGGACGCTGGCCATGGACATGATATTGCCAAAGAGAGAGAAGGATGCCACCTGCTCCAGCTTCTCCTTGCGGGTCTTGACATCTGTAAAGAGACAAGAATCTAGTCAGCCCAAAAGTAGACCAGATAATAGCTATACCATAACCTTATAATATGTATTATTAGGAAGACATTCAGACATACCCGGGGCCTTGTCAGCCTTTGAGGTAGTCTAAAAATGACGAGACACATCGATTAGGATCATTTTCATATATAATTCAAGGCAGTAACAGATAGCGGCTAGTGATAAGTGGCTTTTTCACCTCCACATCATGGATGATCCTGTAGACACAGAGCTGAGATGTTCCTGCGACCACCAGGTTCTTCTCCTTGTTGGAGATGAAGTTGCAGTAGACGGAGAACTCCACTGCGGTGGGAGTGTGTGCTTGTCTGTACACAGCATACATCCTGGAGGGTAGACCTCACCTCACTATGAGCTACAAGGGATAACACAGACAACTGAACAATTGTGTTGCAGAATGTTTTAATATAATCTCACATACATCTAAATCCCATATAAATGGCATTCGGGCAATGGAGCACAAGTGCAAGAACAAACCGATGTTCTCATATTACAATTAACGTATTTATCATCCAATGCAAAGGGAAGCTACCCATGCATGTATGTTTCCTAAAAGGACAAATATTTCCTTTCAGCGTTTGCCGTGACCGATTATGTGTGCATGACTATGCATTATATTTGTGTGTAGCCATTATTTAATAATAGTGACATGGTTGTACTCATTGTACATAACCCATGTGTGCAGAGAACCGGTAGCTTGGTTTGCTAACCTAGCTAATAAAGCTAGCTTATGTAGCCAACTTTTAAAAGCATGGGTTTACGACAGCAAACAGTTCAGGAACGTTTACGCTATTTCTACACAAGGCTTGCTTGAACATACCTAAGGAAAAGACCTTATTTGACTTTCCAGTTTCCGATTCCCTTTAAAAAAAATTACATCTCATGAGTCGCAGGCTAACTGCTGTTGTCATAGAAAGAGGCGTGTTGTGCGGCGCTGCTTCTTCCGGTGCCGCTTATTTCAAAATAAAAGGCATGCAAGATGAATGTCTGGGGTTTCAAATAAAATGCATGAGATTGCATACATCAATGATTTACACAGGCACATCGAATTTATTGGTTTTTTTTAGATACATTTTAGAATTGTAATATTCATCAAGAGATTTGACTTAAGATGTAAACGCAGAATTGGGACTCAAATCCAATATTGACATTCAAAACCTGTATAATTAAGTTCAATGAACAACATGATTTAATTAACAATTTATGTTCAAAGGTACTCATTAAGTACTCACATTTTTTTAGAGATAAAAATAAGGTTGGGTCACACCTGACAAATGAAATCATGAATGTACAATAAAAGTAGCTTCAGAAATGAAAAAACTAAAATACCTATTAAGATAATAACTATTAGCCATGTCCCCATTTTGTAATGGAACCAGTTTGCCATCAGCTCAAAAATAATCATGTTATGTCCCCTAGTAACATGCACGCTTAGCGGTGAATTTCCTGGCATGTTATCAGGTACTCGGGGTAAGCCTGTGTATCGTTAAAAATGACAAACATCGAGGGCTTGTTGAGGTTGTCCGTCACGCTGTCGTATCTCAGGGGAATGTCGTCGCTCTCTTTGAGGGGTGCAGCTTTCATTGAATTGCAGCCCAATGTGTAGTCCCCCGTCAAAACTTTTGCTACAAAAACAAACTTAAGTTTGTCTCTGTTTGGTGGCGAGTATGTTTCTCGGAGCGACAGAGAAGAATTCAGAGCAAAATACACCCCCTGGCCATATACTGTGGCTGTGAAGAGAACACAACACAACAATAAGAAAAAACTAGTATAGAAAAGTTACATTTAGAAAAAATGTACAATATTCTGGGGTTAAAAATACCCTTTGTACAAAGTTAAACTCCCGCCATGTGTTTTCACCTCCAATGTCTCAAGTCATCATACATCGAGGCAAACTGACTCAAAATACCCGGGAGGATTTTTTGACTTTCTGAAAGTCTGTGCCATAACAAATCAATTCATGTTCGAGTGCAAAACTATTCAAAGGTCCCACATACCATTCTTTCCGCAGAAGCTTCTGTTGAATCCATGAAGGCATATCTCCTTCACACTTGACTCGCTCGTTCCGTGGTAGAGGGTACGTTCCACCTCCTTATGTATACCACTTTGATAGAGGCTGGCCTTCTTTAGCTTGTACTGATTGTATAGCAGTCGATTCTCCAGTTTCTCCACCTGGAGGAAAATACATGCCACTGTGTCACGATACTTGTCAGTTAATTAGATTACATTTGTCCATTACAAAGTGTTGTTGTTTTTTCCTTTTCCGACCTTGATGATCTTTATTTTGCTGTGGTATTCTTCGATAGTGCTGTAGAAATTCTTCACCACTTCCTGGAATTCCACCGAACTCTCATCAACTCCGGCAACATCCGGCAGCTTGGACAGCAGAGAACACTGCTCCTCTGTCATAATTTGGTAGTCAATACATTAAAAAAAATCATAAGAATAAATAACACAACATTCCCGATACAAATATCTGATACGACAGTCCATAGTAACATGCTATTAATTATATACCAAGTACAGATTAGACCATACTGTATATATCTGTACTAATTTCTTTCTGTCCACTATCCCTCTCAAAATGCACACTTGACACACACACACACACACACACACACACACACACACACACACACACACACACACACACACACACACACACACACACACACACACACACACACACACACACACACACACACACACACACACAGAAAACCTGCAAATGCGTTTACCTTGTACATCAATGTCTAAGTCCAGGCCACTGAGCACGGTACGCACTACGTTCATAGCTTTCCCAGTGGCCACGTTGTACTCTTGCATCTTCACAAGGTTGATGATGTGGGGCTGGCCGTTAAGCAAGATGGCCATTTCCTTCTCCTTCATCCTCCAGGTGTTCTCGATGAAAACTATGTTCTCGGGTGAGTACGGTGTCATGGCCGAAGTGTCTATGCCCTGCCTCGCCCACTGAATGTTGCTCAGGAGTTCGGACTCGTTGCGGCGCGAGGAGATCCTCGACAGCAGCAGCCGCACGTCGGGCAACGCCTCGGCCACAAAGTCCTTGAACCCGGAGACTGTGAGTATGTTGCCCTGTGTTTGGATCTCCACCGCATGCTTCCTCTTGATCGCCAGCACACACTGGTGGTGGAACTCAGACATGTCCTTGAGGCCATTCTGCTCCATTCTCTCCTCCACCTGCCTGAGAGAGACCTTCTTTCCGAGGGCTATGTCGGAGCGGATGAGGTCACTGTCAACACCTGCAAACACGGTGACCTGGGCCATGTTGGCCGCTTTTATGTCTTCTAGTAGTGTGCTATGGCACCTGGGCATCGAATGCTGGGCACTCATCTGGTAAGACGTGTAGGAACCTTGTTGCTTTGACAGCTCCAGCGCCCTCTTCAGATCGTCTTCCTCTGCAGTGCAGTACAGGGAGTTCTGGATGGCCAGTGACAGTTGGTTCTGTTCGTCCAGGCCCATGGCTCCTAGTCCACTTTTCATTGAGGAAGGACTGGCGCTAGCGTCGTCGAGCATCATGCCGTCCATAAGGACTCCAGGTATCCCCCGCCGTGTAAAGATCCAAATCTTCATCGTCCTCTTCCTCGCTCCCTGATGACACGCATTGATTAAAATGTGTCAAGCGCAAAAAAAAGAGATACCACTGAGCCAACGGAATATACTACCTTGCGCCGAAGCTCCATTGTCTGTTGACGCTGAATGGAGGCTGGCTGCAGTGCGAGCTGAAGCCACTTTCTGGAAGTTTCTGTGGGACATGAGTTTCCATGCGACTTCAAAGATGTCCTTGAAAGAAAAAAGTCCATTGTGGTAAGAAAATCCCTAATTCCATATTGCTGCAGATTTTAAGAAGGATAACATAGTCCAATGAAAAACAAATTGCCAAATGAGCACTACATTTTTTTAAAATTCTGGTCTCATACAAGACGTCATACCAACTTGATGTACCATAGATATACAAAAATATGAACCAACAGGAGAATAATTATGTCCCATCGATCATCACCTGACTCTGTAGAGGTGCCCAGTGGACCTTGTCCAGGCTGATGCAGACCTGGAACTTTGCCCGCATTTCATTAAGGATGCTGGTCCCCTCCATTTCTACCAGGAAGCGGGCTGCACCTGGCCGGTTAACCGTGAGGGTTTTGGTATAGACGGATGAGACCATGCTCTGTAAGAGCTCTTGTGCATTTTGACAATGACCAGCCAAGCCCTGGATCTAGAATTTGCATTTAGCAAAAGACAGCAGAAATTGGGTTAGAGTAAAAAAAATGATGATGATACATCACTATTGTAATAGAAAATAATCATTGTTTTGTGTTTGATGTCAACGTGCAACATACCCTTAAACCACAAAGCGCTTTCGTTTCTATCAGAAGGATCACAACTTCGGTCATGTCGGACATCAGCTGATGGAAATACATCTGGACGTATTTCAGCATGCCTGGCTCCATGGCGATAAACTTCTCCTGCTCAATGGGGGTAAGGAGGAACTCTGTCACTTTGCTCCGCTTCTCATTCTCCAATCCTTTTAGTGTCAACACGTCAACATTTCTCCCGTCCTCAGTCACCCTCGCCGAACACAATCCTAATGTCTGAACAAATGCCGACCATTCCTCGGAGTACAGCATGCACTCATATTCCTTTTCCACCGGGATGCAGAACGCACACAGTTGGGATGTTAGCCAGGCACACGCCTGGCTCGCCAGTTCCTGAGACAGCGAAGTAACCATGACAACCTTGTGTACCACTGTGTAGACAGCAGTAATCCCTAGTTGAGTGAAGGTTTGCAGCAGCTTTTCTCGCACCTCGTTATGTTCCAGGAACTTGGCCTTCTCAGTGCCAACGGTCAACGTTGCCTGAGCCATTTCGCCGAGGAAGTTGACAATGGTGGTCTGCAGTTGCTCCAGTGCCTGTTTGTCAAGTCCAGTGAGGGAAATGGCATCATCTTTGATCTGCATGTTGATGTTTGGATGTGTCTGGTGGATGTCCTGTGAAAGGGTGCTCATTTGGAACAATTTGAGTTTTACCGAGTCCAGGATTGCAATGTCAACCAAGTGTGTCTCTGGCCTGACCTCTGTGCCTTCTTCCATGTTTCTGTCTACTATCTCAATATCCTCCATGTTGGAGTTGACGTTGGCTAGAGCCGTTTGCTGTGAGGACTGGATGTCAATACCAACAATATTGACAGGGGGAGAACTGGCCTGAGTTTGAACAGAATCCAAAACGTGCACTTTGCTCTCAGCGGCGTCGTCTGAGGAGACAATTTGACCGATCTGTGATGGATCACTTTGTGCTTGACAAGCTAAAGGTTGGTTGAAGTCATAGTAGGGTGACACAGTGAGGGTGGCATCATCTAGTTTGTGTGGATGATTCAGGATATGGTCCACAGCTAGATATAAAGAAAATAGTTAATCAAAAGAAAGAACTCCTCCAGTGGCCATTTTGCTTGACAGGATTTGGAAACTATTAATTGTTAAACATGTAGAATTATTGTTTATCGAATACCTTTATATTAATAATAATTTAATAGTATTCATTTTCTATCCAATGCAAGAGTAATCTTGTTTCAGTGGTCATAAACCAATGCTATGTGCTATTTAAAGAGTAATGAAACACCCACTGACATGGGGAGTAAAAACATACTTTACAATAAACTCTGGCATCCCCTTTATCTTTAGGTCATGAGCAGTTTCTGAGGTAGCATTCTCTGTAAATGGATAGAAATGCGAGTGTGTATTTCACAGCTTAACTCCCTGACTGTATAGATGGTGAGAATGTGAATTTTTAATGTGTAGCCTAGTCCGTAGAGCAACATTAGTTTTTCAAAACACACATCAATCACTAGTAAGTCATTGATTGAAATTGATTTAACAATTGGCTTCAGATGACACCTTTTCGGTCATGGTTGAATGGCGTGTTTGACATGTTATACATGTATTCATATTTTCTTTATTTTTGTTCTCATTTAAGCACACTGTCACAGCTTGTGCAGGGAGGTGAACCCAAAATGCAGAGGTCAGATTCAAAAGCTCTACTTCGTGAAAACAGGAACAACAGAAACAAACCAACTACATGGCACCCAGGTGAACAGAATTACTAATTAACACAGGTGACAAACATTACACTAGTAACGACACAAAGGAAAAACAGGTAGTGAATGGGGTTGGGGCTGAAACGTTACACACACTGATGTGAGACTTTGTTAAAAAAATGTAACTAACTAACTATAATTTGTCATTGGATTGCCGTATTCGCCCCTTCACTATGAAATGTCGTGGTGCAGCAGAAGGACTTGCCTTCAAAGTGGACAAAGGACACCCGTGCCGTGCTCTCCGAGAGCATGACGACTTCCTTCACCTTCTGATTGGAAGCCTGGCTGCCCTCAAAGTGCAGCGTCAGCGTCCTGACGGTGACTCCGGGGTGGAGGTTCTCCACCAGGATGGAGTCCGTCTGGTCTATTTGCTCAAGGGTGAACGCGGAGCCATCCAGCGGCTTCTTCGATATCTCGTTGCTCAGGCTGTAGAAGTCTGTGCACCCCAAGAAGAAAAAAATATATATATTAATAAGTTATACAAATGACAAATGCCTATATTGCGAGATAGAGATGGTGTACTGAAACCACTTTTCCACTTAAGACGAATGGTGTGTCTCAATTCACATACTTCCGTTAGTACACTTCCATGTACACTGTATACACCATGTACTTGTGTGTGAATTTCAACAGGGTTGTGTTGTCTGAAATCGAACACGGTCGTTGTGCACTTAACCTAACCTTATGGCAATTTGCAACAAGGGTGGAACATTATCGCCAATATTTGACCGCAAAATTATCTGCCGGCTTGTTTGCTCACTTGACTTTATTTAAAATCAATAAAAATGAATGTTCTTTTAACTCAACCGCCATTTTCACAAATGTTGGTGGTCCCTCCCCTTCCACTACGTAACCAAGATGGCGGCCATTTACAGTGGGACGTGTCCAGCGTTCCACACTCAACTATTTGATCGTTATGAGTTCACCATCCAGGTACACATAGTGTGAGCGCAATTTAAGCACTGAAAATACAATTGGAAGTACACAAATTGGGACACAGCACAAGTATTTTCTTCCCCACTCCTTAAGGTGGTGCACATTTCCGATTGTATCCTAAAATTGACATTGTACATGCTTCCAGCGATGGAACCTTTTCACAAAGATACCATTGCAGGACTAACAAAACAGGTGTCACTCATAATACTGATAATGGTCTGCTACTTGTATGTACCAGGGCACTGGTAGTAGTCTTATCTTCACTAGTTTAGTCTACTACCCGTGCCCTGGTACATAAAAGGAGCAGACCCATAATTAGTGTTATGACACCTCTTTACGATTACCCCTTTGTGAAAAGGATCTATTAGCCATGACCCCCATGTCGGACCTGTAGCGAGGGGCTGATTTAAATGGATGAGGACGGCATCTCTGCCTGGCAACCGGCTCAGGGTGTAGTCGTCCACGTCCACCTCCATCACGTTCTCCACGTACAACTCCAGCAGCTCCATGCAGGTGTTGGGCTGGATGCCACACAGCAGCAGCCGCCGCTGGTCCTTTGTGGCAGGCCTTCTCACGGTAATCTCTGTGTTGTAAATGACATGGTGCTCTTTGGACAACACCCGCATGGCGACTGTGTGGGAGACAAAAACATTGATTAGTGTATATAGGTTAGCTCTCAATAGGACCGCAAGATGGAACTGGTTGTTAGCTACTTAAAGGGATTTTGTTACCTTTTGGGTTAGGGGACTTTAAGGTATGGGTACAATTGTTCAAGAATAATTATTGAAAAAAATATATCTGAGATAAGTCATTACTTCATACAATTGTAAATTATCTATCAGACATCATCATTGTTGGTCAGACATCAAAGGCACAGTCATATGAAGGTAGATCTCCACTTGCCTTCAGCCTCTTCAAAAACCAGAAAGGCATGGTCGCCTTTCTTCTCCACGGACACGAGTGGACCTCCACCAGAGCGGCGCTTGTTAGTGAAGTACAGCAACAGCAGCTCCTTGTCTACTTCCTCAGGTAACCCCCGTACCTCCACCGTCTTCTCCTCATTCTCAACAGGCATCCTAACGTGATCTAGGTACAAGTCTGGGTTATTATTAAAGTTGTATGAGCTACACATGTGACATAAACAAAGCATTTTAAAAAGCCTGGTGTAAACAACATCAATCAATCTACATGCACTATAATATCCAGGTCTTGTTTATTACATGGGGGAGGCCTCGGTACGGTGGCCCTGAGAGCTCAACACACTGCAACTTAAGAAAACATCCAGTAGACAAAACACAAGCAAATTAAGAAAACATCTTCATCAATCATCATTACAACACATGCACATCATTTAGATTACAGACACAGACATTACACAACATGTATTGTCTGTATTGTCTTGTGTTGTACTTACTGTGTTGTGTGTAATGTGTTGTCTGTATTGTGTTGTGTTGTCTGTAGTGTTGTGTAGTCTGTGTTGTGTAGTCTAATGTGTTGTGTTGTCTATAATGCGTTGTGTTGTCTGTATGTTGTGTGGTCTGTATGTGTTGTGTTGTCTGTATGTTGTGTGGTCTGTAATGTGTTGTGTGGTCTGTAATGTGTTGTGTGGTGTCGTTTGTAATGTGTTGTGTGGTCTGTACTGTGTTGTGTGGTGTGGTCTGTAATGTGTTGTGTGGTCTGTAATGTGTTGTGTGGTGTCGTTTGTAATGTGTTGTGTGGTCTGTAATGTGTTGTGTGGTCTGTAATGTGTTGTGTGGTGTCGTTTGTAATGTGTTGTGTGGTCTGTACTGTGTTGTGTGTGTGGTCTGTAATGTGTTGTGTGGTCTGTAATGTGTTGTGTGGTGTCGTTTGTAATGTGTTGTGTGGTGTCGTTTGTAATGTGTTGTGTGGTCTGTAATGTGTTGTGTGGTCTGTAATGTGTTGTGTGGTCTGTAATGTGTTGTGTGGTCTGTAATGTGTTGTGTGGTGTGGTCTGTAATGTGTTGTGTGGTCTGTAATGTGTTGTGTGGTGTGGTCTGTAATGTGTTGTGTGGTGTGGTCTGTAATGTGTTGTGTGGTGTGGTCTGTAATGTGTTGTGTGGTCTGTAATGTGTTGTATGTAATGTGTTGTGCTTTCTGTATGTGTTGTTGCCTGTATTGGGTTGTCTGTAATGTGTTTTGTGGTCTGTAATGTGTTTTGTGGTCTGTAATGTGTTGTGTTGTCTGTAATGTGTTTTGTGGTCTGTAATGTGTTGCGTTACATGAATTTGCAGCGCATTTCCTAAATGCTGCGCATGTGTTGTTAAATTGATGAAGACGTGTTGTTAATTTGCTTGTGTTTTCTCCATGAATGTGTTTTCTCTAGTTATGTGTTTTCTCTAGTTATGCGTGTTGTCATGTTATGCGTGCTGTCTATGTACGTCTGGTCTATTGATGTGTTTTCTTAAGTTGTAGTGCGTTGAGCTCCCAGGGCCACCCACCACACTGCTGTTTACGGGGTCGCCTCCCTGGCAGGAGTAGCCTAAATACCTTCAAAACCAAATACTTAACATACGTGGATAACATTGGCAGTATAAATCAAGTGTACACATGCAGCCGTACAATTATTCTTTATCTATGATGATCTCATGTATCCTTTCACGCCTGCTCCAAATGATACGTCGGAAAGCGAAACGAACTATGGCTACTGCCATTGATGTTGTCTAAATATGATTCCTGTCACTTTGACGATACAACATTGACTACAAAATGTATTCTGGCGAGTGCACGAATGACGATGTTTGCAATAATTTGAGGTTTACTTACTTGAATGTCACATCGATACGTCGCGTATTAACATAAGTCATACTTCCTTGTTGTGGACCAGACTCGTCGATAGGTGGCGCATGTCTTCAAGGGGACAAATAGTCACCCTGCTTTCATTATTACCATTACGTACACTGTGGACGTCGGTAAACGTCATGGTGAGGCTGACAGAGGATCCCGAATTGTATCGTTATCCCGGTCTACCGCTACGCAATTTCCGGTCGCTTCCTTCGCATGAGCGAGAAGAACAAGAACCACACGACAGGAATGACGACAGGATTTTTGGAGAATAAAATGGCCTGTTTGTTTATAGTATGATTGGAAGGGCTTGGCTTTGTAAGGACTCTGGTACAGACAGGTACCAACAAGGTGTTGTTTATTTGTCCCCCCACCAAGCAAGGCTCAAGCCCAGGGGCGGAGCGAGGGGGTGGCTTTCGGGGCTGAAGCCCCGAATCTCACTTCAAAAGCCCCGGATCTTCTTTAAGCTTTTGAAGTTATAAGTACAATGGGCATACCACTTTTAAAATACATATAAAAAAGCAAACAAACAAACAAACAATCCATCTGCAATCCTACTTTGAATCTACTGAAAGTTAGTCTCAAATGTATAAGTCTCAATTTTGCCATTGTAGTTTACATAAACATCTCTAGTAGATTTTCTGGTTATTGTTTCTTTCCATTAAATAGTATTGTCTCGAGCAGGCCCTGCAACTGAAAATGTAGGCTATGAATTAGAAGGGATTTAGGATTTGCCAATGTCCAGCAGGTCACCCTAAAATGGACTAGAATGCAGGAAATCGCATCTTAGAAATTCAAAATGTTCTGGGGGAAAAACCCCAGACCCCCCTTTGGGCTAAGCCCCGGATGTACACAAAGTCTGGCTCCGCCCCTGCTCAAGCCAACCATTTAGCTGGAGCTTTGGGCCAATGCCAGTGAAGGAAAGCGGGCGGAAATCCCGGGGGGACACGACCCCCCCGGGACCCCCCATCCTGGGAAAAATACATTTTGTCCCCCCCCCAATATATCACTGTAATAGCCACGGACGTAGACAGTAGACTGCGGACGCTGTAGACTCTGCTCTGTGAGCGGACGCTGTAGACTCTGCTCGTCTCTTACCACCGCGAACGGGTTTATGAGATTGTTTCACACAGATCGTTTCACACAGACGCGGGAGGGTACCTTTTGCGTCAGTATCACGTCTAGGGGCGTGACAAACCGTCGGTATATTACGAGTTGGGATGAGAACGTGTTGCAAATTACAGCTTGGCGAGCCGCAGGAGGCTCGTGGGTGGTTAGAACGCAAACAATATAGAATAAAATTGCTCGCCTGTCTACCAGCCATGGTTCCAGAAAATAGACAACAAAATCAACCACGCAAGTTGCTTGTTATTCTTGTCATCGGCAGAGCACTGTCAATCCCGCACAGCCCGGTCAACGGCGCATGTGATTGGACTGTGCCTCAGCAGAGAGCAACCAATAGGTTTAGAGCAAGATGGTCCCTGCCCCCAGGAAGGTTTTTTTTCCTTTTTTTCAGAACCACGTTTTCAGACCTTTGACGCTAAAGGAGTTTCAAAACGAAACGGCGACAGAACACTGTCAATAATCACGTGACTCGCAAGCTTGCGCCCGTGTGGTCAAATCTCTGAAAAGTCAGTGCTGAAAATTAAGTTCTGAAAAAATACATTGCAATGGTGTAAATTTACACCTTTACAAGTTTTTAAAAATAAATATTCAACCTTTCAAAACGTATTTCTCAATGTTTGAACAGCTGTTTGCAGAATCCCATTTACAAGGTTTCAAAACCGGGAAACAAAGTAATACACTGTTAGAACAGTGTCAGATTTGAAACTCTGCAAATGGTGGCGCTGGTGAACATTTTTAAACTTTGAAAATGTGTTTGTGAAAACATTTTAGCTTTGAAAATGTGTTGGTGAAAATGATGAAGAAGATAAAATAGAACACAAAATCATGTTTGCAGATGTTTGACTTTTTTTTTTCAGGCTATAATCTCTTTTTTCAGTGGTGCAAAACCTTTTTTACAAGGTGTTGAGTTTTCAAACACAGACTTACAAGCCTTTGAAACCTTTTTTTTCAGGTTTGAATTATGACATGATTCTGGCTCCATACAAGTGCACCTCGTAAATTCCGGAATCTATCGAAGTTGCTTATTCTTATTTTCATAATCTATCGAAGTTGCTTATTCTTATTTTCATTTGTTGAAATACATACATCTGTCATTACTTTGTTGTTGTTGTTGTTGTTGTTGTTTTACTACATACCTTTTAATAAGCAAAACTAAAAGATACAATTATTGAAGCATAGTCAGATTATAAAAAAGCATTAAAAAAATTACACAAAATTGTTTTCAGAAAACTCCACTGCATTCTTGTTCTACATCTCCTCAGGTACCTCTGTATGAATTTTGAAGTCCTTTGACTGTATCATTCTGTAATAATACCATGCTAAAGTCATACACAATACACATTGTATGACTACGCAAGCAGTTTTTAAATTGTCATAAAAAAAATATTTCAAATTGTTTTCAGAAAACCCCACTGCATTCTTGTTCTACATCTCCTCAGGTACATCTGCCTACATTTTGCAGTCTGTTCACTGTACCATTCTCTAATAATACCATGCTAAAGTCATACACAATACACATTGTATGACTACGCAAGCAGTTTTTAAATATTCATAAAAAAATTAATTCAAATTGTTTTCAGTTTACTGGTTTGGAGTCACCGGGTCACATGGCATGGAAGCTATTGAAAGAAATATGATAATTCCTGCATATTAATATTCATATTAAATAGAGGAAGCACTAAAATACCATGAAAAGTGGTGTGTCTTATTCTTAGGGTTTACTTTTACAATTGGATACTGGTTTGGAGTCACTGGGTCACATGGCATGGAAGCTATTGAAAGAACAGTAGGCCTATCATTTCTGAATATTAATATTAATATAAAATAGAGGAAGCAATAAAATACCATAACAAGTGGTGTCTTATTCTTCGGGTTTAATAATACAATTAGATACTGGTTTGGAGTCACTGGGTCACATGACATGGAAACTATTGAAAAAACTGCAAGTATTTTGTATTGATATATTTACGTGAACTAATTTATTGACGGTCCCTAAATCAGTTTCCAGCGATTCACCGCGAGGTGCAAACCTCCGTGAAGTCGCGGCTGGAACTAGGCTGAATGTCCGTCGAATATCCAACCTAAAACTAACTTCACCGCGGTGGTGATTGGATGGAGCACCAGCATCTTCCAAATGTTCTATCGCTGGGCAACTTTTACGAACATATTTTGGGGCCACATACATCACATCGGCTTCCGCTCTCCATCAACATCGTCGTTTGTTTGCTAGCTAGCTGCTACCTAATATTGTTTAAAGTAAGTGTATTTAAGAGTTTTAACATGGGAAAGTGTCAAGGTAATGAGACTTGGTTGGAGAACAGCAAGTATGACTGGTTGAACCAGTTAAAGAAAATCCCTCTGAAGCGCGCTGCATACTGTGTAAGAAAGTTTTTAAACTAGGCACAATGGGCATAAAAGTGGTGGAGTCACATATGAAGTGTGACAGACACAAACAACTTAACTGTTAAGTAATTCATGTCCTTTTACTTTGTTTACTGTCCATTGATAGCTTCAGGTATATTAATCACAATGATATTGGTTGGAATGCAGTTTTTCACTTTCTGCGCGTAATTTTGTTGTTGCAAAATTGGTCTTGAATTGCATTCCAAGTGGCATTAAAAAAGTCTTAAAGTCTTAAATTTGACTTCCTGAAACCTGCAGATACCCTGACAAAAGACGGACATCAGAGCACTACTTTTGGTGTGTGTCCCCCCCCCCCCCCCCCCCCCCCCAGGAATTGCTCTTGAGGAAATGTCATATAATTGTCCCCCCCAAAGTTGATTTTAGGGTTAGGGTTAGATAAGACACACTATCATCAACCACTACGTTGCATATTAGTTTTAAAGAACCGGACTTTACTTCGGACATGCATACGGTTGTGATTTGTGTTGTTTCAATATACAACTGAAGCGGTATGACCAGGTTTATTGTCCAATAGATGACAGTGTTTTCTTTGAGATAAATAGTCAGTCAGTGCGTTTACATGACACTCAAGAAAGTCGACTTATTGGCTTAGTCCAACTATGATTGGATTACTAAGATGCATGTATACACCTTAGTCGAGCTATACTCTAATCGAATTGGCTTACTCATAGTCGAATTAAGACCCCTAGATAATGCGATTCATAGTCGAGCTAAGCGTGCATGTAGCCAATCGAATTGGAGTATGCGTTGAATTGCGTTCTGCGCATGCTCGAGATCTATGGAGTCAGAATAGTGTCATAATTCAAACCTGAAAAAAAAGGTTTCAAAGGCTTGTAAGTCTGTGTTTGAAAACTCAACACCTTGTAAAAAAGGTTTTGCACCACTGAAAAAAGAGATTATAGCCTGAAAAAAAAAAGTCAAACATCTGCAAACATGATTTTGTGTTCTATTTTATCTTCTTCATCATTTTCACTAACACATTTTCAAAGCTAAAATGTTTTCAGAAACACATTTTCAAAGTTTAAAAATGTTCACCAGCGCATTTGCAGAGTTTCAAATCTGACACTGTTCTAACAGTGTATTACTTTGTTTCCCGGTTTCGAAACCTTGTAAATGGGATTCTGCAAACAGCTGTTCAAACATTGAGAAATACGTTTTGAAAGGTTGAATATTTATTTAAAAAAACTTGTAAAGGTGTAAATTTACACCATTGCAATGTATTTTTTCAGAACTTAATTTTCAGCACTGACTTTTCAGAGATTTGACCACACGGGCGCAAGCTTGCGAGTCACGTGATTATTGACACTGTTCTGATGCCGTTCGTTTTGAAACTCCTTTAGCGTCAAAGCTCTGAAAACGTGGTTCTGAAAAAAAGGGGAAAAAAAACCTTCCTGGGGGCGGGACCATCTTGCTCTAAACCTATTGGTTGCTCTCTGCTGAGGCACAGTCCAATCACATGCGCCGTTGACCGGGCTGTGCGGGATTGACAGTGCTCTGCCGATGACAAGAATAACAAGCGACTTGCGTGGTTGATTTTGTTGTCTATTTTCTGGAACCATGGCTGGTAGACAGGCGAGCAATTTTATTCTGTATTGTTTGCGTTCTAACCACCCGCGAGCCTCCTGCGGCTCGCCAAGCTGTAATTTGCAACACGTTCTCATCCCAACTCGTAATATACCGACGGTTTGTCACGCCCCTAGACGTGATACTGACGCAAAATGTACCCTCCCGCGTCTGTGTGAAACGATCTGTGTGAAACAATCTCATAAACCCGTTCGCGGTGGTAAGAGACGAGCAGTCTACAGCGTCCGCTCGCAGAGCAGAGTCTACAGCGTCCGCAGTCTACTGTGAAACAATTCACTCCATAAAGGATTATGGTTAGGGTTATGGTTAGCGTAATCTATCACCGTGACCGGGTTATTATTGGAGGTCGTATGCGGACTGCTCCGCCGGCAGAGCAGCCGGAGGAGACGGCATACGACCGAGAGGTCGGAACAATGGAGCTTCGGAGAAATTATATGGACCCGAAGTGAACTGACAGCTGTCTACTGAAAACATATTTCTCGAATGAGTTTGTTGTTGCTGGTGACGTAAAGGGGTCAACCGGTGGCTCTATTACCACTAGTTGAAATGGGCACAGCGCCACCTATCGTACCAGGGCATTACACGCTTCGGCCAATGAATCGATTTACTCACCGCCATGTATACGCGGACAATTGCAGTTGTCCAATTGAGGAGCATAGTCGAGCTATGGCTTTAATCGAATTAAGCTGTGCATGTGAGTGGTAACACAACGTCTGATCCACACAAGGTGGCGAACAAATCTTTATTGATGCTGGTAATGTAAACATGTTTTAATGCTGTTTGACGAAGAAAAGCCATTAAAACAAGGACCTAAAACGAACCAGGGCAAGGCACGAGGAACCAAACCATGACAGAGAACAGTAGACTTTCGTCTACAAATTTGTGTAGAATGATCATGCACAACAAAAAATATATTAAATATAAAAAACAATTAACACCAACATTTTTATCAAGTGTAAATTGTAAATTGAGGCACTTAAAAATCCAACTTTTCAAATGGGCTATCAACATGGTATACAGTATGTCAGCTAAAGGTATGGTTATATTTTATATCTACCATATGACCAATAATTAGGGTCACACTAACCTCGGTGCCTTTCTGCTGAAGTAAGACAGAATCATGAGATATAAGCAGAGGCATATAATTATAAAAGCAACTCCTCATGATCAGAATGAGTACGTTGTTGGTGACATGTGCAGAGTACATAGTGTGAGATCAGTTTGTTGCAAAGAGCAGGAAGTGTTAATCATATGATAGCAGAGAACTGGCAGGCTTGTCTCTGTACATGTAAAGAACGCTGGAGTCAGATAACACGAGGACGAGGTGGGAAGACGTCAACAGCCAGCCCTTGTTATGACGTTTTCACTGTTTGTGTATATAACTTCCTGGGTCAGGGATAGTGGGTGCTCAGACTTCGTGAACTGACACACACTATGTTGTTCAGTCAGGGAAACGTAGTGGGACCCAGATATCTGTAAAACTCTGCACATTATACTGGTGTTAAGAATAAAACGGATTATTGAGTAAACTTAAACTTCTTCTATCGCTTCATTAAAGAACATGCGTGAGTAAGAGTTTCAAGAGAAACTGCTTTTCACAACACAGCGAAAAGGCACTTGAAAGCGAAGTGAAAAATGACAGTTGACCATCATTTCTAAGTGCTTTCATTAAACTATGTCCATTTTGCAATCTTTAAATATAAAACAAATTGCACATTTGTTGCGAAATAAATAGGAAAGCATATTTCAGCATTGACAAGTGGAATGGATATATTGTTAGTTTGTACATGACACAATAACCTCAAAGTTTTCACTGCCAGAATTGTCTGTTTTCCTCTCCATTGTAATGTGGAGAACAGACAACACTATTATTTTTTTTAGTAATCTTTACAACATCCCAGTAAAAAACAAAACCAAACTAAGCTAATCTATTTGGCCTTTAATCAAAGGACGGCCTATGGGGGAAAATCAATGTATTTTGGCAGATGGAGAGCATATCATATCATGAAAACATTCTGATTTTGTTTGTGGCGTTCAGGCGCACCATCATGTTGTACTCGTGTTCCCCGCCGTGCACACCTGTCTTTCTGAACCCATTTCCGACATTGTTCTCAAAGTAGTGATGCCAGTTTCCATGTTCATCTGCACCGTATCCAAACACGCTCACCTGCAAGGAGCAAAAACAATTGTGTTGTGATAGAATAAAACATACTATATACTATATGCACGCAGAAGTTGAATAGTTTCCCTTGTTAAAATGATCAACTGAGAATGAGAAAATAGTTTGACCAAATGAAGCCCAAGGATGAAAAGGCGAAATATACTTATTAGGGATGGGCATAATTAATCGATGATCGATCATTGATCGTTAAGAAATGTGACGATCAATTTATATTGTTATCGATCAAAAGGACGTTGTGTTGCATACTGTGAGTCTTGAAGCGGTGCCCGGTGATCGCGGCTTTAGTTCCCCATGTCTGATCACTGTAATTCGGAGCGTGAATATCGGTTGAATATCTAATATCTTTCTAACTTTAAAAAACACTTTAGTATTTTTTAAGACGATAGTCGCACATCCCTAGTAACTACGCCGTGAAGGTGAACCCTCCCGGACTCCGCTATTAACATGAACCGCTCCACCGGAGGAGCCGCACATCCACACGCACCGGACACCAGAATACCAACACACGTTTTACATTTGATTGCTTTTAAATAAAGGTGTGTGCAGTTATACGGTAAATATGATTATTGATTAATGACCGATTGCGTACTGCGGTCAAGACAGCCTCGGTTTCGCGTGGTCAAGCCAGCCGCTCCAACATTTTCAATACTTCCATACAGGGGCGGACTGGGAACAAAATTCGGCCCGGGCAATTTAGTCCTGGACCGGCCTTGGCGTTGCGCGATTGTTGACGGGGGGGGGAGCACAGGCCGATTAGTATCTGTGGTGACATGATGTCTACAGCCTTCAATCTGTACAGATAACACACACCTTCATTTGTCCATGACTGAGGTATTGTCTGGATCTGGTCAGGTTGGATTCTTACGTGTTTTTTTCTTCATGTGTTGTTACAACACTTCCAGGCAGGTCATATAAGGTCAGATTAAAAGGACTAGCACAAAGCGCTTGGTTTGACATTTACCCACCAAACTCACCACAGACCTCTCCCCCTGATCCTTCTGGCTCCTCATCCCAGCCCTCCCATTGGCCCTCCCATTGGGGGGGGGGGGGGGGGGGGGTGTTGGTGCGCGATTGTTGACGCCCCGGACCTACAGCCGACGTATTATGACCGGCCCAGAAAAAATCTGGACCGGCCCAAATGCGCATCGGCCCACCGGGGATTTGCCCGGTATGCCCGATGGCCAGTCCGCCCCTGCTTCCATATCTGTGACATTTTAGCAACAAGTTCAGCCTCATATATGTTTTCTGACTATATTTCTTTTAGATAGTTCATGCAATTGTTTCTAAATGTGTGGCTCATCTTTTTGTTTTTTGTCGCAAGCCTTTTCCGAGCGCCGGCTGCATATTGTATGGGCATATGTCGGCCTTTTTCCCCTTTTTTTTAAAACAGTTATACAGTTTAATGCCCACTTTTACTGCCTTGTTTGATTATTGTTGGCCGATAAGTAGGCTACTTATTGTAATTGGAATACAGATTTAGTCTTGTTGAATCGTTTCCAAACCTTTAAGAGCGCATGTAGGCGCATTGTTCGGCTTTTACGAGCGCCGCATAGGCCTACAGCCTATAATGCCTGTATTTATTATTTTTAACAGTTGTAGGTCATCAAGTTAAAGGAGCTATATGTAAGAAATGTACTCAAAGTAATCATAAAATGACCCTAATATGTCAATAGACATTGAGGAATCATGTTAATTTCAAGTATTTATGTCAGACATAATAGTAGTCCAGCCAGAATATTTAATTTCAAACGCAATATTTCTGTGCCGTAAAACTGTTTTGTTTACATTTTGTGTTTTGGTCTGTTGCTCCACCTTCTGCCTAGCGTCCAATCGCGAAGTCAGTACTGTGTCGCCATCCGGGTTGCCAGATAGGCTGAGCTGCAGCCATTTACTGTATAAGGAAGGCTGCAGCTACAAATGAATATTTGGCTTATCGCCATTATTCAGTTTTTGCTAGAAAAACATGTTTGAAGCGAATCATTGCGTCGTTGCCTCATGGGCGTTTTCACGAAGTCAGTATCATTTGCTCAATGACTGTATGTAAGGATTTCACACCATTGAGGGGCCATTTACTGCACACCGACTGCAGTGTGGATGATAATAAAACAGCGGTCAGAGCTGGCGTGTGTGTCCGTTGGGGGCTGCTCTATTCGGACACATTCCTATGAAGCCCCGGTGACGGTGTGGGAGTGTGGATGATAATAAAACAGCGGCAATAGCCTGCGTGTGTGTCCGACAGGGCTGCTCTATTCGGACACATTACTATGAAGCCCCGGTGACGGTGTGGAAGTGTGGATGATAATAAACCAGCGGTAACATGTGTGTGTGTCCGAGAGGGCTGCTCTATTCGGACACATTACTATGAAGCCCCGGTGACGGTGATGCAGTTGGTCAATATTATCAGGGATCTATGCAAGGCAAGTGTATTTGTATAGCACACTTCATACACAGAGGCAATTCTATGTTCTTTACCTAAATAAAAGCAAAGAACAGTATGTAAAACACTTGTCATGGTTGCTCCTTCTAGTAGACGCAGTGTTGTGTTGAGTAATCCGGGAACGGGGAATCTGGCAACCGCTACTCTGGGGGGGGAGGGGGAGGGAGTACCACGCTGTACAGTATTTACAACGTGGTTGCAATAACAGTTTTGGCCAGAGAGGACGCAATCCTACATATAGTTCCTTTAACTGTCTTGTATTATTGTTGGCCTATACATTATTGTTGGAATAAAGATTTCATTGATAAAAACATGCTGCATTTTGTATTTTCAACAGGAATTTTAATATAGCCTATAGAAAAATAACGATTAATTGATTGATAATTATAGCGATGATCGATTAAGGAAATTTCTTAAAATGCCCATCCCTAATACTTATTCATAATAACACATTTGAACTCACCTCATCACATATATGCAGAGCAAACAACAAGCTGAAGAAGCCTGTCGAGGGATAGCGTCCATGTTTGTCCATCCAGTTATCATAGGCGTACTTCATGAATGTTGGACTGAAAATCTGCACCTACAAAACAGCACGGCAACATCATCCTTAGTGGCATTGTTATTATAGTCTGCTGCGGCCATATTTGTTATTCGGCACATGGGATGAGATAGGAGGATAATGAATAATACCTATGTTTAAGCAGTAGCGACATAGCTAACTAGGAATCACAAACTATAAAATATGAACTGCACTGCTGTATGTTAGACTCATAGTAAATGCAAAAAACAAAAACACCATCATAACGTACCTTCTCTCTATTTGCCTTTATCCTGGACATGACAGGTTGGTATGTACTGCAATAATGAACAGAGAAAAAAAGAGTCAAGTGCTTAATTGTTATTCGTTTTATTTGTGACCTTAAATGATGTAACTATCTGACACAAATGGTTAAAGCCCATTTTGTATATTTGGCTTAATGTACACTTCACTAATTCATTTGAATAAAAAAGGACACCAATTTCTCATTTGGAGTAGAGGTGGCCGGTTTCATTTGTTTATTTTATTTTTGCAAATGGATAGAGAGAAATACACATTGGTTTGAATGTTTAAAAAAATGTAAACCCATCAGTATTAAAAGCATATTACACCACTGCAAGTTCCTTGTTTGGTGGCTAATATAAAGGCAAATATTCTAAGTGGGTGAAATATTGCAGTTCCACATAAATATGATGCATGATATATATTGAAAAATGCATAAGATTGTCACATTATCTGTGTTGTCTTTTAGGCATGAATTCGATTGAACTTTTGAAGGGCTTTTGCCTCGCTGGGAAGTCCCTGGTTCACAGGAGGCTAGCTGGATTTACACAGCTACATTTCTGTGTTCAACTGCATGTATTCAACACTGTAAACGCCACGGAGGCAACGTTGTAAGTGAATAATTTCATAGTTACATCATAAGTTAGTGTTCAAAAATATTATTTACATGAAGAAGGCATTTGATTTATTTGTATTTAAAAATGTTTTATGTACACTTATTTACGTGAGAAAAGCACATGTTACAGAGCTAAATTGTAATTTTTATATTTGTCTTCGTTACAGTGTTCACTCTGACCTTGTAAAATTAAAGAGCCACAGTAAAGAGCAACTAAAGCTTACTATGACTCAAGTCTTCATTTGAGAGGAAGAGTTTAGCTAGTTGTATAGCTGCAATTGCTACACTGCAGTGAGGACAGTATACTATCACTTATTTCAGATTACTTTATGCCGTTTTGTTTCCCTGGGTTGTCATTCACTCTCCTGTCATTTCAGATCAGCCCCTCCCCCGCCATGCATGATGTCACCCTGATTGCCCCCACCTGCAGCTCATTACCACTTCATTAGTTCACCTGTATATAAACCTGTTCATTACCCTGCATTCCCTGCTTGATTGTCTTGTGTGTTTACATCCAAACTTTCCTGCGGTATCCTGAGGTTATGAACTCTGCCTTTCTGCTTACTCTGCCTGTTTATCTTGAGTCTGGATTACCTTCCTGCTCCTCGGTGGAGTTGTTTGCCTGCCTGGTTGGATCTGACCCCTCTGCCTGCCCTACCTGACCACATCTCTCTGCCTGCCCTGTTAATGATCCTGGCTGTAACCCGATTACCGAGTGAAGAACTCTTCGTTTCACTCCTGTGTCATGTTTTTGGGTCTAGTAGGAGACTAGTAGGTTGTATCTCTTCAGTTGTACAGTTCCACGTCTCTTTATGTAACGACTTGACTAACAGGTGGTGTGGACCCAAAAGTACGACAGAGGACAAAAGGGAATGAAAAGTGACACAGTATCATAAACCAGGCAATCAGTCCCACAGGGTAACACTCCAGATATGGAGTATATCTACGCTCTCAATCAAGCCACTCCCCCCAACTACAGCTACATCGCCAAACCCCGCCTCTCCGGGCAAGGGGGAGGTGTTGCCCCTCTCCATAAACTATCTCTACCCATCACTGAATTGAATCTCAACCTCCCATCTATCTCATCCATTGAATACCTCGCCTTCTCCCTCCCCAACTCTATTACTTCTGTTCTCATTTACCGTCCCCCAAAGCCACACCCCTCTTTTCTCTCAGAACTCTCGGAACTCCTCACCATTGCATCCTCTCTCTCCTCCCGCCTCCTACTCACCGGTGACTTCAACATCCACATCGATCAGCCCACTGCCCCACTGACGTCTGATTTCCTCTCTCTCCTTGACTGTTTTCATCTAACCCAACACATCAACTTCCCCAACCACACCAAAGGCCACACCCTCGACTTAGTCTGTTCCTCCTTCCTACCCATATACAACCCCCATCCTCTCCCCTTCCCACTATCTGATCATCTCTGCATCCTCTTCTCTGCCCCCCTCCCCTCGCCTCATAATCCCCAAAAACGCTCCATCTCCTACCGCAACATCAAGGCAGTCAACCCACTCACGCTCTCCCAGCTCATATCCTCCGCCTTTCCCCCTGACTCCGCCCCATCTTCTCCTGATGACTACGCCACCATGCTCAACACCACCCTCTCTGACGCCCTGGACTCCCTTGCCCCCTGGAAAACTTCATCTGTCTCATTCACCAACTCTGCCCCTTGGTACACCCCGGAACTCCGCTCCATGAAACAAACTGGCCGTCAACTTGAACGCCTCTACAAAAAAACCCACCTCACCGTCCACGCCGAAGCCTTCAAACAACACATCTCCTCCTACCGTGACGCTCTCCATGCTGCCAAATCCGCCCACTACTCATCCCTCATCAACAGCACCAACCGGAACCCCCGCACCCTGTTCTCCACCGTCAACAAGCTGCTCCAGCCACCGGCCATCATCCCACCCTCCTCCCCCGACCTCTGCAACTCCTTCCTCCTCGCCTTCAACAACAAAATCTCCCAAATCAACAGCTCCCTGACTGCCACCGTCAGCAACTCCTCCTCCCCCACCTCTCCTCCCTCACCATACCTACCCCCCTTCCCTGACCTCCCCCCCTTCCCTCCTCTCACCGACTTCTCCCCTGTCGACTCCTCCCACATCCTGGACATCATCACCACATCCAAGACAACAACCTGCTCTCTTGACCCCCTCCCAACAACCCTAACCAAGGCCTGCCTCCCTGTCCTCCTCCCTCACCTCACCACCCTCTTCAACCAGTCTCTATCCCTTGGTCACTTTCCCACTGCCTACAAACTCGCCTCCATCACCCCCATCCTCAAAAAGCCCACCCTTGACCCAGCCAACCTCTCCAACTACCGCCCCATCTCCAACCTCCCGTTCCTCTCCAAAACCCTTGAACGCATCGTCGCTGCCCAACTCCACACCCATCTCCAGTCCAATAACCTCTACGAACCCCTCCAGTCTGGATTCCGCCCACTCCACAGCACCGAAACCGCCCTTGTCAAAGTCATAAACGATCTCCTCACCTCTGCTGACTCCGGTGCCCTCAACATGCTGTTACTCCTCGACCTTAGCGCAGCCTTTGACACTGTGAACCACTCCATCCTCCTTCACAGGCTGCGCCAACAGGGTGTTGAGGGCACTGCACTCGACTGGCTCACCTCCTACCTCACCAACAGGCAACAGTTCGTCTCCCTCTCTGGTCACACATCCACCCTCTCCCCAGTCACGCAGGGGGTCCCGCAAGGCTCAGTCCTTGGACCCCTCCTCTTCATCTGTTACCTCTTCCCCCTTGGTCACATCATCCGCTCACTCAACCTGGACTTCCACTGTTACGCCGACGACACCCAGATATACATCAGCACCAAATCCACCCAAAACCCTCCCCTCACCCACATCGAAACCTCTGTCGCTACAATAAAATCATGGCTGGCCCACAACTTCCTCCAACTCAACAGCGATAAAACAGAGCTCCTCCTCATAGGCACCAAATCCACCCTCAGCAAAACCGGACCCATCTCACTCACCATCGGCACCTCGACCATCACACCCTCCCCCCTGGCACGCAATCTCGGCGTTATCCTGGACCCCACCCTATCCTTTGATCCCCACGTCAGCTCCATCGTCAAGACCTCTTACTTCCACCTCCGCCGCATCGCTAAAATCAGACACTGCCTCTCCCCCCCCTGCTGCTGAATCCCTCATCCACGCCTTCATCTCCTCCCATCTCGACTACTGCAACTCCCTCCTCACTGGCATCACCTCTCATTCCCTCCATAGACTACAACTGGTCCAGAACTCTGCTGCCCGCCTCCTTACCCACACCCGGTCCCGTGAACACATCACTCCCATTCTCCACTCTCTCCACTGGCTCCCCATCAAACAGCGCATCACTTTCAAGATACTCCTCCTCACCTTTAAAGCCCTCCACCACCTAGCCCCCCCCTACCTGTCTGACCTCCTCGTCCCCCACCGCCCCACCCGTGCCCTCCGATCCTCCTCCACTCTCTCCCTCACACTACCCAGATCTAAACTCAAATCCTTCGGCGACAGAGCCTTCTCCCGCACAGCACCCCGACTCTGGAACTCTCTCCCCCAACCTGTCCGCGACTCACCCTCACTCCTCACATTCAAATCCCGTCTGAAAACCTTCCTCTTCTCCCAAGCCTACAATCTCTCCTACCCATAACTGCTGTCCTGTCCCCCCCCCCCCCCCGTTTGTCTCTTCGCCCTCTTGTATGCGTCCTTGGGTCATTGAAAGGCGCAATAGAAATTCTGTGTATTATTATTATTATTATTATTATTATTATGGGGCAGGCAGGCAAACAATCCCAACAAGGTGCAGGTAAACCTGGGGTCCATTTCACAAAGCAGGTTCAACAACCTCTGAGTCTAATCCTAAACGCTGAGTTGATCTACTCTGAAATAGAAAACTCTGGGTTTTCGGTTCCAGAACAGCGGATTTGAGTTAATTTGATCAACTCAGAGGAGTTTCACCTAGGGTTAAGCGCGTGCACCACAACTATAAAAAGCCAGCATCAATGGAGCCCCGATTCGACGAGTCACCATGGCAACGGGGAAGAGGAGGTCTACGTTTTTCACCAACCTCGAATTGGAAATCCTAATGCGCTCATATGGCGAGTTTCAACACGTTTTTAGAAGGGGGGGGGGGGGGGGGGATTGTTTTTTTTTTCTTCCTTCATGGGGCCCCCCCAGCGTCTGGTTGCACCATCGATAGTTACGCCAGTGTATTTGGCAATCATATCAATATTTTAGAGCTCCCCCAAAATTTCACAAACCATGTTTCCAGGGGAGCTCAGGTGGCCACTAGGGGAGCCCAGCTCCCCCAGCTCCCCCGTAACTCGCACCCTGCTTTGCAATCACAACAATATTACAGGGGAAAACTGCTTGAATGGTAACTATTCATTTATTTCATTTAGGTGCAATCCCGCGGTGGAGAAGCGCACTTGGCAGCAGCTTAAGATAACGTATAAAAACATTGTTCAAACAGATAAGACCTCGGCATGATCATTTTGATCATGTTTTACACTGTAAAGTAAATATTAAGTGGCTATTTGACTGTATACAGTTGCCTTGCTCAAGTGCTCTGCATCTCCGACATTGTACAAAAAACATCCATTTGCAAAGAAACGCAGTGCAACACACAATATCTGCTGGGATGTGAGAGCATGACTACGGTTGGTAATGTTGCAAATGTAAGGACGGATTAGGTTGTGTATGTAAATGATGGACTGTGACGTGAAACGGTACCGCTGAAAAAGATAATTGTCGGTCAGATAATCGTCGGTCGTAGGTCCGGGGTGGGTTAATATCGCGCGCACCCCCCCACCCCCCGTCGCTTATATGTGAATAAGGGAGTACCGGCACTTATTTTTTTCCACTTCGAGCGCTGGTCAAAAGGACATGCCATGTTCGTGAAAAAAGTCGCCTCCTACTGTGCCTAATGGACTTCTGAAATAGCCTACTGTTACTGACTCTGATTTTTTAAATGATTTTTGACAGACGGCTACGCCAAAACTCGCCTGCTGACTGAATGAATGAGGAAATCAAATGGCTGAAAGAGGGCGGAGACAGATTGAAACTCGATGTTCATTGAGAAAAACCTGGTCCCGACCAGGTTAGTTTCATAGAGTCTGTTACTACGGTAACTGACCGAGAGCGTAAGTTATCTCTCTCTGTGAAACAGGCTAGAGTTACCCCTCTTTCTCTGGTTTGAGTTACCTCCCTTTGTGAAACGGAAAACTCAGCGTTTCCCTCATTTCAGGGTTAATAAACTCAGGGTTTTCACTAAACCTGCTTTGTGAAACGGACCCCTGGAGTCAAGATAAACAGGCAGGATTGGTCTCAGACAGGCAGCGTTCAAAACCTCAGGATAATGCGGGAAAGCTTGGATGTAAACACACAAACCGACAAACTGGTATATATGCTGGTAAACTAATGAAGTGGTAATGAGGTGCAGGTGGAGGCAATCAGGGTGACATCGTGCATGGCAGGGGGAGGGGCTGATCTGAAATGACAGGAGAATGAATGACAACACAGGGAAACAAAACGAGATAAAGTAAACTAAAGTAAGTGATGTGACAAAGAAACATTTTTGAAATGCATCAGAATCATACACAAATGCAAAATACAGAACACAAAACAAGGTGTTTTCAAATAAATGATTTGACAACACAGAATTGTATTCATTACCAGTGGCCTGATAAACTAGCTTTCCTGAACTTAATGATTTATTTATTTTTGTTAATGGGATGTAATCGATGTACCTAACAATGCAAGAACTCCAGCTGCAGCTTTGTTAGCTGACAACCAGAGGGCAAACTGGGCCTTTATCACAGAGGGGTACTAGTGGGGTGTATCCACTGGCGTAACTATCGACGGTGCAACCGGGGCCCAGACGCCATGAAGGAAGGAAAAAAGAATCACGCAGCACCCCCCCCCCCCCCCCCCCCCCCGTCAACATTCATGCAGCACCCCCCCCCCCCCCTCAACAACCGCGGGGGCCCAAACAAATTACTTGCACCGGGGCCTATCATGACGTTGTTACGCCAGTGGGTGTATCTCTTGAATTTAACTATGGGCACTGCATAGCCTACTGATAACTGAAACTCACTAACTGAAAGAGCTACACCTATTTTCACCCCTATAATTCTAGCTAGTATACCTGTGATAAATGCCCTTAGACTTAAAATATGTGTACAAGATGTACTTTTAATGACAAAAAAACTAAAAAACTTAAATCATTAAATTAGGGAGGAACTCTTTATTCTAACAGTCTTTCAATTAACTGATTATTAAACATCCAAAAATGATTTCCTTGGCACACACATTGGTTCCCATCAACACAACAATTTCACCTAGAAAACTATGGTTGAAAGTGACCATATATCTGAATTCCGTTAAAGGAGCTATATGTAGGATTGCGTCCTCTCTGGCCAAAACTGTTATTGCAACCATGTTGTAAATACTGTACAGCGTGGTACTCCCTCCCCCTCCCCCCCCAGAGTAGCGGTTGCCAGATTCCCCGTTCCCGGATTACTCAACACAACACTGCGTCTACTAGAAGGAGCAACCATGACAAGTGTTTTACATACTGTTCTTTGCTTTTATTTAGGTAAAGAACATAGAATTGCCTCTGTGTATGAAGTGTGCTATACAAATACACTTGCCTTGCATAGATCCCTGATAATATTGACCAACTGCATCACCGTCACCGGGGCTTCATAGTAATGTGTCCGAATAGAGCAGCCCTCTCGGACACACACACATGCTGTTACCGCTGTTTTATTAGCATCCACACTTCCAGACCATCACCGGGGCTTCATAGTAATGTGTCCGAATAGAGCAGCCCTCTCGGACACACACACATGCTGTTACCGCTGTTTTATTATCATCCGCACTCCCACACCGTCACCGGGGCTTCATAGTAATGTGTCCGAATAGAGCAGCCCTGTTGGACACACACGCCAGCTCTGACCGCTGTTTTATTATCATCCGCACTCCCACACCGTCACCGGGGCTTCATAGTAATGTGTCCGAATAGAGCAGCCCCCAATGGACACACACGCCAGCTCTGACCACTGTTTTATTATCATCCGCACTCCCACACCGTCACCGGGGCTTCATAGTAATGTGTCCGAATAGAGCAGCCCCCAACGGACACACACGCCAGCTCTGACCGCTGTTTTATTATCATCCACACTGCAGTCGGTGTGCAGTAAATGGCCCTCAATGGTGTGAAATCCTTACATACAGTCATTGAGCAAACGATACTGACTTCGTGAAAACGCCCATGAGGCAACGACGCAATGATTCGCTTCAAACATGTTTTTCTAGCAAAAACTGAATAATGGCGATAAGCCAAATATAATTCTAAAGATATACTGCAATAGTTCACTCCAGTGGAAACATGGACCATTTTCATTACCCAACTAAAATATATTTGGTAGGCTAATAGTGCAATGTAAATATGTTCACGAATGCATTTAGTAACGTCAGACATTTCTGACCCGAAACATTTGTAGCTGCAGCCTTCCTACAGTAAATGGCTGCAGCTCAGCCTATCTGGCAACCCGGATGGCGACACAGTACTGACTTCGCGATTGGACGCTAGGCAGAAGGTGGCGCAACAGACCAAAACACAAAATGAAAACAAAACAGTTTTCCTGGTACAGAAATATTGCGTTTGAAATTAAATATTCTGGCTGGACTACTATTATGTCTGACATAAATACTTGAAATTAACATGATTCCTCAATGTCTATTGACATATTAGGGTCATTTTATGATTACTTTGAGTACATTTCTTACATATAGCTCCTTTAATACTACAATACAGTTTTGCTGGCTAACAGTTAAATGTCCCAAGCACTATTTTAAAGACATCAAACAAGTATGGATGACTACAATTATGAAACTCTAATGCTTGTGCTGGGTTAATACCACCAAATTGGATATATTTCAGTTGGTTCAGAAGACAGGTTCAAAGACAAGATTAGTTGAATCAAAGTTGTAATAGGAACCTAGCACAAACATTATGTCTGCATAGATCTGTCATATTTGGGATTCAATTGCCCACAGGAACAAATTATTTTCTTTTTGGTGATCATGAATTATGTGGGTATAGCCTGCTTACGTTAATTGATAATAGCAACTTAATACACTGGGATTTGTGCAATTGTTTTTTATCTAGTGCATGGCCTAAAATGCCTTTGTATGTTAAGTATGTAAAAGAGATGGGCTCTTTGTTATAGGTTCTTTGTTTGTTACATTAACTCCTGCCAATGGCCTAATCTAAAGCTATCTAGCTAGCTAAAGTTATTGGTACTGTTTTAAAGTGATCATAGGATTAACACAGGTGAAATTAAATGGGTACCACTGCCTTATTGCCAATGAACTATTTACTCACCCAATTCATTAAACCATGTATGTTACAGTATATGGATATGGCTGATATGTTTAACTTACCATAGTCATGAATCAAGTGTCAAAGTAATTGCTTGTGTGTTAATACTATGCATTACCATGATATATTTGGGATTTCTTTGTTTAGCCTCAATAACTGCACCTGTGTGAAGAATGTCAACTCAAATACATTGTCACAACTAAGAGGTTCTGTAAAAAGATGGCAGAAACAAGAAAGATTTAGAAAACACTTCCTCCCTCTTTGCTTCTTACGATTCCCAGCCACTGAGAAGTGTTGCATTTCATGCACCTGTGATTTAAAGGCAAGATGGATTCCCCGAACCAATCAGGGAAGAGATGCCCTGAGCCGGGAGCGGACTATAATCTAAATGGTCTCATACAGAGGCACGGTCAACTCTAAACAGATATTGTTACAGCACATTTCACTCACTTATAGTAATAGCTGACGGATGGCCACGGCATCTCTAAAAAATTACACTCAAATATAGCTCTTAAATAAATACTTAAATAATCCTACAGCACCGTTCATTTTTCTCATGCGCATGTGTCACAAAGTCTTCCAATGCATTGACGCACAACCGGCCTCTTTTTTCCAAAGAGGCTGTGGCGTTCAACTCTAAGCTTCACGACCGTCCACATTCACTCACTGTTTGATGGTGCCAGTAGTAAAGGCACTGATGAGCCACTGCAGGTCCCGGGTCTTGTATGGGATCAGCACGAGATTGGTGTCGTTGTCCAGGTTAACGGCGCTCTCGGGATACATGAGGTGGTGTGTGGTCCGAGCACCCACGTCCTCTTCAAATCCCCGGGTAGGAGCCCTGTTCATTCTGCAAGGAAAGGTCCAACAAGAAAATAAGCCATCACATTTTCCTTTGCATGCTGAACGCAACTTAAAAGGAAAACCAAATCCTAAAACAACTTATTTTAGATGAGAAGTGATGTCATGGGTTACATAGTGCGATGGATTGATCCTGGACTTAAATCCGCAAATTTTCAAAAAAATCAAATATGGAATCAAATTGCACTCTATGGTTTCAAGATTGTGAAGTGGAGACAGTGAAAGCCTGAACAGCAATATAGCCCCGCCCCTAAATGAAACAAAGTGTCTACCAGAAGTGCGACAGAAGCATGCCTTTTTTAAATGTTGATAGTGGATGGGGACTAGCTCAAAACCACTGGCGTAACTATCGACGGTGCAACCGGGGCATTGCACCGGGGCCCAGACGCCGGGGGGGGCCCATGAAGGAAGAAAAAAAATAATAATAATCCGTCCCCCCCCCCCCCCCCCCCCCCCCGTCAACAATCGCGCAGCACCCCCCCCCCCCCCCCCCCTGTCAACAATCGCGCAGCACCCCCCCCTCCCCCCCATCAACAATTGCGCAGGACCCCCCCCCCCCCCCCCCGTCAACAATCGGCTCATTTCTGACAAATCTGGGCTTCTCTTCCCTGATTGGATCGGGGAATCCATCTTGCCTGTCAATCACAGGTGCATGAAATGCAACACTTAACACTCAATGGTGAAGAAACCTAGCAAAACGTATTTTAGCTGATCAGTTTAATTGTACCATCAGCCCTTTCCTTTTGCACTATATTTCCTCAACCGTAGAACTTCTGTATTCCTACGCATAAGTGGCATTCACTCACAACGACACTTTCTTACTGTGGAGGGTTTATGTGGAGTGTGTGTTGTTGATGGCTGGTTTACAGCCTCACCTGGCCTGAGTCACACTGATTGGACTCTGGCTGGGTGGGGCTGCACACCTGTGGTGCATGAGCAATCATGGCACCCAGGATAAACCAGCCATCAACACACACACTCGAGGAGGAGCACTGTCATGACAAGTTGTACCATCAGCTCGGCGAATACCACCAGCCTGTAAACTCCAATAAACACCTTGCAACTACCATCTACCCGTGTCCTGTGTCGGAGGGCCCCAAAGAAAGCCACTTAGGTGGCGTGTGGTGAGGGCAACCCTGCCACACTGGCACCCAACGTGGGGCTCCTCCGACCAGGACGGGACACGGAAGGGCTGTCCAAAGCTGCACTGGAGCCACCAGCCGCGGCAAAGGACAGCCACCCCAGCACCAGCTCCCCCCTGAACGGCAGCGACGGCCAGCGGAGGAGCGGGGAGGCAGCGCAGCGACCGCCACCGGCAACCGTCTGTGGCTAGCCTCCCCCGGATCCAGCCTGGAGCAGCCCAGGCCAGCCGCCCCTCTGCCAGGGGACCAGGAGCCCAAGGCCCCATGCTCCAGGAGGAGATGGGGGGAGCATGCCTCATCGCCCTGGTGGAGGGGGGGTACCCAACGGACTGTTCCAGGCCCACCGAGAGCTACCTCCGCGGCCCAGCTGTCGGGCCTCCTCCGGAACCCATCCAGCCAGCCCCTGCAACCAGCTACCCCAGAGACACCTCCGCCAGCTGGAGCAGCAGCCCCAGGCCTCCGGGACGGAGGGGGAGGGTGGGGTGGGCGTGTGACATTGGGGAGGTGTGGAGGTAGTGGGGTTTGGGGGGTTGTGTTTATTTTTTTTTATAGGTATGGCAACCCTGAAAAGAGTCCAGGGGTCCATTTCACAAAGCAGGTTTAACAACCTCTGAGTTTAATCCTAAACGCTGAGTTGATCTTCACTGAGATAGAAAACTCTGGGTTTTCGGTTCCACAACACCGGTTTTGAGTTAATTTGATCAACTCAGAGGAGTTCCACCTAGGGTTAAGCGCGTGCACCACAACTACAAAAAGCCAGCATCAATGGAGCCCCGATTCACCGAGTCACCATGGCAACGGGGAAGAGGAGGGCTACGTTTTTCACCAACCTCCAATTGGAAATCCTAATGCGCTCATATGGCGAATTTCAACACGTTTTTAGAAAGAAGTGCAACACTGCCGCGTAAGTTTAAATGGAGTCCTTTGCGATCACAATAATATTACAGAGGAAAACTGCTTGGATGGTGAACTGAATGGAACTGAATGGTAACTATTTATTTATTTCATTTAGGTGCAATCCCGCGGGGGAGAAGCGCACTTGGCAGCAGCTTAAGATGACATTGTTCAAACAGATAAGACCTCGGCATGATCATTTTGATCATGTTTTACACTGTAAAGTAGGATTTGACTGTAGTATACAGTTGCCTCTACATCTCCGACATTGTACAAAAAACATTTGCAAAGAAACGCAGTGCAACACACAATATCTGCTGGGATGTGAGAGACTACGGTTGGTAATGTTGCACATGTAAGGACGGATTAGGTTGCGTATGTAAATGATGGACTGTGACGTGAAACGGTACCGCTGAAAAAGATAATTGTCTGGAAATGATAATTGTCTGGAAAGGCTCCATCTATGGTCTGATAACCCTCTCCCGACGAATATTTAATTATCTGCGCAGTAATGCTGCACCTTCATCCACGGGATCGTTGTCAAAAGCAGTGCTCGAAGTGGGCCGGTACTCACCGGTACGCAGTACCGGCACTTCTACATTTTGCCCTTTAGCGTACTGGCACTTTTTCTTGTGTACCGGCACTTGTCACAGGCTGCCGGTACTCTACTTTGCCCTAACCAGCGGCGGATCTACCGGAGTGGCGCCCCCCCCCCCCCGTCGGTCGTAGGTCCGCGGTGGGTTCCGATCGCGCCCCCCCCCCCGTCGCTTATATGTGAATAAGGGAGTACCGGCACTTATTTTTTTCCACTTCGAGCGCTGGTCAAAAGGACATGTTCGTGAAAAAAGTCACCTCCTACTGTGCCTAATGGACTTCTGAAATAGCACTGACTCTGATTTTTTTAAATGATTTTTGACAGACGGCTATGCCAAAACTCGCCTGCTGACTGAATGAATGAGGAAATCAAATGGCGTGTGTGACTGAAAGAGGGCGGAGACAGATTGATCCATTGAGTAAAACCTGGTCCCGACCAGGTTAGGTTCATAGAGTCTGTTACTATGGTAACTGACCGAGAGCGTAAGTTATCTCTCTCTGTGAAACAGGCTAGAGTTGCCCCTCTTTCTCTGGTTTGAGTTATCTCCCTTTGTGAAACGGAAAACTCAGCGTTTCCCTCATTTCAGGGTTAATAAACCCAGGGTTTTCACTAAACCTGCTTTGTGAAACGGACCCCAGGTTTTGTGTAGGTATGGGAACCCTGTTCAGAGTCCGGTATGTGTTTTTTTTTCTGTTTGCTTGGATGGGGGATGGGGGGGGGAGTAGGCGAGGCTGGGGATTCTCCCCGGCCTCAATCTGGTGTTGGGGATATGTGGAGGATTTATGTGGAGTGTGTGTTGTTGATGGCTGGTTTACAGCCTCACCTGGCCTGAGTCACACTGATTGGACTCTGGCTGGGTGGGGCTGCACACCTGTGGTGCATGAGCAATCATGGCACCCAGGATAAACCAGCCATCAACACACACACTCGAGGAGGAGCCAGTCATGACAAGTTGTACCATCAGCTCGGCGAATACCACCAGCCTGTAAACTCCAATAAACACCTTGCAAATACCATCTACCCGTGTCCTGTGTCGGAGGGCCCCAAAGAAAGCCACTTAGGTGGCGTGTGGTGAGGGCAACCCTGCCACACTTACCGAAACAGCTGATCTGCGGGCGGCGTAGTACAGTAGTACAGCACAGTTGTGCTTATGCGTAGGAATATGGAAGTTCTACGGTCTGGTGGAAAAGCGATATAGAATTGCACATTCATGGTATAGTTTTACAAATTGAAGTCTAGTTCTAACAAATGTTATAGTTTTTAACATATTGCTTTGTATTTTCAAATTAAAGTCGATCGGGCAAGGACTACACGACACGTCTGTGTCGGGATCTGATAAAATCAAAATAGACTTTGGTGTGTTTGCTGGATGCTGGAATGCTAATAAGTAAGCAATATCACACGAGAGGGAGTGCTGTTATACTGAATATCAGCATGGCTGTGATGTGGTCGTAGGTCCATCTGACTCAGTCAAACCAGCAGAGCACTGCGAGTATCTTTTTTTAAATACATTTTGTTCTCAAATGAGTGCATATTGTTCAAAAGCTAGATGGCATCATTACTAGATGGTATGATCATATGACTGTTCATTTTGTATAAGCAAAGTAGTCTGCATTGATGCAGGTAGGGTTAAGGTTAGGGTTAGGAAGGGGCTGTCAGGCTACATGCAGGTAGGGTTAGGGTTAGGGAGGGCCTGTCAGGCTACATGCAGGTAGGGTTAGGTAGGGGCTGTCAGGCTACATGCAGGTAGGGTTAGGGAGGGGCTCTCAGGCTACATGCAGGTAGGGTTAGGGAGGGGCTGTCAGGCTACATGCAGGTAGGCCTAAATCTATGGAGTGAGATTTGTGACAATATGTTCAAACAATACATTTTCAAATTCAAACAAAAAATGATTGATCAAAATATCAAACAGAATTGAAGCAAAAAAAATAAAGTCAAAGAATCAAATTAAACTCGCAAAATATCAAATACAGAATTGAAACAAAAAAATAAAGTCAAAGAAAAAATGTAGCAAAAATAAATCTGTTTTTAACTCTTTGAATCACTTGTCTTTTTGTTTACAATACTTTTGACTGACAGCTGAGCTGAACTACAACTGCCCCGGAAGGTGAAACCCTGTTCTCTGCTGCTGATTCCAGTCCGCCAAAACCAGTAGCAGCAGCAGAGAACAGGTGCAGGTTTTTCAACTTCCGGGGCAGTTGTAGTTCAGCTCAGCTGTCAGTCAAAACAGATAAGCCAATAGGAAGGCACCCCAGAGAAACCCACCCACACGTGGAATTTGTGCCAGAACTGCAATCAAAAAAGCTGGCATCGCAAACAAAGAACCAGAAGCGCAATCGCGAAGCTGAAGCAGGAAGCAGGAAACAAACAAACTTTGTCACTGAGAAAGAACCTGAGTATTGTAAACAAAAATACAAGTGATTCAAAGAGTTAAAGACAGATTTATTTTGCTACATTTTTTCTTTGACTTTATTTTTTTTGTTTCAATTCTGTATTTGATATTTTGATAAATCATTTTTTGTTTGAATTTGAAAAAGTATTGTTTGAACATATTGTCACAAATCTCACTCCATATAAATATGGTGCATTACTCATTCAGCCTTGTGCAGAGTTGCAAATAATCCGTCGTTATTTATTTGATCTTATTATCGATATATAAATCATTTTGTAAAGGCAATGACATTTGTAAAAATAACGTTATTAACCGTTGTCCTATAAGGTTCTAACCGGTTATTAATTAGAGGAGAAGCCTTGGAACACTGGAACGGAACGGAAAAATAACAAACGGAACGGAAAAATAACAAACCGAACTGAAAAACATTCCATTTTTAATCCCTGGTTCCCAATGAGGAGAGAGCGTATGCGGCCGCATGCGACCACCTAGAGAAGAAGCGCTGCACCCAGTGTCTTTTTTCAGTGCACTGGCTTTTTGTGCTGCCGCTCCGAACACTTCTAGTTGTAGTGGGGTGCCTAGTAGGCACTCAGTCATTTCAAATGGATGCCAAAGTTTTCTTTTCTAAATTGAAGATAAGGGTCTAAAGAACAATTTTGGTCCGAGAGCCAAGAAACCAGATAAAAAATTTAAAAAAATGTTGGCCCATTTTCTAAAATGGCCAAAATTATTTTATTGCTATTGCAAGTCAGTACTATGTGGGGAATTAACTGTTGCTCAAATATGGAAGTTTTGAAAATCATGGTATGGCTACCAATTTTCATACCTTTTTTAAATAAATAATTGTAATAGCTATAGTAATTTTGGAGAATGTCCTGGGTATTGTGAATAAGGGAAAGTATCTTATTTATTCCATTTCATATACAGTAATTAACTTCTACTGATTAGATAGATTAAATTAATTTGTCTGTGTTCCTCATTTGGAATGTCCATTCAGTAGGAAGAGTGAATAAATGCCTGAATTAATTCCATCAGGCATTTTTATTAACGCCCCTCAGTAATCACAATTCACTGAATCACTTGGCTCTTTACTGAATAAGTTCACATGGTACTGTTAGATGTGACTGCATACGTTACACTGCACATTAAAAGTAAGTATTCCTTCTTTTACTGCTACTGCTGAACCAACCCTAAAAGGGAGATGGCTGGGACAACGAATTGGCAGCTATGCATTCTTTGTCAAAAACAAATAGAGGAAAAACATGTTTGCCCTTTTGCTAATCCAATTGTCAGTCGTAGAGAGGGAGCATACACAGAACTTATCAGCCTTGCACGTCAGTTCAGAAAAAATGGTGCTGCTCCCCACCCAGATGTAGAACTTCCAGATGAAGAATCCATGCATCAGAATTGTGCTTCCTGGCACAAAACCAGGAAGAACCAGTCATTAGCTTTACCAGCAAACAGCACTTGACAAGAAGATCCTCTCGAACTGGTGCACTTGTAAATCGTAAAATATGTATCTTCTGTGGTGAGGAAACAAATGCAGCAGACCGTTCTTTCCAGAAAGTAGAACTATCCCAGCAGATACATGACAAGGAAGTTGCACTGGGGGAAGATTGTATTGTGGCACTCCTTTCAGAGGGAGATCTTGTAGCTATTTGTGAATGAGATACAGCTAGTGAAGCCATTGAAGTCACAGCCGAAAATGAGTTGCTCCAATTCATACAGGAAGACATTGCTGGAGGTCGCAACATATTCAACCATTTCGCCCAATTCTGCCCCATTAGACTCAAAAACCTTGAATAACTATGTATGCAACTTCAGGAAGTCCCTAAATGCATATTTCCCCCATTTGAAGAACTTGAATGACTGTCCCAGACACTGGCGTAACAACGTGATGATGGGCCCCGGTGCAAATAATATTTTAGGGCCCCCGCGATTGTTGACGGGGGGGGGGGGGGGGGGGGGGGGGGGGGGGTGCTGCGCGATTGGGGGGGGGGGGGGGGGGGGTGCTGCGTGATTGTTGACGGGGGGCGGGGGTGCTGCGCGATTGTTGACGGGGTCTTCATGGGCCCCCCCCCCGGCCTCTGGGCCCCAGTGCAATGCACCGGTTGCACCGTCGATAGTTACGCCAGTGGTCCCAGATTACCCAAAGCATGCTGTCATGTAATGTATAATATGTAATATTTTACTTGAGTAAACGCCTTCAATGAGGAAAGCTGCATCATTCTCGTCACTCTTTATTCCCCCTTTTCCAGGGGTGTAACAGTCACACATTCTCAATCACATCTGATAAAGTGGGACAACTAAAAAATTTAACAAAACCAAAAAAAACAATTGTACATATTTTGTTGCTTGAATAGTTCACAACCCTAATTTGACAATTAGGAACATTGTCTTATTTATGACAGATTTATATCCTTAACATTAATCTTGTCAGAATCCTATGTCACTGACCTTGTCATGCAATTCCCAGGGAGCTACCTGATGGACAGGTGCCCTGCCCCTTTCTGTGGCATCGCCCCATGAAGGCATGTATTTTCAGTTACATGACATCTAGGGTTGGGCGATGTGTGTGTGTGTGTGTGTGTGTGGGGGGGGGGGGCGTTAATAGGTGGCCCACAAAGCGGGCCACCTATTAACGGCATGGACCAAGCGGTTCTGGACCAGGAAGGAGACATGAACACTTTTAATAATCGTATTTACCGTACAACTGCACACAACTTTATTTAAAAGCAATCAAATGGAAAACATGTTTGTTTGTATTTTGGTGTCCGGTGCGTGTTGATGTGCGGCTCCTTCGGCGGAGCGGTTCATGTTAATAGCGGAGTCCGGGAGGGTTCACCTTCACGGCGTAGTTACTAGGGATGAGCGACTATCGTTTTAAAAAATACTAAAGTGTTTTTTAAAGTTAGAAAGATATTAGATATTCAACCGATATTCACGCTCCGAATTACAGCGATCAGACACGGGGAACTAAAGCCGCGATCACCGGTATGAGTCCCGTGTGTCTAGCGGTGTCTACCTTAGGTGTTTACCTGCCCAGGTGTATTGGTCAGTATGCCTGCAGCGATTAGTTAAATCAGGGCTTGTTGCGACCACGGATGCACCATTAGTTATATTTTCAATTTATTTGCAGAGCAATCCCTGCAAAGTTTTAGGTAGGCTAATAACTATAGAAGAGACTATAGGATTAGTGTGTTTCGGACGAGGGGGGGGCGTGGCATCACGATGGTGGCTCTCTATCATGATGTCAGTCAGCCAGGCACAACCCTAATGACATCCATGCTAAACCTATAGTTAAATTTTAGTCCTGCTAAACCTATAGTTAAAAAGGCCTGACTAGATTTTGTTAGAACAGGAATGAACCCAATGTCCCAGATTACCAGTCAAACCAGTTTAGTCTTCAAAATCAAGTTAGTCTTCATTCTAGTAGGCCTACGCATGGTGTGGTTGGCCTACGCATGGTTGACGCACAGATTTCTTCCAACGCAACTTTGACAAATAAGTAAATTAAGTAACCTAAAGTTTTGCGGCGTTGCCATCTTTCGTGTGGTAATAATAATAATAATAATAATAATAATACCTCATGACCAGGTCGTTGGAGTCTATTATCTTTCCGTAATAGGAGCCCTTGAGGTTCCCCGAGTTGCCCACCACGGCGCAGCTCCTGCAACGGTCTGCGCCGGCGTCCAGGTAGAGCGACTCTCCCGGGAACAGCCTGAACAATTCCTCCATCACCTGGCTGAAGTTGGCTGGGTTGTGCGACCACTGCAGCCCCTTACGATGGCAGTGGGAGAGGGACAAGAATAAACTTTTTTTATTTAAAAGCCTATCTATACCAAATCTGTGTTTGATTCGTTTGGTTTGATCCATTTGGGATATCAAAGACGATGGAAAAATATTTTTGGTAATTTTAATTTGGAATCAGAAACGATTGAGAATAGATTCTAGGAACTTGAAAAATAATTGTAAAAATCGATTTTGTTTTCTTCAACTTTCTGGATATTATTACTGGATCCTACAGGGAGCACACAGGTATCAAATATCTAAGAGATAACCACCGAGGTGTGCATGTATCGAAAAATAAGTGCATTATTTGCAGTAGTGCATTATTTTTATACGGAAAATATACGGACAGATCAAATATCTATACACAATATGAGTTAGTAGAAATGTAAATATCGCATCACAGTGTCTTTTACTCAGTATGCACACACACACACACACACGCACACTTACCTGCCACCAGTTGAAAGTATCCTTAGACAGCGTGTTGTCCTTGGTCATGAGGGGGTAAAAAGATATGTTGAAGCGTTTAGAGAGCAGGGGGTCGTCCTGCAGTTCGGCCACACAGGGGCCTGGACACGCGCACAGGTCCGGGGGCAAGGATACGTCAAGCAGGCGGAAGGCGTGCTTGAAGGAGAACCGCTGGGGGTCCGGGTAGCTGAACAGCAGCATGGTGAACATTATGACGCTGAACGCAATCATCAGAGTCCCGACGCGCCCCCGTCTGAGCATGGCCATGATTCTATGGATACAATGATCAAATTTGAAAGTTGAACGGTTTTTCCCCACATAATTATGAAATAAATGTCAGTTACCTTGTAGTTTGCCCCAATTTGCGGTTTTCAGTATAGCTTCCACTGCTGCATAAAGTTGTATATTGATACACCCACCAAACACAAAACAAGCACAGCTCTCACAGTGCTGCATGTAAGTGTGATGAAGTGTGACACATGTCGTCTCGTCATCTCCAAGGCGTAAGGGACCGCCTTAAGAACCTCTGATAACAAACAGGTTAAATACAGAAGTACTACAAGCCTAAAAACAATACCAAATCCAGCACAATACGGTTGTGCATATCTGTAGCAAAGACGATTTATGTGCTAGAGCAGGGGTGTCCAAACTTTTTTCAGGCCACATACAGAAAAATATACTTAGGGCTGGGCCACTCACTAGGTTAGGGTATGTCGCTTCACCTCTAGTGTATTAAAGTTAGCTTAATCAATCAAATGTAGGTAAATTATGCTCGATAATTGAAAATGTTTTTAGAAAAAACAGCCTACATCAGAGCTTTCCATGAATGGGTTTTCGTTTATTTTGTTACAAAAAGGGTTGGCAGCTCATTCTCAAAACAGCAGCCTCAGATTATATAATATATAGATTATATAATAAAATAACTGACTAACACTGTGTCTTGTGTGTGTGTGCACGCGCACCAGACACAAGATTATTGCACTTCACAATTATATGTAACAATAATGATGCTTATTATTCTTGAAATCAACAACTTACATGTTACGATTTGATTGCACAACACTGACTGTATGTACTGTCTATTTCTTAACAATATTTGTAATAATAATAATGATAATAAAAATATCTATATTTTCGTAATTAATTAATATCCTATTTTTCTGCTATTCTTCTTGACAATGTAAATTCTCGTTTCACATGCAAGTGAATTGATGTGAGAAAGAGGCTGTGGATACATGTTCATAGGCTTATAAACCTGACACTGCCATGCATAGCAAACAATGACAATACAACGCAGAGCTCAGAATGAGATACCAAACAAACCAGTTTAGACTTGAAATTCAAGTTAGTCTGAATTCTGATCGAGTTAACAGCCCTATAGGGGGAAAAGGAGATGGGTATATTTCTAAAATAGCTTGTTATGCAAATACGTTTTTGGGCTTGTTATCATCAACTAACGTTTGTAAAAATTGTTATCAACTTTAAAGTAAGATGACCAGATTTCTGAAATGAAAATCGGGGACATTTTCAATGCGGCGGTGAAAAATCATTAAATATTATCATTATGAAATAAAAAACTGGGACAAGTACTTTTTCATGTATTTTAACCAGCTTTTATTACACAAAAGGTTGCAATCAAACAACATGACATCACCAACCATCCATCCACTGAGGAAGACAAAAATAGCAATATAAAAAAAAAAAAGTTTCTACTCGCAACTGAATGCTGAACTGATGGGTCACATTACTGGGATCTCCTCATTCCTCCACCTCCGCCTCAGGAGCCTGGGTAGAATAAGAGCAGAGGAGAACATGAGAAAAACGGCAAGAACAGAGCCAATAGTAATAGTTTGTTTCTTAAAGAAATAACATCAGTTTATACTTACATAGTCATTGTGCTCTTTTTTAATCTGCTCTATGTAATTGCGTATAACGTTACGTTAGGTCTTCAGTTCAGATAAACAATCATACTTACTTTAACGTTACATCACTTCACACACACACACACACACACACTCACAGCCAAGTCTTCTGCCAGTTACACAAAATAAATGAGTTCATACACAACATACCATTTATGGCGGCCGCTGGTCTCCTTTTCTTTCCTTTTTGCCACCTCTAGATTGTGTTGTTGTTGACGCTGCTACGTCTGTACGTCATACAACGTCTTCTCTGGCGATGCGTTAAATGGCTACCGTAATAACAGGTGTTTGAGTCTGCGTGCATTTTTCCCCCGTTCAGTATCAATCGGGGACATTTTCGGGGACAGCTTTGACCAGGGACAGGTCACCCAAAAGGGGGACTGTCCCCGGAAATCGGGGACGTCTGGTCACCTTATACTACAGAGTATACAGAGTATACGACGTATGCTTTCCCGTTGCAATTTCAAAAGGTTTCCCAGATAGGTTAGCTGTATAGCTAGCTGGTAGGCTATAGAAAATAAACCGAGTGGTAGCCACTTTCACAGGTCAGTTAAAACGATGCTTGTTGAAAAGCTTTTCCTGGCAAACATAGGCCTATACTTCAAAATGACACTACAAAACGAGATAACTGTTACAGTTTATTTAGCATTATCAACTTAATGGTTTTGGAAACAACTGTCTGTGTCTGACTCTGTAGTGATGTTACCCTGCGTTGTACCGTCTCTTAAAACAACAAGCGCATCTTGCAGGCAGGCAAATGGTGAAAGGTCACATTGATAGCCTATGCAGCCCGTTCTCATCCCAACTCGTAATATACCGACGATTTGTCACGCCCCTAGATGTCTGATACTGACGCAAAAGGTACCCTCCCGCATCTGTGTGAGACGCGGGAGGGTTTTTTGCGTCAGTATCAGATGTCTAGGGGCGTGACAAATCGTCGGTATATTACGAGTTGGGATGAGAACGTGTTGGCCTATGACGTCACCAAGCGGCAACAGCGCACTGAGCGCCGGTAAACGAGGCTACAAAGTACAAACTTTACTTCTATATTATTACTTTTAGACATTTGTATTTTCGAATAATTGATTCACATGTTAATGTTTAATTGTTAATGTGTAATTTTACAAAGCATTGAAAATTTAAATGACCACTCAAAATGGCACTTTGATCCTTCAGAGGGAAAAGGGCAGGGGCGCGGGCACCCATAGCCCCCCCCCCCCCCCCCCCTCTGCACGTGCCTGACCGTAAATGTCCATATAACGTAGCCTGGCGAGACCAGCCTGATCTCGCGAGCTCCATAATATTCCACTCACAGTTCAGTCTGGTATTGCACGACGGAGAAAATTTGGAGCCGATCAGAAAATGATCGTCCAATCAGCGTTGGTTTTGAGGCGGGTTCAAGTGTGACGCAATGAGGAGCGACTCTTCAGTCTAAACAACATGGCGGCTTCCGCGGATGTGACCGAGATGCGCGCAGCTATCGAGCAAGTTGTAGCACAATTAGAGTTTATTAGTTCTCTAAAAGATGAGCAAAAAGCGGCACTGGAGGCTTTTCTCGGAGGAAAAGATGCTTTTGCCCTTCTCCCGACTTGTTTATTTGATGAGCTTGCCTCGACGCTCTGTTATCACGTCATACGCTTCGTTGATCTGATTGGTTGATTTGGCCCGTCAATCACCAACATAGGCAGATGGTTTATCCAATCAGCAACCAGTATTTTCGCCCCCTCCCAAAGGCTCTCCAATGGAACGATTCCAGATGGAAATGCTGAGCCAGGTTACATATAACGCGCCCTGTTATTCATTTACCATTGGCATTTTACTATTTTACTATATGACTATGTTTTGACTCTCACAGTAATACGGGACAAAGTGCGTCCCTGTTCAGCTCAATACGGGACGGGTGCTTTTGTTTCTAAATACGGGACGAGTCCGTGTTTCCAGGGACGGTTGCACTGCACTATGCATGCACTGCTGTTCACAGACCGCTCCAGCCCTCGTTGCTTTCTAAATGGTAACTAGCAACTCACCAGGACACTTCACAGAGCTGCCAAGCGTCACGCTTTGAGTGTGACAGTCACGCAATGTGACCCATTCTCACACCACACGCCACACTTGACATTTCTCACGCGTATTTCCCCATTCAATACTTTATATTTATTTTTTTCATGATAATAAACTTTGGTCCTCGCGGCCGTAGTTCGAGTAACTCTGATTGACTGACCGAGATAACCAATCCCAGACCAATCCATCAGTCCTTTGTGCTAACCAACCACGGAAGGCACCACGCAATATAAACCAATCAGAAGCAACGTAAGGCGGGTCTTGGCGTCTCTAACTATCTTTCACACACAACACAACATTTAAAACCCACTCGACATTCTCTGTCAATGGGAATACCCATTGACATAATCAATTTAATACTACACAAAAAATACTTGAGAGTAATTAGGCTTCCTATGTACATTTTTCAAAGGTGACCGGTATGAGCAGATTTGGCAGGCTGTCTCGTATTGTCAAGTTGGTCTTGGTACTTCCTCATTCAAATGCTGATGCAGAACGAGTTTTCTCTGTGGTTGGACTAAACAAGGACTTGAGCCACAGTGTTTTAAGTGGGAGCCCCCTGCCTCTGTCATCAAGACATCAACATCTGCGACAAACACCTACAACATGAGACATGTCCCCAGCTAAATGATGGAGAGTTGGTTGAAATGAAATATTGACAAATACATTTATTTTGTCAAAATTCTTGTTACAATTTTCATTTCTAATTTCTGGTTAATTAAGACTAGCATTGGGAGGCCACAGTGCAGGGAGAGCAGCTGGTATGGAGGTGAGGACATCGGTCTTAAGTAGGGTTGCCAACCATCCCTTGAAAAAAGCACCCGTCCCGTATTGAGCTGAAAAGGGACGCACTGTGTCCCGTATTATTGTGAGAGTTGTGACGAATGGATAACCGCACATATGTATCAACAGACTGTAATATCCTCACATAGCTAATAAGGACTATAACAATAAATATAAGTTGTATTTACCCAACCTGATCACCAGGTGGCGGCACACATAATACACTGGGGGCGGGCGCTCAACACTAGCCATTATGCGTCATAGAGGCCACGCCTGCCCGGTTACTACCGGGCAGCGATATTGTTTTTCCCACTATGGCCACGCCAAGCACCGCCCCACCCTGCTCCTGATTGGTTGAGCTGTGCTCTCGACTCTAAGATTGTTTACTGCGCCTGCTAACCCTAACCCTAACCCTAACCATAACCCAAACCCTAACCATAACCCTAACCCTAACCATAACCCTAACCCTAACCATAACCCTAACCATAACCCTAACCATAACCCTAACTATATCTTCAACACTTGTAAACTGAGCGGTCGTTGAGATTAAACAATCTTCTAGCTTGCTGGGCGCAGTAGAACCAATCAGGATAGAGTCGAGAGCACAGCTCAACCAATCAGGAGCAGGGTGGGGCGGTGCTTGGCGTGGCCATAGTGGGATTCGTAATTTCGCTACCGGGCAACACATCCGGGGAAGGGCAGAATCCCGAGGCAGCGCATCCGGACAGATGCAAAGCTAAGGAGCTCTCCACGCGTGACTTTTACTATACCCCTCCATGTGCTTGGTAGATTAATATAACTACAGCTAAACAAATAAAGTGAGTTAAAGCGTTTCCTGTTGTCGGCAGCCTTCTTCCTCAACGAATACACGAGTAAGAAATATATTTTTACATTCACTGTAAACTTGTTTCCAGGCCCAGAGCCATTGAAAGAGAGAGTTGCGACACTCTTTGATCTCGCCGCCACGCGGTCACGTGGTTCCTGTAGCTCTCAACAGATCCAAACAGATCCGTTTGAATGGTTTTCAGCGGGATGGACAGCAGCAGTCCTATATTTACAGCAATGTTCAGTAAATATTAACGCATAATGTGCAATATTCAATATATATAATAGCATTTCTGGGGAGTGGCGGAGAGACAGCATTGCATGTCTCTAATGCATACATACTGTAAATGTATTCATTTACACAGTAGTATGCATTCATATTTTTCTCATGCTTCTATGGTCATAATTACTCACATCCTAATGTTATGTTAGCTCGAGGTATGATTACAAATACGATGTTCACACTATAGATCAGATATACAGTCATATAAATATGAATGCACTACTGTCTATAGTGTTTATATCTGTTACTCTGCACTTCTTAGTGTTTACATTTCATACTGTCCATACTAGTATTCACACCAGTGGCGGACTTTTTGAAGGGCAGGGGTGTGAAAAAAAGGGCTCCTACTGCATGACGTGGGGCCCCACCAGCGTACAAAAAGCTATGATGCATATGTATGATGAAGTAATCTTCATCCTTGATTAAGATTAACATTATGTTATCAGGTGATCCAGATTAAAAGTATAACCACACCTCTATGATAAAAAAACACAGGAAACTATAAACCTCAACATCTCTCAAGCCTTAACAGTAGCAGAGGTGACATGACTCTCTCTCTTTCTCTTTCTCTTTCTCTCTCCCTTCATTCTCTCATCCTGTCTACATGGTGTTGAATTTTACGCACCGGACGCACTGCATAGCACTTCAGTAGCCTATAGGCCTATCTGGGCGTCCATGTAGCATCTAATGTACAGTATAATGTGTGTGGCTAGAGGACCATATGGGACAAGGGTTCAGGTAGGGTTTAGATGTTAGTTACATGGGAGTCTATCCTGAGAGAAAAGTCTCCATGGCTCGAGGACCAGATCAACCCGACACACTTGATCAACTTAACTGAAAAGAAGACAAACGCACACATATCCGATGTCAATGACCGCACCTGGTATCGCTCTACAACTGGACAGACGGGTTTAAGGAATCTGAACGATGGGGGTGTCCCTTTTTTATTTTTCAGTGAGTTGGCAACCCTAATCTTAAGGTATAATCAATGTTAAAACAGGCCAAATCAATGTTAAAAAAAGGCCACTTTTTTTTTTAACGCATCATGACACTAAAGTCTCACTCTTGTCATTTTCTGAAACTTGGCAGCCCTGCTTCACCAACATTGTGGGTCTTGCCACAATTAAAGAGAAATAAGAAATAAACCCTTCGCAGTTGCATGTTGTTATTGAGACTAAAATAGGTTTGTTTCGCCAATGTTTAGTAGGGGGGGGGGGGAGAGAGTTACCCCACGTTCAATGTGTTAAACAATAATGTCCGCCCGCCAGGGACGTCCCGACATCAGAACTGAAAATGACATTCATAGCAGCATAACGCTACTGTGGTGGTGTATTAAAATAATTTCAATAGCAGATATATTTTGATAGTGTTTTTTTAAGTTAAAGGCCGTGGTGCAGGTTTAATTTTCTAACGAAGACGCCATAGTTCTAGTACAAGGCTGAGGCTACCTTCCACACGTCTCCCTCATGTGACGTCATCGCCAAATTGTGTTAAAAAGAACCGTTGCTACCAAAAACGACAAAAACTAGACTTTAACACCATGTTGGAGACATTTCTAACTTTATATACATATCTTGAGTGCTTTATGTACCCATTAAGCAAAAGTGGTGTTTAACCTGCACCATGGCCTTTAATTGACTGAATGTATTAAGTAATTGGGCTTATTTGTGTATTGCGTTGCACTCAGCAGTGATGCTGCGCTTTGGACTGAAGGCAGTGGCGCCGGAATGATTTTAGTGGTGGGGGGGGCCAAATGCGCGTTCATGTGTCGAACAGCAGGCTTGGTATTGAAAAAAGAAAAGTGATGAAGACGATGAGGACGACGGGCGGTGACGGTGACAAACATGCAGGAGGTGAGATTTTGGGTCTGACTGTCTGAGATGATCAGTGTGTTAGGCTACTTTGATGATGAGAGAATTCCCTGACGTAAGTGAGAATGTTTTTACCAATGAATGATTCTAGAACAGAGGTTTTGACTAGCCTACGTAATCATCGGGGAAACCATTAAAGTATAGTGTTCTATATCTATGGGGGAAAAAACCCCTCTTGCATTAGGACGGGTTCTTCAAAAATGTTTGGTGTCGTTCTCGGGTGTAGCATAGCCTACCGACACAAACTTATGTCACTTCTTTTAGTCAATTACAATTAGTTTCCGCAAACTAAAGGGAGGTTGGACTGGTGAAAGATCAACCTATTTGTGATGCTTATACTGTCTCAGTCCGTAGGTAGGCTACTAAAACCTAGAGAAAGCATCAGACGATTATTAGACAAGCTGCTCCTTAAAATGTAATGTAGGATAAAGGGTAGACTATAATGCACTTTATAGGCTGTTTTTTATGCGTTGGGTCGGAGTCTCCAACACGATTGAATTAGGCTACCTGTAGGCCTAGTCCTCCCCAAATTGCAATGCGACATGCCTACCGCCACCTATAGTTTAACCTGGATGGAATTAATTTAGAGAATGAATGCTTTACAATCAATTGTCAGTCATAGCTGTGTTTTGGGCGTAATGCATTAAACCAACATCTCCCATCTCAACCTGGCGCAACGAACAAGGTAGCCTATTTTAGGCTACGTTCTCCGCGGAGCAGATAGGCTACATGGCGAAATGAATGAAGCAAGGACCCAGCCTGCCTCACTTTAGCTTTACCCAAATGATTTAACCTTTCGTAGCCTACAAACCTTTTGTTAGCCTAATGCATGGTGACAGGACAGGTCGCCCACAGCTTATCAGTTCGGAAAGTTTCCCATTTCCACGTGTGATTTGACTATAAAATTAAAATGTAATGTTTCAATCCATCTTTTGTAGGCCTATGTGCTCTGAAGGTCTCTGCTAGTCTGTGGCCAAACTATTTTCTGATAAAACACTATGTGCCAGTCACAACAGTCTTCCCGTCCGCGCGTCTTCCGTTCCCAAAAGTGCAGTCTCGCGCAGAGATGAGCGTAATATTCAGCATGCCATTCAATCATCCACTCCGTCACTTGTTTCACCACTACTACCCCAAATATACCATCCAATATTAGGCCAAAACATTAGTACTACGAAACGAAATATTTCATCAATACAGGCTACCAATGTTTTGTTTTTGGTTTTTTTTCCCCCCCCCCGACGAAAAGGGTTCCGTATCATAGGTCCGACATCCCATTAGTCCGACATCCCATTAGTCCGAAAATGAGCCATTGAGGAGAGATCCCATTAGTCCGACATACCATTAGTCCGAAAAAAAGAAGCCCATTGGTCCGACATCCCATTAGTCCGACGATACACATGTAGAGATGCATGGATGAATGGTAAGGAGGCTTATAGTCCTTAATGACCAAAATATTGACGCTACTTGTCAGTGTTGAGCTGTTCTCGCTCCTCTGTGTGTGAGTGAATGGATCCGCCTTTTGGATGCCATATCCATACGCCCTTTGTAACGCAATTTAATACGGTACATCTACCTTACCTATACTAGGTTAACCTCAACCTGAACCTAACCCTAACCATAACCAAACCCCTACCCTGGCCTAACCCTAACCGACTCCTAGACCAAACCTAAACATAACCATACCCTAACCCTAGCCTAACCCCAACCCTTATCCTAGGCTAATCCTAACCCATCTCTACTGTGTATGGTCGGACTCAACGCCGGCTCTAGCTAAGTTGGCGCCCTAGGCAAGTTTGTCGACCGGGGGGGGGGGGGGGGTGGTAGTGCGCGATTGTCAACGGGGGGGGGGGGTTAGTGCGCAATTGTCAACGGGGGGGGGTGATAGTGCGCGATTGTCGGGGCCGTCGGACCTACGGGCGCCCAAGGGTGCCTCACGGCGCCCCCTGGATGTGCGGCGCCCTTAGCATTTGCCTATACCGCCTATGCCACGGGCCGGCCCTACTCGGACTAATGGGACGTCGGACCAATGGGCCTCTTTTTTTCGAACTAATAGGATGTCGGACTAATGGGATCCCTATTCAGTGATTCATTTTCGGACTAATGGGATGTCGGACTAATGGGATGTCGGACCAATGGCCCGTCCCCGACGAAAAGTGGGGTGGCCATTGGCCCCGCGGCCCCATAGGTTCCGGCGCCCCTGACTGAAGGATGACTGGCAGGTCAGGAGTAGATTGACCTGACCATTGGATCATCCCCGTAACATCTTGACCTTGCCTTACAAACCAGCAATACATTCACACCCAGAGCAATCATCCAAAAAACCAGCAAATGAAATTGACACCATCATTACAGTTTGTGTACTGCTTCAAGCAAAGGAACTCTGTTGGTATGACAGCTGCATACATATATTATCGTTACGGGGCGACCACAATTACGGCTGGACAGTACAGCAAAATAATACCCAGGCAGGATTGTCGAGTGTCACAGGCGAGTTTTTTATTGTTCCATCTCTGGCAACATGGCAACCATCCTCCACATCATGCAGCAACCAACCCCCACCGATAACAAAATGGCGCCTTATATAGGGTGTCTAGCTAACAAGGGAGAACCCTTTCCCCATGCTGACATGCTCTCCTTTTGACACTTCTTTTTTATCATTATCCCTATAATCCTCCTTCTATATGCACACACATTTATTTACAAACACAACCTCATCCCCAACTCCAGCACATTACAATAATACAATACACAATCTTCCCACACCCCTACTAATCACCACTTGGATGCCCCCGGAACTATAAATATGGTGCCTGTTCCCTGGGGAGGCCTTTTGCCCGAACACCCTGGAGACAAAAGAGACTGGTGAGTACCATTTCACACACACACTTTACCATTCCCAATATACTAACACACATTATTGCACAACATAGATTAGTCACATCATGTCATTTTGTTCATTTACCACACGAATGCACCTTAAATCTCATGTCCCTCTTTTGCAGGTGGAACCATGGGCCATCACAGTCTACCAGCACAAATAAGATTTAACAAGGACAATCAATATATCAACAATCAATAAATATGAAACTGTATTTAAGTGTGCAAATATGCAATGTGCAAACTGTGCAAATCCAATAAAGTGCAACTGCTTACAAAAGTGCCTGTGCAATTATTAAAGTGCATGTATCCCGGTTAAAGTGCATTGTGTAATATTCCCCCCCCATCTCAAGCTCCAGGGAACAAAGTCCTCTAAGTTACAATTATGTTTTATTAAAACAGTCTGACTTGGATCCCTTTACAATTTAGAAAACCTTGAGATTTGACAAAATCCATGCTTCTTAAAGTTGAAGGCGCAGGAGTAGCACTTGGGTCTCGGTGTCACTTCTTGGACTGTCACTGCAGGTGGATCGCTGACACATTGGGGGAGGCAATGATGGATACTTGGAAAATACATAAAATTGACACAAATTGGTACACGATTGAACTACTTGACTGAAAATGAGAATATTTGGAAGACACCAACATATTTGTAGAGCTACTAGTGTGTTATCTAAGCTGTATTTCCGATGACAATCCATATTAGCCAATGAAGCAGCTCTGTGGTGTACTCGGATAGAAATCCCAGCCATATCCATTTCCTCACTTGAGTAGCTTAAACAAAAGTGGCAGAAGGGTCACAAACAGCGCTTCATCAAAAAAGCTGTGAATGCTACGGGTTGGGGGCTCTGCGTTGCCTAACCTTTTATTTTATTATTGGACAGCCAATCTTCAACAAATTCATGCCTGGTGTAACTTTCAACCTTGATTGGTTTCCTTTTCCTCCCTCTAATTTAGAGATCAGATTTCACATTGTGAAAAGATGCCTGACTCATTCCCCAGATTTATATTTAAAGGTGCTCATTTGCCTTTTGGTGGACGTTTGGACGTTTCCTTCAATCTCGTATACTGCCTGTGGATTTGGTCGACATGACGCCTCATGATGCGTCCGTCTCGTGTTTGTACCGTGTAGGATACAGGTCCTGTGTTCTGTTCAACGACTGCTGTTATCCACTTGGGCCCGTAGCTGTAGTTACGGATGTACACATCACCGGGGGAAAAACTTCTCCACTTACTGTGCATGTCGTGCTGTTCCTTTTGTTTAAGTTGTTTCTTGCGTACTTTTGACTTCACGTCAGGCAGTAGAAGATCCAGTGTAGAACGTAGTCTCCTGGACATTAGCATTTCCGCTGGTGACAAGCCAGTAGTGGTTTGCGGTGTGATTCTGTAATTGAACAGAAATCTGGCTATTTTTGTTTCTAAAGTGTCAACTTTTATTTTCTTGATACCTTGTTTGAAGGTCTGCATGGCTCTTTCGGCCAGGCCGTTTGATGCAGGATGGAAGGGTGCAGATGTCACATTCTGTTTCAGGAATGTCTCGAACTCCTGGCTTGTGAAGCACGTTCGGTTATCAGATAAAATTCTCTGGGGCAGCCCGTGAGCTTTTCGATAATCGCTTGGCTTGTTGCCGTGTTTGTTGGATACACATCAATCCATTTGGAGTGCGTGTGACAATGATAAGGAACATCTTATCTAGACAGGGGCCGGCCTAATCAACGTGAAGTCTATTCCAGGGTGTCTCAGGCCACTCCCAGGGGTGGAGAGGCGCTGCGGCTGGAGACTTTCTGTTTTCCTGACATGTGTGGCAGGACTGTACTTCCCTTTCAATGCTGGAGTCCATCCCTGGCCACCATATGTACAAACGTGCTAATCCCTTCATCATTGACATACCTGGGTGCGTGTGGTGTAGTTGTTTCAAGACGGCTTCCCTTGCCCTCTTCGGAAACAACCACTCTCGCCCCCCAGAGCACACATCCATCTTTCACACTCAGTTCCAGTCTTCTCTGACTGTAGGGTTTGTAAGCCGTGTCCACCTCTTTTGGCCACCCTTTCAGACAGCACACGAGCACTTGAGAGAGTGTCTCATCTTTCGCTGTCCACTACTTTAACTGTGCTGTTGTGATAGGCGGATCTTCCATCACATCCAGCATCCTGCGTTTGCGTGTTCCTTACCGGGTTTGTATACGATTTTGTACTCGTAAGCTCGCAGCAGTGTTGCCCACCTTTGCACTCTTGGTGACCCCATCTGTGGCACTGGCTTCTTCTCATGAAAAAGTGATATCAGCGGTTTATGGTCAGTGCTGATTGTGAATGTACGTCCATAGATGCAGCGGCGTTTCTAGACATAAAGCTCTACTGGGGCACATGCCCAAGGGGGGGGGGGCGCGATCGTAACACACCGCCTCCGGTCAGGACAAATAACTTCTTTTTTTTTTTTCCGGTATGCCCGATGGCCAGTCCAGCCCTGCCCCCCCCCCCCCCCCAAAAAAAAGCTTTAAAAATGTACTTTAGTCCCGTTGTGTTATCATTCCACAATCCTGGTTCTTGTTTCGCGCTGAAACACGGATTGCTGCACGCGCGCCGCCGGGCACCGGCTATGACGTGCACACTGCTGTGCATGGACAGTAATGTGCGTGCCGCGGTGTACGGACCTGGACCGCAAGGTGCACGCCTCAGCTTGTATTTTGGGTTGAACTGCGTTGCTTTGACATTGTGGATTTGAAAACAATCCATTATTTTACCGTTATTATCAATCTAAATGAATCCACTGCCAAATATAGGAGCTTGTTAAAAATCGAGATAGAGATTTGTGAGATTTTACTGGGGCACAGCAGATCAATACTGGGGCACGTGCCCCAGTAAAAAGGGTCTAGTAACGCCCATGCATAGATGTATTTATGAAACCGCCTTGATTCCGAATATGATGGCTAACCCCTCCTTATCGAGCTGCGAATAACACTTCTCGGCTGGTGACAGCGTGCGTGACATGAAGCCTAATGGCTTTTCACTCCCATCTTCCATGACATGTGATAACGCGGCACCGAATACGTATGGTGAGGCATCGCATGCGAGCACCAAGTCCTTCTCTGCCGTGTAGTGACCCAGGACTTTGGCTGATTTCAGCAGCTGTTTGGACGCATGAAAAGCATCCTCTTGTTCCTTTCTCCAGATCCAAGGAGCGTCTTTTCTCAGCAGCTGGTGTAACGGAGCTAAACGTGTGGAAAGATTGGGGAGAAATGTGTTATAGTAATTTAGCAGGCCTAGGTCAGAGCTATAGAGAAAACAGAGTTACGACACTTCCATTGACTCCCGTGGTAAAAAATGGCGGACAACACTTCCGGGTTATGGAGACGCCAATAGTTCCAAACAAGGGATGGAGCTCCGTTGATTTCAATTGCTCGTCAAGAACAATTACTGGTAAGTAGGGCTGTCCCGAATACCATATTTTGGGCTCCGGAGCTTCGGTAGTAATCGACACCGAATATTCGAATATTCGGGGGGGGGGGGGGGGGCAAAAAAAACAAACGTTTTTTATGCCAATTGCCTTAGCCCCAGATGTTCCCACATTACTCCTTATTAGGGATGGGCATAATTAATCGATGATCGATCATTGATCGTTAAGAAATGTGTCGATCAATTTATATTGTTATCGATCAAAAGGTTGTGTTGTGTTGCATACTGTAGTCTTGAAGCGGTGCCCGGTGATCGCGGCTTTAGTTCCCCGTGTCTGATCGCTGTAATTCGGAGCGTGAATATCGGTTGAATATCTAATATCTTTCTAACTTTAAAAAACACTTCTGTATTTTTAAGACGATAGTCGCACATCCCTCGTAAGTACGCCGTGAAGGTGAACCCTCCCGGACTCCGCTATTAACATGAACCGCTCCGCAGGAGGAGCCGCACATCCACACGCACCGGACACCACAATACAAACACACATGTTTTACATTTGATTTTAAATAAAGTTGTGTGCAGTTATACGGTTAAATACGATTATTGATTAATGACCGATCGCGTACTGCGGTCAAGACAGCCGTCTCTCGGTTTCGCGTGGTCAAGCCAGCCGCTCCAACATTTTAAATACTTCCATAACTGACATTTTAGCAAAACGTTCAGCCTCATATGTTTTCTGACTAAGGTATTGCTTTTAGATAGTTCATGCAATTGTTTCTAAATGTGTGGCTCATCTTTTTGTTGCGAGCCTTTTCCGAGCGCCGGCTGCATATTGTATCGGCATATGTCGGCCTTTCCCCTTTTTTCAAAACAGTTATATAGTTTAATGACCACTTTTACTGCCTTGTTTGATTATTGTTGGCCGATAAGTAGGCTACTTATTGTAATTGGAATACAGATGTAGTCTTGTTGAATCGTTTCCAAACCTTTAAGAGCGCATGTAGGCGCATTGTTCGGCTTTTACGAGCGCCGCATAGGCCTATAACCAGGGACGGGCTGCCATAGGGAGGTTCGGCCGGACGATTTCAGGCCGATTATTTTGTATTTTTTATTTTGTGTATTATTATTTTTGGGCCGGTCCAGATTATTGGGCCGGTCCAGGACTGTCATAATACGTCGTAGGTCCGCGGTGCGCTACAAACGCTACAAACTGAAGCCTGACGTTCACTGCTGTGAGTGATGTCACGCGCCCAAGCTGAGATGGTATATATTTCCACATCTTAACAGTCAAGTATAAATATAGTACAAGAATGTGCTGACACAATGTATTTTGCGGTTCACCTTTAGTGATAGCCTACATTTAGAAAAAAATAATAATAATAAACGAATATCCGAATCCCAAAATTGAAAACCGAATACCTACCCAACGAACGAATATCCGAATAGTCGAATATTCGGGTCCAGCCCTACTGGTAAGTTGATGAAACAACAGCATTTTAAACATTTTTTTTACATTTTCAAGCATTAGCTATCAGAGGTATACTCTTAGACATCGTTATTTTTACGTTTGGTTTGCATAAAATGTCGATGTTGATGTTAAAAATGTAAAGTTAGGTCAGTTAGGTCCCTAAATGGATTTAGGACCTAACTGAAAGCTTGGTAACGGAGGCTAACATGAGGTCATTAACGTGATAATTTCACTAAAGTCCTTTAACCTTTTGTTTTCGGGTGACATTATGTAAAGTTGTTTTGATTGTTAGGTTTTAAAACATTATCAAAATACTACCACTACTGCTAATGTAGCCCCACTCTCACACTAATACTAAAATGCTACTGCTATTACTGCTACTATTAATTAAATGCTAGCTGTTTTACTTCTGCTGCTGCTATAACTGCTACTACAATAATAATAATAATAATAATAATGCATTTTATTTATTTTATTCTGAACCGAGAGAGGGCAGTCACAACGTGGCGGGACGACATAAGGTCAAACCAGTGGTCTATCTTCTCCAGGAACCATGATGTGGTGAGGTTTGATTCAGGACGCTGCTCCTCCTCTACCAGGTACTTTAAGGCAGCACTTGTCCACTCACTGAAGATGTGCATGGCTGAGCTAACTTTCACCTTTTCGAAGTGGTTAGGCTCCAAGATGGCCCTGGAGAGGTTGGGAGCCAGCTTTAGTGCCATACCCTCTTGGTAGGACACCAGATCCTGTAAGGGACCAACAGACACCACATTGGACAGTAGGTGCTCTTGTTCACCACATCTTGTGGAACGGTGATGGTCTGACCATGGACAAGGGTGCTCTTCAAGTTACATTACCAGATGTGGGACATCTGCCATGAAATAGAGCCGCTGGTGTGGCTCTATGGGATGTGGAGTCCAGGGTTTATCACACGTCACCCCAAAAGCTCGCCACATTGCTCTATTAGGGCTCCCCATGTCACTTGTGACGTTAATGACATGAAGCCCTACAGATGCTGCTGCCTCCACTATAGCAATGATGATGGGCTGGTAGACGGCACCATTGGTGGAATTACTGCTGTAGTGGTATGCCACAACTTGCTTCCACCTTGTTGTTAATAATGTATAGTGTCAATAGTGTACGGTCGATAATGTCTACTTCAACTGTCTGTAATGTTTACCTTTATTTTTGGGATTTACATTAACATTGCTACTATTCATAATACTGTACATAGATGTTTTCTGTATTTATTGTATGCAGTTTTTAATTATTTTCTCGTATTTTAATGTGACATCTATTTTTTTGTTTGTTTCTACTACTCTCCTGTACTTTCTGCTGTGGCAGCCACATTTCCTGTCTGGGATTGATAAAGTCTCATGCCAATTCCTCAGTCATTGTCCCTGTCAGACACCGATGTTGTTACGGTACTAGAAACTGGGACCCAAAAGCTGGACACAGAGAGGCGAAGACAGGGTAAAAGCCAAAGGAGTTTATTGGAGGATCGTTCAGGGAATCAGGCGAGTACGGGGGTCTGGTACTGGGCTGGCAATCAGGTGGACCAGGGCTAGACAGTGGACGGGTAGTCGGACAGGCGGGGGTCGGTAACAGGGGGATAATCGGACAGGCGGGGGGCTCGGCGGCAGGCGGGTAGTCGTACAGGCGATGGGTCGGCAACGGGCTGGTAGTCGGACGGGCGATGGGTCGGCAACGGGCTGGTAGTCGGACAGGCGATGGGTCGGCAACGGGCTGGTAGTCAGACAGGCGATGGGTCGGCAACGGGCTGGTAGTCGGACAGGCGATGGGTCGGCAACGGGCTGGTAGTCGGACGGGCGATGGGTCGGCAACGGGCTGGTAGTCGGACAGGCAGGGGTCGGCAACAGGGGGGCTGGAACAGGCGGGTAGTCAGGCAGGCAGCGGTCGGCAACAGGGTACTGGAACAGGCGGGTAGTCAGGCAGGCAGGGGTCGGCAACAGGGTACTGGAACAGGCGGGTAGTCAGGCAGGCAGGGGTCGGCAACAGGGTACTGGAACAGGCGGGTAGTCAGGCAGGCAGGGGTCGGCAACAGGGTACTGGAACAGGCGGGTAGTCAAGCTGGGAATTACTAGTAGGTTAGGGAAACAACGAACTGGCGCCGGCTGCTTGACAATCCCCGGCTTAAATAGTAAACGTAGATTGCTGATTGCCAACAGGTGGGTTGCGGGAAGGAGGACAGTTACGACCAGCAGCCACTAGAGGGGAGTGTTGGACCGTGTAGCGGGACGTGGCGTAACAGATGTCCTGCTTCACTGACCTAACTATGATAAACATATAGGGGCAATTGCTCTGTCGCTAACTTAGCCACTTTTTAGAGTTTAACACGGTTTTAAAGAGTTTTAAACTCGTCGGTGACGCAAGAAGTCACGTGACGTCTTAAGCTCCATTGCTGTGTCGTATGTACCTGTGGTTTAACCTGCAGCTGCGTTTTACCTTGATCTCAATTGCTGTGTCTTCAGAGAAATTCACATCAGACACTAGAGGCGTATTTTGTGCGTGTTAGTCTAGTCTCGAAACGGACATGGTTTTAGAGGAGACTAAACCAGTTTGCAGGATGAAACAAGGCTCCATTATAACCGACACACACAGAATTAGTTTTATTAATTATTATTATTAGTATTAATAATAATGTATGATACATTTACACTTATTACGCCAAATAGGCCTTCAGTACAATAACAATATTGGACATAGTAGATATGGAGTGAGCAGTGATATTTCACGGCTCACGGGGCTCAGGTCTCGGTCGTGCGTCCGCTCAGCAATAGCATTACGCGCTTCAACTTTCAAGCGCTTCCATAAATTCTTTAAATGTGCCGCTGCTCGGTCTTCTGCTGAGATCTACTGTTACATGTGTTTAAGAGATCATCCCAAACAGACTTTCTTCGGAGCGTGGTGGTGGTGTCTTTCCTCTTCCACCGTGTCCACAACACCTCGAATGCAGTACAATAAATATAACTTCTGCTCCTCGTTATAGTTCTCTATCCGAGACATGTTCATCCTAACTACCCTCTCCAGGGGTGCAACTACCCAGTGTCAGGGGGTATGCAGCAACAATTTTGGTGCCCCCCCATAAACATTACGTGGTGCGCGGTTGTTGACGGGGTGGGGTGCTGCGTGATTGTTGGCGGGGGCGCCCCCCTGGTGCGGCGCCCCTATGCGCCGCATAGCGCATACCCACTTTTTGCGCCACTGACCCTCTCCTTCTCCGAGAATTTATAGGCGTGGAATTACCCTAATTACTCGCATATTAATTCGTCTTCAATTAATTAATCACGTTTGCATGCACACCAAGAGAAAACAATGACAAGTAATTGATTGATTGACGTAGGTGAGGGCAGATTCAGATTCCAGACTCAGATTTCCACAAAAAGTAGCCTAGACTATTTCATAATATATTTCAACATTATTTGCGTTTTATTATATTAAAGTTCACTTTATATTCCCATTACGTTTTTGTTGGTAATTATAGCACAAAATGCATCCAACATTAAGTTAAGACTGCGTCTGCTGGAGTATAACGAGAAATCAGAGTACTTCCGGTTTAACCCGAGTTTAACTAGGAATCAGCTGAACCTGTGTCGGTCAGTACACAGCAATCAGGTTTAACTTTGTGCGCAGCTGCGTGTTAAACTCCAAAACCTCCGGTTTCCGGAGTACAGTTTTAAACCGCAGCACAGCTAACGCAATGCTAACTGACGGAGCAATTGCCCCATTGCAACTAACTAACCATGTTTCACACCACGTGACTGTCCTTGCAGGCGGGTAAATTCAGCGTCATTCCAACCATCAACAACTCAGTGACTGCGATGGGGTCCATAGGGATCGTGAGTATTTGGAATTTATGATTTAATAATAATAATAATAATAATAATAATAATAATAATAATAATAATAATAATAATAACTACTATAATTACTCCAGCCAGCATGAAGTGTGAGTTGCTCTGCCATTGTGGCCAGGCAGTGTAACGTTGCCAAACAGCTTTCCTGTCCCCATATGCAGCTCTACGTTTAGGGTGATGGCCATCTCATCCAAGGTTAGCACACCTCTCCATTTGGCTCATGCTACCAGCCTTTAGCTTCAGCATGTCAAAAACCTCTCCCAACACTCCTGGCTTCAGTTTTACATGCTGCATTCTTCTTTGGACAGTGTGGATGTCTGGCAGAGGGATCTTCATGTTTTGCAGGGTTTTGTATCCTGTTGTGCCTGCTGTAAATCGAATTGAATTGCCTTTTTGATGGTCTCATTGCCCCACCGAATCACCCCTTTTTTCTGGTCCCGATTGAACATTGAAATAAACTTTTGTTGTATGTTGTGTATATTATTTATTATTCCTATTTTTTCTTACACACACGCGCACGTACACGCACACACACACACATGTTCTTGTTTCAATAATTCTTTAATAAAAATCTTGTTTATTTAACAACTTTTGTACCAGTCATACGTATTCCAGTCCATCAGCTCTAACATAAATTGCAAGTGTGAATAGTTGCTTGTAGAGTTAGATTTTGACTGATCATATTCAAGCATAATTAGTGGTTGTTTGATAGATCTGATACATGGCTCCATCTTAAAATCTCCATGGTTCTGATCCATGTCCTACAAAAATAACTAAATGTCCTTTAGTCTCCTACATGTCCTTTTAAAATAACTAAACTTGGTAATAAAGATAAAACGTACTTTGGAAAAGCTGACATTTCACAAAACAGGTAAGTGCTAAGAGTGCAATAATAATAGTCCAATAATAGTAAAAATTAAATGGTAATGGTAACTTGTTTATCTAAGTGCAAATACAGAACAACCAACCTTGTAAAGTTAGCATCACGTAAGTAACCTAGCCAAGCTAACACGAACGTTTCCCTCCAAAGGTTTATTACTATTATTATTATTATTATTATTATTATTCAAGCACAAAAGCTATTATTCTAGCGCAAAAAACGGTTAAAAAACGTGTTTTATTTTGATATTTACCATGACAAGACAATGACCGCTATGGCAGCTTGCGGTTTGTTTGGAACTATTGAGGCTTACATGAACCACGTGACAGCCCTAGCGGCGACATCAAAGCGTGTCGCAACTCTGTTTTCTCTATAGCTCTGGCCTAGGTATGCCTTAAGCTCAGTCACTGTGGTTGGCGGTGGGGCCTCCTCAATGGCTCTCACCTTACTCTGTACTGGGTGCAAGCCATCAGCATTGATCCTGTGACCTAAGTATTCCAATTTGGCCTGTAAGAATGCACACTTGCGTCTGTGAAGTCGCAGACCGGCTTCTTTGAGTCGCCTGAGCACCTCGTCCAAGGTGCTCAGGTGTTCGGCTTCATCACGTCCTGTCAATAATATATCATCCAAGTAAACAGCTACCCTAGGCAGGCCTTGTAACAGACTTTCCATTGTTCTCTGAAAAATCGCAGGTGCTGACGATACTCCGAATGCAAGCCTATTGTAGGTGAATAGGCCCCTGTGTGTGTTTATTAAGTATTTCTTGGACTCGTCATCCATGACGATCTGTTGATAGGCGTGGCTTAAATCAAGCTTGGAGAACTGTTTTCCTCCTACTAGTGTATTGAACAGGTCTTTGACGCGGGGAATAGGGTATTGCTCTAGAGAGGAGGCGCTGTTCACTGTTAGTTTGTAATCTCCACATATCCTCACTGAGCCATCCGGCTTCAGGACAGGTACGATGGGCGCCGCTCACTCCGCATACTTAACAAGTGCTATAATGCCCTCCTTCAGTAGTTTCTCTATTTCTTCGTCTACTTTTGCCCTCATGGCATACGGAACTGAGCGGGGCCTGTAAAACTTGGGACGGGCTTCAGCAGACGCGAATTGTGGCTTTCATGCCTTTTAACATGCCAAGTTCTTGCTTGAAAACATCTTCATGCTTCATGAGCACTTCCGGTAATCTCTCTGTCTGTGTCCTCATATGCTTTATTTCATCCCACTTCAGTTTCAGGGCCTCTAGCCATCCTCTTCCTAACAAGCTAGGTCCAGTACCTTTCACTACCACTAGGGGCAACGTCTTCTTCTGTTGCGCATAGTTTACTGTCACTTCTGCCACTCCTACTACTTTAATTTTCTCTCCTGTGTATGATTTGAGTGAGAGTTTGATTTGTTTTATTGACGGGCGCTGTTTTTCTTCCCATGTCTCCTTAAACTTGACTTCATTCATGATGCTCACACTACAACCCGTGTCAATCTCGAAAGCTACTTTCTTCTTATTCACTTCCACATTTACTTCAAATGGCTTTATTCTCTGTATTGAAGTTCCTGTTTTCAGGCAAGATAAAGTAAATGCCTCTTCTTCTTGTCCCGAGCTATCACTATCCTGCCTCCCACACTCACACTCACAGCCTACCTTGTGTGATCGATGTGGACGCGCGCGTCGCTCTACTCTCTGTGATTCTTCAGTGGGGCGCGCACTTTCTCTGTGTCTGTTTTTATTCCTACAAGCCTTGGCAATATGCCCTACTTTTCCACATGAGTGACATTTAGCTTCTTTAAACTTGCATTCATTTGCACTGTGTTGTTTTCCATGACATTGGTAACATTCCTTCTCTTGTTTTCCAATCACGCTTTCTCTCCTTTCCCTCCATTTCCACACTGTGACATGCTAACGGGGGTTTTGCTTGCAAGTCTTGAGCATTTTTACTAGCGGCCTCTGCAGCTACGGCAATCTTGAATGCTCTCTCAAACGTGAGGTCTGTCTCAGATTGTAAACGTCTTTGAATCCGGTCATCATTAATACCACACACTAGACGGTCTCTTAACATCTGTTCCAGTGTAGTTCCAAAGTTACAATCATGAGCTAATCGTCTCAGCTCTGCTACGTATGCACTGACAGTCTCATTAGGCTGACGGAAACGGGAATCAAATTGCTATCTCTGTACGATCTCACTCGGTTTAGGGTTGAAGTGCTCCCTCATTAAAGTTGTTATCTCATCGTACATTTTCGAACTAGGCTTTGCTGGATTCACCAGGTTTCTTATGAGCTTGTATGTGTTGTGATGTTCTTTGAGGAAGAAGGCCGCCGACACAGGATCGCTTTTAAGTCACTTTATTTGTTTAGCTTTAGGTCTATTATCTATGAAGCAAATGGAGGGGTATGTATCATTCACGCGTGGAGCGACCCATAGCCGGATATCTATCCAGATACGTGGCCTCTAGGGTTTCTGCCTTCCCCCCGGTTGTGTGGTTTGGTAGTACCTGGGCAGGCGTGGCCTCTATGACGCATAATATGCTCTGATTGGCTAGTGTTGAGCGCCCGCCCCCAGTGTATTATGTGTGCTGCCATCTGGTGGCCAGGTGCAGTTAATACAGCTTATATATTTGTTTCTATTCCCTAGTGGCTATGTGTAGATATTACAGCTTATGTATTTGTTCCTGTCCCCTTGTGGCTACGTGAGGATATTACAGCTTAGTGTTATATGTGCGGTTATACATTCGTCACATATGTGGCTGGTCCCACTACGCTGATGAGGATAGCTCTTTGCTTTTCTCCGTCATCAATTCCGTTCGCTTCAAAAAACTGATCCAGAATCTCGCAGTACTCTTCCCATGTCTGTTCCTTGGCATCAAATGCCGACAGGGTGCCTATCATTGGATTCATCTTCAACGTTTGAACACGTTAATCCTTCAGTCCAATATTAGCCCTAGCTAGTTCTCCGTATGTAACGTCTTCCTACCGTCCGTCATCCAGTTGCATCCGTCTTCAATCATGCATTTTTTTCGTCCATCCAGTATCCTCGTCGCCAATATGTAATAGCGTGCACTTAGGAAATAACTATATATACACTTGATTATAGTTTTCTGACTTTATTAAGTCTCTTGTAACAGGGAGTACAGATTCACAGGTTATCATTCCGAGGCACTTCTAAATCTGCATATCAGATACAACTGGTCAACTGATAACCCCAGGGGTCCACCGTACCTCCTTGAGGCGTGGGGTAGTACTGCAGGTAAGTATACTGCAAACAGGTATTCAATATACCACAACAACACAAATCAACAGAGAACAAAAACACAAATGGACCAAGATCAAGTGCACGAAACCCCTTAACGAGAGAAACTCAAAAAGGCAGCAATGGAGCTACTTCAAAAAAATAAAGGAAATGAACGTGCCGTACCAACACACAGAGTGGGTGGATCTAAACGAGCTGCCGCAATATTTTATGGTGTGAAAAAACAAGGAAGATGGTTAGACCGGTTATACATTCGTTATACAATTTCTATTTTTTTTAAAAACGGTGTGGGCGGTGGGCAAGTGATGTAATCGCTGTATGCCTGAACACCGCGTAAAACCGAGGTACCGCGGCAAGCCTAGATTGCGGTTTGCGGTAAACGGAGTGTCCCTCTCCCCCACACAGTAGCCTATCAGAGGTCCCTCTCCCCCACACAGTAGCCTATCAGAGGACCCTCTCCCCCACACAGTAGCCTATCAGAGGACCCTCTCCCCCACACAGTGGCCTATCAGAGGTCCCTCTCCTCCACACACAGTAGCCTATCAGAGGTCCCTCTCTCCCACACAGTAGCCTATCAGAGGACCCTCTCTGGTCGCTATGGATGGACTCTGCTGCCCCAAATCGGCTAATCATCCCCCTGACTAAAGCGTCCGCTATGGTCTCTGCCCCCTGGTCAGGCCCGCTGAAGCACGCCAGAGAGAGAGAGAGAGGGAGAGAGAGAGATCTGTGGTTACGTCAATCACATCTCTGTTATGTGTGTACAATTTAACCGTCGCCAACTTTCTGTCTCGCAGTGCCATCAGCGGCCTTATCTATATCTGTTGCCCCACCCTCCCAAAGGGCCCCCGACTGACACATAAGCAGGGCTGGCCCATTTCAGTTGAAACGGGTGAAACATCAGATAAGGCCGCCGATGCATGCAGGTATAGGGTTAGGGTTAGGAAGGGTACATGCAGGTAGAGTGAGGGTTAGGGAGGGGCTGTCAGGCTACATGCAGGTAGGGTTAGGAAGGGGCTGTCAGGCCACATGCAGGTAGGGTAAGGGTTAGGAAGGGGCTGTCAGGCTACATGCAAGTAGGGTTAGGGTTATGGAGGGCCTGTCAGGCTACATGCAGGTAGGGTTAGGGAGGGCCTGTCAGGCTACATGCAGGTAGGGTTATGGAGGGCCTGTCAGGCTACATGCAGGTAGGGTTAGGGAGGGCCTGTCAGGCTACATGCAGGTAGGGTTAGGGAGGGGCTGTCAGGCTACATGCAAGTAGGGTAAGGGTTAGGAAGGGGCTGTCAGGCTACATGCAAGTAGGGTTAGGGAGGGGCTGTCAGGCTACATGCAAGTAGGGTTAGGGAGGGGCTGTCAGGCTACATGCAGGTAGGGTTAGGGAGGGGCTGTCAGGCTACATGCAGGGAGGGTTAGGGTTAGGGAGGGGCTGTCTGCTATCTGGTGCATTACTCATTCAGCCTTGTGCAAAGTTGCAAATAATCAGTTTCTTTCTTTTTCCGTTTTACTTTCTTTCTAAATTATTCAATGTTTGTGTGTCAGTTGGGCGCCCTTTGGGAGGGCGGGCCCGTTTCAGTTGAAACGGGTGAAACATAGATAAGGCCGCCGATGCATGCAGGTAGGGTTAGGGTTAGGAAGGGTACATGCAGGTAGGGTGAGGGTTAGGGAGGGGCTGTCAGGCTACATGCAGGTAGGGTTAGGAAGGGGCTGTCAGGCTACATGCAGGTAGGGTTAAGGCTGCGGTATACTCGCCGTTCCCAAGCTGTCGCGCGACGTTGTGACGTCAAAATGACGTAGATCTCGCCGGCGCGACAGGATTTTGGCCCGAACGCGCCGTGTCGCGCACAGCTCTTTTTTTTTCAGCGGCGCGCGACAAAGCGGAAACAGAAACACGGATGAGTTCGAAGGCACATTGTAATGCGCCTTATTGCTAAGGCTTCTTTCTTTATATGTTCTGTTTTATTGTGTGGTGTATGCCTATAGTTTTTCGCTAATAAACCGTGGTTTTATGTAAGTGCTGTCTACTGTTGTTGTGGTCAAAGACGAGTGGAATTACGTGGCTGAAAAACAATCTCAAAGCGGCAGTAAGTTATAAAATAAAAGTATATAGGCTAAGATAATCACTAAGTTATTAAGATGGATGCTTACAAACACTTCATATGAGAACTGCTGCCATACACTGGACTGTTGATGGCTGACCAGGTGGGGAAGTGATGTAGAATAATGTCGCGGCCACCAGCGCGAGTATAAATAGTTACCGTCCTCCCGTGACGTCACATTGTCGCGCGACAGCTTGGGAACGGCGAGTATACTGCGGCCTTTAACAGTGGAGAGCGCCACACCAGCACTTGTGGGTTAACGATGCCCTCGCCTGGATCATCAATGTGGAGCCGAGTTGTGAAAAAGGGTAAAAGGAAGCGCACTGAGGATTACCAACAGGGATTAAGCACCGGCAAATCTGTGGTGGGACAGAAGAAAGCTGGCAAAACTATTGTGGGCACTGGAGATGCAGGAGACATCAAGATTGTTGTGTTCACTACTGCATTGAGTTACTCATACAGTTATGTTCAGTTGAATTGTACAGCCTCTAGGAGGCGTAGTTATGCAGACTGGGGAGATAGATGCTAGAAGAAGAGAGAGAGGAATGTAATGTATGTTGTTGATACAAGGACGGAGATAAAGATGTTTGCTGGAAAGTAACGTGTTCGTGTTGGTTATTACTACACACTCAACATAACAAAGATGATAACAACTAAACAGGTGAGCGTCTTTGCAATTAGGTTTTCACCCGACATGAGATTATTGAGAATAAAATTGGACGTGGCGTGTCATGTGAAAGGATTGTTACTGTCAACAGCAGATAGCCTACGCATCATTTAAAATATCCGCTGAATGCAAAGATGTTGGCAATATGTATAATCCGGAGCTCTGGCCAGAGGGAGCGTATGTACAGCGTTTTTATGAACCACGTAAAGCTGGAGTCATTTAGCCTAGAAATCTAGATGCCCCTAGCGGCAGCAAATTTAATTTGCAGCCAGGGGGTCTAGCCTTTTGTCGTCGTTTTGCGCTGCTGGAAACAGAAAATCTGTCAGGCCAATCACTTCGTGAGGGGTGGAATCGGAAGCCGGGCTACCATGACGACAGAGTTGCGACGGTTCTGTGTTAGAGGTAAACAATGGCTGCTGCTGGCGAACAGCTGTCTTTCAACTCGGCTTTGGCTGCGACTCTTCAAGACTTGAAGTTAACATTTTCTTTGAGAAAAGAAACTGAAGTCTTTCCTCGAAAAGAAAGATGTATTCAGAGTTTTGATTAATTACGTAGTCAGAGCCGTCGCTCTGACTACGTCACCTTCTTCGTTGCTCTGATTGGTTGTAGCGCTATCCTATTGCATGCAGAGGGAACTTGAAAGACAACCGTTTATCCCGCCCACACTGCCAATGGAGCAATGCCAGACCCTACATCTTTCTGATGTGGGTCTGGCTTGCCAGGCTAGGAGTCCTTGCTAATGCGGCTACTCTATCTGCTGGGGCTACGAGTGTGCTCGCTACTGTAGTCTAGATGAAAATAGGGGTCCACGCGCACCCCCCGGATTTTTTTATGCCACCTGTTTTTTTTTAATCCTTAAAGTGTCTATTTTCAGAATCTGCCAGGTACCAAGCTGAAATAATGTCCAAAAGGCTTCATTTTTAACCCTTCGCTGCACCCGACCGGAACCCGAGAAATCTAAAAATGATATAGACAGTGGCATAACATCTGAAGTAAACAACATACAGAGACAAATTAACACATTTTTCCATAAAATTCTGACCCCAGGAATGGAATGGAATGGTTATTTTTGACATTTGACAACATATTGACCCTATTTCTAGACAAAAATAGCAAAAAATGGCCAAAGATGTGTAGAGGACCAACTATTTTTTCATTTTCTCAAGCGCATAGGGTGCATTTTTTTTCACAACCTGTTATTTCTTTATCATTCAAGTGTCTATTTTAATATTATATTGGGTACCAAGCTGAAATAATGTCCAAAATGCTTTCACACGTATCCCTGGCCAGAAACTTTTGTCCACTGTAACCCTCTCCCGGACTCACTCGCTAGCTTTAACCGCTGTTTTTTAATTTTATTTATTAATCCACACTTCCAGACCGTCACCGGGGCTTCAGAGTAATGTGTCCGAGGAGAGTAGCCCTCTCCCGGACACACACGCTAGCTTTTACCGCTGTTTTGTATGGCATGTTTTGTTTTGAGACGTATGAGCCATTTTGAGGTTTTCATCATGTTGTCCTGGCCTTGATTTGATACAATTTGCACTATAGCTTTGCACCAATTTCGGTGTAGCCTCTTTAATGTAAGAGTTATGTATTTATGTGTTTTGTGTTCACCTACATGCCCATAAGATGCTATTTGGTATTATTGTTTGTATTGTTGTTTTCTTCAACAAGTGCTCTGTGGTATTTTTTATAATAAAGAGCACAAAAGAAATACCTGTTATGTCCTCCATAGTAGAACTTTATGTAGGCCTATATACATTTAGTGAATGAGATAGGCCAAAGTCGAGCACCATAAAAGTAACGAGTAACGTAAAAAGTTACTTTCCATAGAGGGTAACTAAGTAAAGTAAGGGATTACTTTTTTTAAGAAGTAACGAGTAACGAGCAAACACTACTTTTTAAAAGTAACTTCCCCAACACTGGTCATAACTTCGTAATTTTTCTGTAGTTTTTACTATAATCACAGGCTTTTGGAAATCAAATCTGTATTCTTGACTAGTAGTGTTGGTAGCTTAGTTGGTGGCTAGCTAAAGTTTTTGTTTTATTTTCAGGCTCATTACTTCATATATACTTACCATGGAGAAAATGAAACATTGTAACACAGCTGAAGTGCCTCCAAAGAGGATTTGTTCCCTAACATGTATTTTACATGTCTCAACTCTTTCTGAGTATGGTAATTTTACCACGCTCAACACATGCAAGGGGGGGGGCAAAGCAAGAAGCTATCATATCTACACACATATACACACGTATCCGAGATATGAGACTCTGTGAAGCAGCCAGTTCACCATACCGCATGATGGATATTTGTGAACAGATTCCATTAACATTAGAGGACTTGCCTTTGGATACAATTGGCTATCACCAAAACTGCTATAAAAGCTTTTCAGGGAAAATAGATTGTTTACAAGTGTCAAAGGCTTCTACATCTGGTGAATCATCATTGAAAAAGGACTCTCTGCGCCATCTCAAATCTCTGACAATTCAATCTGAAGGAGCTCCAAGAAGGTGTTCCTTCTTGTTTCCCAATCAGTGCATTTTCTGTGACAAAGCAAAATCCAAGTTCAAAGGCAAGACTGAAGAGCTTACCAAGTTTCAGAGTTGGAAACACAAGGAACCAGCCTGGAAAGTTATTGAACCTAGGGCACAGGAATTAAAGAAATAGGCTCTTTATCGCAAGGTGCAGGGCAAGGACCTCTTTGCAATGGAAGCTAAGTATCATCCATCATTCATCAAGTACCAAAACCATGAGCGTGGAAGGGAGAGGGCAGAAAAGGCAACAGACAACATTGACAGCCTGCAGGCCCAGAAGATAGCAGCACATAACAAGTTGTATTGTGTGGTAAAGAATTACATTCTTAGGAATGTGATTGAATGCAAAGAGGTTGTCCAGCTAAGATCCATGTGCAACTTGTACATGAAGACATTGGACTAGGACTGTACCAGCGTGTTTAAAGGCAAAGGAAAGGTGAATCCCCTGAAAAAGCTACGACAGCATCCTAAGCTCCAAAATGCTTTCAGGCAGCTTGGTGCAGACTGGCTGGTCACGGATGAGCTGCAACGGGAGATGGAGAGTTTCACATGCATCATGTATGGTCAAGCAAGGATGACATCAGTTGATGCAGTACGAGCCAAGATGCTGAGGAAAATGGTTGGTGCTGACAAAGTCCATCCATCCATCCATCTTCTTTGCCGCTTATCCGGGGTCGGGTCGTGGGGGCAGCAGCCTAAGCAGGGAAGCCCAGACTTCCCTCTCCCCAGCCACTTCGTCTAGCTCTTCCTGGGGGATCCCGAGGCGTTTCCTGGCCAGCCGAGAGACATAGTCTCTCCAGCGTGTCCTGGGTCTTCCCCGGGGTCTCCTACCAGTGGGACGTGCCCTGAACACCTCACCAGGGAGGCGTCCGGGAGGCATCCTAACTAGATGCCTGAGCCACCTCATCTGGCTCCTCTCAACACAGAGGAGTAGCGGGTCTACTCCGAGTTACTCCCAGATGACCGAGCTTCTCACCCTATCTCTAAGGGAGAGCCCAGCCACCCTGCGGAGGAAGCTCATTTCGTCCGCTTGCACCCGCGATCTTATTCTTTCGGTCACTACCCAAAGCTCATGACCATAGGACCATAGGTGAGGGAACGAAGATCGACTGGTAAATCGAGAGCTTTGCCTTTCGGCTCAGCTCCCTCTTCACCACGACGGATCTGTGCAGAGTCCGCATTACTGCAGACGCCACACCGATCCGCCTGTCGATCACCCGCCCCGGAGAGTGCACTCCATCCTTGTCCAGTTGAGAACCATGGACTCGGATTTGGAGGTGCTGATTCTCATCCCGGCCGCTTTACACTCGGCTGCAAACCGGGCCAGCGAGAGTTGGAGGTCACGGTCTGATGGAGCCAACAGGACCACATCATCCGCAAAAAGCAGTGACCCAATCCTGAGGTCACCAAACCGGACCCCCTCAACACCCTGGCTGCGCCTAGAAATCCTGTCCATAAAAATTATGAACAGGATCGGTGACAAAGTCCAACCCTCACTGGAAACATGTCCGACTTATTACCGGCAATGTGGACCAAGCTCTGAAGCTCCCTGAGCATACAGGGAACGGACAGCCCGTATCAGGGGGTCCGATACCCCGTATTCCCGGAGAACCCCCCACAGGGCTTCCCGAGCGACATGGTCGAATGCCTTCTCCAAGTCCACAAAACACATGTGGACTGGTTGGGCAAACTCCCATGCACCCTCAAGGATCCTGCAGAGGGTGTAGAGCTGGTCCACTGTTCCACGACCTGGACGAAAACCACATTGCTCCTCCTGAATCCGAGATTCGACTATCCGACAGACCCTCCTTTCCAGCACCCCCGAATAGACCTTACCAGGAAGGCTGAGGAGTGTGATCCCCCTATAGTTGGAACACACTCTCCGGTCCCCCTTCTTAAAAAGAGGGACCACCACCCCGGTCTGCCAATCCAGAGGCATTGCCCCCGATGTCCACACGATGCTGCAGAGTCCTGTCAACCATGATAGCCCCACAACATCCATGGCCTTAAGGAACTCCGGGTGGAACTCATCCACCCCCGGGGCCCTGCCACCAAGGAGCTTCCTGACCACCTCGGCGACCTCAGCCCCAGAGATAGGAGAGCCCACACCAGAGTCCCCAGGCCCTGCTGCCTTACCGGAAGGCGTGTCGGTGGGATTGAGGAGTCTTCGAAGTATTCCTTCCACCAATCCACAACGTCCCGAGTCGAGGTCAGCAGCGCACCGTCTCCACCATACACAGTGTTGACGATACACTGCTACCCCCTCCTGAGACGCCGGATGGTGGTCCAGAACCTCTCGTCCGGAAGTCGTTCTTCATAGCCTCACCGAACTCCTCCCATGTCCGAGTTTTTGCCTCAGTAACCGCCACAGCTGCGCTCCGCTTGGCCTGCCGGTACCTGCCTGCTGCCTCCGGAGTCCCACAGGCCAAAAAGGTCCTATAGGACTCCTTCAGTTTGACGGCAATTGCCGCCACGGCAGGCACCGACCACCTTGCGGCCACAGCTCCGGTCGGCCGCCTTAACAATGGAGGCGCGGAACATGGCCCACTCGGACTCAATGTACCTTGCCTCCCCCAGTACATGGTCAAAGCTCTCCCGGAGGTGGGAGACATTCCCAGCAGACCCTCACAATACGTTTGGGTCTGCCAGGTCTGACCGGCATCCTCCCCCACCATCGTAGCCAACTCACCACCAGGTGGTAATCAGTTGACAGCTCCGCCCCTCTCTTCGCTCAAGTGTCCAAGACATGTGGCCGCAAGTCCGACAACACGACTATAAAGTCAATCATCGAACTGCGGCCTAGGGTGTCCTGGTGCCAAGTGCACATATGGACACCCTTATGCTTGAACATGGTGTTTGTTATGGACAATAACAATGCACTGAACACCACTCGGGTTCAGATCGGGGGGGGGCGTTCCTCCCAATCACACCGCTCAGGTCTCACTGTCGCTGCCAACGTGTGTGTTGAAGTCCCCCAGCAGAACGAGTGAATCCCCAGAGGGAGCACTTTCCAGCACCCCCTCCAAGGAGCCCAAAAAGGGCGGATACTCTGAGCTGCTGTTTGGACCATAGGCACAAACAACAGTCAGGATCCGTCCCCCCACCCAAAGGCGGAGGGAGGCTACCCTCTCGTCTACCGGGGTGAACTCCAACATACAGGCACCAAGTCAGGGGGCAGTAAGTATTGCCACTCCTGCCCGGCGCCTCTCACCAGTGGCAACTCCAGAGTGGAAGAGAGTCCAACCCCTCTCGAGAAGACTGGTTCCAGAGCCCTTGCTATGCGTCGAGGTGAGGCCGACTATATCTAGCCGGAACTTCTCAACCTTGCGCACCAGCTCAGGCTCCTTCCCCACCAGAGAGGTGACGTTCCACATCCCTAGAGCTAGCTTCTGCAGGCGAGGATCGGACCGCCAAGGTCCCTGCCTTCGGCCGCTGCCCAGCTCACACTGCACCCGACCCCTTTGGCCCCTCCCGCTGGTGGTGAGTCTGCGTGAAGGGGGTCCCACGTCTTCGCTTCGGTCTGTGCCCGTGCCCATGGGGCCCGGCCAGCAGGCGCTCACCCCCGAGCCCCACCCCCAGGCCTGGCTCCAGGGGGGGGCCCCGGTGACCCACGTCCGGGCGAGGGACACGCAAGACCAATTATTTTGTTCATCATAAGGGTCTGACAAAGTCCTGGACTCAAAATCAAAAGTAGACCTGGAACGCCTGCCACCCCCCAAAGTCTGTCTCATTCCACATGTGCAAAGGGCCAACTACAGAGTGGCCTGCTACAAGAGAGCAGACGAGGAAATAATAGAGAGTCCCAAACCATATCCAGGCATGGGCTGGGAGAAGACAGGAGAGGAGGAGGTGTTGGAACCTGTCTGGACAATCGGACCCATCCTCCCGCCTTCTCTTGTTGAGGTGCTGGCTCAAAGAGCATAGTCAGAAGAGCAGGCAGCTCTTGACAAGGTAGCGGATTCCAACAATGAAGAGGATGGAGAGTATGAACAAAATGATGAGGATGAAGAGCTGGAAGAAATAGACTTAGAAGATCTCTTCAGTGATGATTAGGAAGATGAGTAGTATAGGTCAACTTTTATTATTTATTTATTATTTTAGTATTTATATGAATTAATATTTGCCAAATCAGCATTTTTTGCCGTTTTTTGGCCATAAATAATTTAAAAAAAAACCAGAGTCAATAATATTATAATGACATATTATGTTGTCAAATGTCAACACTAACATTCCATTAAATTCCTGGGGTCAGAATTATATCGAAAAATGTGTCCATTTGTCTCTAAGTTGTTTACATCAAAAGCTATGCCACTATATCATATTTAGATTTTTCGGGTTTGGTGCAAAGGGTTGAAATTAAAGCATTTTGGACATTATTTCAGCTTGGTACCCAATATAATATTAAAATAGACACTTGAATGATAAAGAAATAACAGGTTGTGAAAAAAAATGCACCCTATGTGCTTGAGAAAATGAAAAAATAGTTGGTCCTCTACACATCTTTGTCCATTTTTTGCTATTTTTGTCTAGAAACAGGGTCAATATGTTGTCAAATGTCAAAAATAACCATTCCATTACATTCCTGGGGTCAGAATTGTATGGAAAAATGTGTTAATTTGTCTCTGTATGTTGTTTACTTCAGATGTTATGCCACTGTCTATATCATTTTTAGATTTCTCGGGTTCCGGTCGGGTGCAGCGAAGGGTTAAAAATGAAGCCTTTTGGACATTATTTCAGCTTGGTACCTGGCAGATTCTGAAAATAGACACTTTAAAGATTAAAAAAAACCAGGTGGCATAAAAAAATCCGGGGGGTGCGCGTGGACCCCTATTTCCATCTAGACTACTGGCAATAATTCCTAAATATGATGTTGCTATGGATATAATTATCCTGTCATACAACTGTCGTGGCCTGCGCTTGGGTCAAAGTGCTGTGGATAAAGCTCGCCGCATTATTGTTGATCAGTTGTTGGAGCACTGTGACATTCTGTGCCTACAGGAAACTTTTCTAGCAGGAGCAGTTAGATTTTTAATATGTACACTGCATATGAATGTCAACATAATGAAGAAGACTATGTAAATAAGCTTGCTTTTATTAGTTCCTTCTTACAAAATGAGTGTTTCACAAATATTTTTATTGTTGGGGATATGAATGCAGATATTTCAGACAAGAGGTCAATTTTTGCTAACCACCTAAATCATCTCTGTTCAGATAATAACTTGATACTGTCTAGCAGAGAGCTCTTGCCAGCCGAAAGCTACACACATATAAGTGAGGCCTGGCACACCACCTCCTGGTTAGACCATTGTCTCTCTACAGCTGATGCTCATGTTTCTTTGGCACACATGGAAATATTGTACAATGTATCCACCTCTGATCACATTCCTGTAAAGATGGTTATCAGATCTGAGTACATACCTGCAACTGTAAAATGTGTAAATAATTCTAATCTTGGTAAATTGGAATGGTCCTCACTTTCATGTGAAGACATTGCTTCCTACTGTAAATCTACTGATCAAGAGTACAAACACAAAATATAAATATGCAATACGTTTCATTAGTAAAAACGAGCAATCTTTGAGGGCTGACTCAATGACCAAGAAACTTTTAAATAATACTAATAAAGATTTCTGGAAAGAGGTGAAACACATTAATAACTGCAAACCCTCCTTACCATACAGTAGATGGAGTCTCTGGTGCTAGTGCTATTGCTGAGCTCTGGCGAAGGCATTATAGTAAATTGTTTAACTGTGTTCAGACTAATGGCTATCAAGTAGCAAATGTTAAAAATATAGATATGGTCACAACTCCTGAGGTTTCTCAAGCGATTAAAAAAGTATCAGTTAACAAAACGACAGGTATGGATTATATCTCCGCTTAACATCTTAAATTTTTTTAGCTCAAGATTATGTACACTTCTTGCCTTATGCTTCAATGCCCTCATAGTCCATGGCTTTCTTCCAGACTCTATGATGACAGTGCAGCTGGTTCCTGTGGTTAAGGATAAAGCAGGAAAAGTGGGTTCCTCAAAACTATAGGCCCATCGCTCTAGCTAATATATTGTCCAAATTCTCCTGGAGAGGATCAATTAACTAATTATCTCTACAGATAATCAATTTGGGTTTAAACCGAGACACGGTACAGATATGTGTATATACAGGTATGTGCTAAAGGAACTGCTGAGTAACTATAAGAGAAAAAACTCATCTGTTTTTATGTGTTTTTTAGACGCCTCTAAGGCATTTGATAGAGTGAATCATGAGAAATTATTTAACAAATTGGGTGCAGCAGGTGTCCCTAAGTATATAGTCAGAATCCTATCCTATTGGTATGCCCAACAGCCCATGCAGGTTAAATGGGACATTATTAGATGCTCCCTTATTAAAAGGGAGCATCTTATCTCCTATTTTATTTAATTTCTACATGAATGATTTATCAAATAATCTAAGCTCATGTAAAACTGGCTGTATGGTCGGCAGCACAGTGATGAACCATCTTATGTACGCTGGTGATTGTGTGATTTGTAGTCCTAGCTCGGCTGGTATGCAGCAGCTTCTTAATGTGTGTTCTGTGTATGGGGAACAACAAGATATAAAGTACAATGAGTCAAAAAGTGTGATAATGATTTGCAGAACCATGGAAGATAGACATATGACTTTTCCTGACTTTAAACTCTCAGGTAATGTTCTAAATATCTGCAGTGAAGTGAAATATCTTGGTCATGTGATCACAGACCAACTGACAGATGATGAGGACATTTATCGTCAGTGTCGTATGTTGTATGTGCGAGCAAATGTATTGTCACGTAAATTCGGTTGGTGCACTCTTGGTGTGAGGCTGACTCTGTTCAAAGCATACTGTTCACCTATGTACACTGCACATCTGTGGTTGAAATATAAAAAAGCCAGCCTTCAGAGACTGCAAGTGGCATACAATGACGCTTTGAGAATACTTCAGACCCTCCAGGATTTCGCGATGTTGCAATTTGCAACTTCATCACAACTTCTGCTAATCCCCGTGAATTCAGGGCGGTGTTGCAATTTTAACCAATCGCAACTTTCCCGCAAATTTGACCAATCATTGGCATCGTCTTGAACTGACGTCGACAAACTACCTTATGCCTTACTTCTGTGTTTACTGCGTTTTGAAGATAATCAAGAAATGCAGCATGTGCACGTCCAACATGTCACACTTGCCAACCAAAATATCTGCAAAAGATATTAAAATGAAACCATTAAAAAAATAAAAAAAGATTTAAAAAATCGCAACTTTCACAACTTTTATCGCAACTTTTATCGCAACTTTCACTTCCTCTTGCACTGTAATCGCAACAAATGCCTAAAAAACACTGCAACTTTCATTGGAATTTTTTGGAAAAGCTCACGCAACATCAGGCATTTTAGGCCGCAACAATCACAAAAAAGGCCCGCAAAATCCTGGAGGGACTGATACTTTTAAAAAGGCCCAGATGGACTAGTGCAAGTGAGCTGTTTGTGAGTGCTGGAGTGAACACACTGCAAGCGGTTCTGAGAAATGTAATGCACAGGTTCATCTGCCGGTTAAATGATTCTGAGAATCAAATTGTTGTGGCATTGGTGAACATTATGTACAGTGACACACGCTGCACGTCTCAGTTTTAGGGGCACTGGTATAAGCGTCTTTTAAAAATGAGTCATTACACTATTTTTTTATTGTTATTTAATCCTTTTGTACTGTGTGTCTTGATTTTATTTATTTTTTGTATGGACCTTTAGTCTGAAAAATAAAGCTTATCTATCTATTTTTCTCACGCAAATAGGAAAAAAAATGTACCTTCCGATATCACCAGGAAAATTATTGAGTTGATTACTTACATCAAGACAAACAAAAAATGTATTACAAGTTTTTTAAAATTGTTTGTTAACATGGGCAAACGGGCATAATCTAATTACGTATGTGCTAATTTGCATAAATACCAGATTGGGGCCCCCGCACCGTACACCGGCAACCCGGGCCTGATTCCCACCCCGTGGTCATTTCTGGATCCCGCCCCGACTCTCTCCCACTCGCCTCCTGACAATAGGCCTACAAGAGAGCTCATATTGACATACCAAACAAACCAGTTTAGTCTTCAATTTCAAGTTACCGGTAGTCTTCATTCTAGTCGAGTTACGTGTTGTTTGTTGAAACAAACAACTTCCCGAAAGTAATCATTTATAGTTTTGTTTTATTTATTGTTGCTTTCTCGTTGCCTATAGTGGCGTGTGTGTGGAGGGTATGTTGTTAATAGCTGGTTTACACCCTCACCTGGCCTGAGTCAGACCACAGACATGACCATTACATTTACACACATAAATGACCATATATTGTCACAAAACATCCCCTTTAACACCACGGGAAATGTGTGATTGAATATGACAAAATGGAAATAGCTGATTAAATTGTTGAATGGATTGGAAGAGTGAACGAGAAAATCCAAAGCATAAATAAATAAAATAAATGTATCACACAGTGAAATATAAGTTCTTGTGACAGAAGTTTAATCAAAGCAGAGGACTCTTGGTAGACTTTCTGCCGTGCTCTCTTCTAAAACTAACAACATGGCATGGGAGCGAGTGCTGTAGGGATGCCACGATGAGGAAATGTTCACACCGGTTAATATAGGCCTACTTGTGCCAACACCGGTGTTACCGTGTGGCAGGGTTGATGCCACGGGGTTCACAGATAGGGAATCGCACAGGTTTTAATTGCATATACAATGATCTCGCACACTGGCGTCGCCACGGGCCCAGCTCTGGCTCCGGTCGCCGACCCGTGTGCTCGGGTCCCGAATCTCCCGGATCCAGCACGCTACTGTGTTTATAAAGGGAGAGAGTGATTAGCGCAATGGAACCCAGGTGTGCCAATCACTCTCACCTGGCGCGGCTCTCCCGAGCCCTCTCCACAGCTCCCCCTTGCGGCTGATGCACCACGCCCCCCCACATACCGGTACTGGACATTTTACAGAAAATGCTGCTCAATATCTGTAGAGCTGACTGTGATCTTTAACGTTAGCTCGTTAGGCCTACTTCCCCGTACTTTGAACAAAAACAAAGCTTGAACAAAACCAAAGTTGGTTCCTTATTATTTAGAAAAAGAAAAACCACAATAAAATGGATGACGGCTTGGCACATATCCATTGGAGATTTTAGGGTTTTAAAACAGGAGGTGCAATGGGCGTATGTAAGATAAATGGCAAAAGTCAACAGGCTTTTCAAAATACACAACACAAATCAACAGACACAGACACAAATGGACCGGACCAAGATCAAGTGCACCAAACCCCTTACCGAGAGAAACTCAAAAAGGCAGCAATGGAGCAACTTCAACGTTCATCAAGGAAATGAACGTGCCATACCAACACACAGAGTGGTCGGTGGATCTAAGCCGCAAAAGTTTATGGTGTGAAAAAAAGCCTAGAGTGCGGTTTGAGGTAAACGGAGTGTCCCTCTCCCCCACACAGTAGCCTAACAGAGGTCCCTCTCCCCCACACAGTAGCCTAACAGAGGTCCCTCTCCCCCACACAGTAGCCAATCAGAGGACACTCTCCCCCACAGAGTAGCCTATTAGAGGACACCCTCCCCCACACAGTAGCCTATCAGAAGTCCCTCTCCCCTAAACATAGCCTATCAGAGGTCCCTCTCCCCCACACAGTAGCCTATCAGAGGTCCCTCTCCCCCACACAGTAGCCTATCAGAGGTCCCTCTCCCCCACACAGTAGCCTATCAGAGGTCCCTTTCCCATCATGTATGTTTAAAATAAAATGATGGCTGGCCAATCAACACAATGCACCAGTTCCAGATATGTTGTCTTTGGACAAAGGCATCACCTATGCATGTGAGAAAATATAGATTGACTGTATATAAAGATATATATATATATGCAACATATCGACATAACGCTGCGAGCGCAAAAATACACCTGACGGAACGGTCTTTTGGAAGTCTGTTTCCACCCGTTGGACATTCTTTGACACACAGCTAAACTAAGCTTGACTGCGACGGAGCAGGCTAGTTCTGTGGTACAAGTTACCATGGTTACTGACACCCCCCAGGTTTATTGTCCAATGACAGTGTTCTCTTTAAGATAAATAGTCAGTGGTAGTAGCACAACATCAGATCCACACAAGGTGGCGAACAAATCTTTATTGATGCAGGTAATGTTCTCCTAAACATGTTTTAATGCTGTTTGACGAAGAAAAGCCTGAAAACAAGGACCTAAAACGAACCAGGGCAAGGCACGAGGAACCAAACCATGACAGAGAACAGTGATTTTAGGAGAAACACCACCAGTAGCTCATTAATTCATATTATTAGATTATTATTGCATTCCCCTTTGGTCTACACATTTGGGTAGAATGATCATGCACAACAAAAAATATATTAAATATAAAAAACAATTAACATCATCAACATGTTTATCAAGTGTAAAGTGTTTGAGGCACTTAAAAATCCAACTTTTCAAATGGGCTATCAAAATGGTATACAGTAAAAGGTAAAATGGTGTCAGCGAAAAGGCACTTGAAAGCGAAGTGAAAAACGTCATTAACGAGTACATGCCTAGAGATGCTCTGGCGTCTAATGGTTGGTTTGTATTGAACTTGGAAAAGGTCAGAATGTCAATCAATAATGTCTCTTTTCCATACGGTCCTTCCACTACGCGTCACGTGGCACAGCCTTTGTTTCGTTAGTCCTTCAAGGTGCCAGTATAGGCTTTGCAGAGATTATATCGACGTGATATGAATGGACTTGAAAGTGAAGCCAGAATTATTCATGTCAAAACGCAGCAAACAGATAAAAGGTTGAGGCACCCTTTCTGACTATTAATTTCAGGAAAGCGTTGACCGTCATTTCTAAGTGCTTTCATTAAACTAAGTCCATTTTGTAATCTTTAAATGTAAAACAAATTGCACATTTGTTGCTAAATAAATATGAAAGCATATTTCAGCATTGACAAGTGGAATGGATATATTGTTAGTTTGTACATTACAAAATAACCTCAAAGGTTTCACTGCCAGTCTGTTTTCTTCTCCATTGTAATGTGTTTAATTCATCTTTACCACATCCCAGTAAAAAACAAAAACAAACGAAGCAAATCTATTTGGCCTTTAATCAAAGGGAAAATGGCGGAAAAAAAATGCAATGTGTTTTGGCAGGTGGAGAGCATATCATGTCATGTAAACATTCTGATTTTGTTTGTGGCGTTCAGGCGCATCATCATGTTGTACTCGTGTTCCCCGCCGTGCACACCTGTCTTTCTGAACCCATTTCCAACGTTGTCCTCAAAGTAGTGATGCCAGTTTCCATGTTTATCTGCACCGTATCCAAACACGCTCACCTGCAAGGAGCATTGAAACCAAAACGACTGCTGACTTTAATAGGACTATACATGTTATGAAAGTGGAGCCTTTTTATTTTTATTCATGTATTTTTTGGATTCACATAATAAAAAACAATTGTGTTGTGATAGAATAAAACATACTATATACTATATGCATGCAGAAGTTGAATAGTTTCCCTTGTTTAAATGATCAACTGAAAGTGAGCAAATAGTTTGACCAAATGAAGCCCAAGGATGAAAAGGCGAAATATACTTATAATTATATTCATAATAACACATTTGAACTCACCTCATCACATATATGCAGAGCAAACAACAAGCTGAAGAAGCCTGTCGAGGGATAGCGTCCATGTTTGTCCATCCAGTTATCATAGGCGTACTTCATGAATGTTGGACTGAAAATCTGCACCTACAAAACAGCACGGCAACCTTATCCTGAGTGGCATTGTTATTATAGTCTGCTGCGGCCATATTTGTTTTTCTGCACATGGGATGAGATAGGAGGATAATGAATAATACCTATGTTTAAGCAGTAGCGACATAGCTAACTAGGAATCACAAACTATAAAATATGAACTGCACTGCTGTATGTTAGACTCATAGAATGCAAAAAACAAAAACACCATCATAACGTACCTTCTCTCTATTTGCCTTTATCCTGGACATGACAGGTTGGTATGTACTGCAATAATGAACAGAGAAAAAAAGAGTCAAGTGCTTAATTGTTATTTGTTTTATTTGTGACCTTAAATGATGTAACTATTTGACACAAATGGTTAAAGCAATATTTCACCCATTTTGTATATGTGGCTTAATGTACACTTCACTGATTCATTTGAATAACAAAGGACACAAATTTCTCATTTGGAGTAGAGGTGGCCGGTTTCATTTGTTTATTTTATTTTTGCAACTGGATAGAGAGAAATACACATTGGTTTGAATGTTTAAAAAAAATGTATATTCATTGGTAATGACATTAAATCATCAGCACTGGTGGTAAAAACCCATCAGCATTAAAAGCATATTACACCACTGCTTAATGGATCATGACAGTTTGGTAAGTTCCTAGCCTAGAACTCTAGACACCCCCTAGCAGCAGCAAAATTATTTGGCAGCTAGGCTAGTCTAGCACGGCTCCGTCGGCTTTTTGGTGCTGGAAACACCAAGTATGTCAGACCAATCACAGCGTGAGGGGCGGAGTCGGAAGCCGGGCTACCATGACGACATGCCGTGTTAGAGGTAAACAATCATAGACATAATATACATAGACGCCTCATAGACTGACGCTGCCCATTAGAGCTGACGTAGCAGCGCGGCCGCCATCTTGTATGGGTCCCCAGTGCGTCCCCAGTGCATTCATTTCTATGGAGGAAGGTGTATCCCCAACTACAATAATAAGCATAACTCCCCGAATTTTTACCGGATTTTCACACAGTTTGGTTTGTTATAAATGGCAGAGATTTAGTTATGATACAGGACAAATTAATAATTTTTTTTTTTTTTTAAATAATAAGAATTATTGTTCAATCTTACTTGTGAAAGGTAATCCCACGCGATCTGGTGTCAATACTGCGCCGTAAGCTGCACAAAATACTGACATAGCTTGCTCTCCCGTTGACTCCTATGCTAGACTAGAGTGAGGAGACCCAACCAATATGGCGGCGACGCTGGGTTACGTTCCAGCACGTCATGAGGCGTCTACGTATATATGTCTATGTAAACAATGGCTGCTGCTGCTGGCGAACGGTTGTCTTTCGACTCGGCTTTGGCCGCGACTCTTCAAGACTTGAAGAACAAAGAACGGCACTGAAGTCTTTCCTCGAAAAGAAATATTTATTCAGTTTTGATTAATTACGTAGTCAGGGCCGTCGCTCTGACTATGTCACCTTCTTCGTTGCTCTGATTGGTTGTAGCGCTATCCTATTGCGTGCAGAGGGAACTTGAAAGACAACCGTTTATCCCGCCCACACTGCCAATGGAGCTGCGCCAGACCTTACATCTTTCTGATGTGGGTCTGGCTTGCCAGGCTAGTAAGTTCCTTGTTTGGTGGCTAATATAAAGGCAAATGTGCTAAATGGGTGAAAAATTGCAGTTCCATATAAATATGATACATGATATACATTGAAATATGCATAAGATTGTCACATTATCACTTATTTCAGATTACTTTATGCCGTTTTGTTTCCCTGGGTTGTCATTCACTCTCCTGTCATTTCAGATCAGCCCCTCCCCCTGCCATGCATTATGTCACCCTGATTGCCCCCACCTGCAGCTCATTACCACTTCATTGGCAATGAGCAGAAACGAGAAAAAATTTGAAAAAACACTTCCTCCCTCTTTGCTTCTTACGTTTCCCTGCCACTGAGAAGTGTTGCATTTCACGCACGTGTGATTTAAAGGCAAGATGGATTCCCCGAACCAATCAGGGAAGAGATGCCCTGATTGGTCACAAATAAGCCTATAATCTAAATCAGTGGTTCTCAACCGGTGGGGCGCGCCCCCCTGGGGGGGCGCGGACACTCTCCCGGGGGGGCGCGGGTTCAAAAAGGAGGACAAATACGCGTCCGGCTTTAGGCGGACTGTCCGGTTTTTCAAAGCCCTGTCCGGCGTCCGGCGCAGCGTCAAGCCGGACGCGTATTTGTCCTCCTTTTTGAGAGCGCAATAGTAACCGCGCAGTGCACCCCCCCCCCCGCCGGTGGCAGGTCCGCGGTGTGTTACTATTGCGCGCACCACCCCCCCCGTCGGCCGGAGTGCTACAATCGCGCGCGCCCCCCCCCCCCCCCCCCCCCCCGATGGCCGTAGGTCCGCGGTGTGTTACTATTGCGCGCACCCCCCCCCAGTCAGCCGTAGGTCCGCGGTGTGTTACTATTGCGCGCACCCCCCCCCCCCCCCGTATCTCAATCTGTATGTGTGTAATAAGATTCACATTTGTGTGTGCGTAATATGATTTGTCTGTCTGTATTCACATTTGAAAAAAAATCAAAAAAAATCAGTGTGTCTGTATTCACATTTGTGTGTTTGTGATAAGATTTGTGTCGGCCAATCAGAGCTCCCGCCTGAGTTATAACTGATGACAGACATTTACAGATCTCAGTACACATGTACAGATCTGTTTACACATTCACAGATGTGTGTACACTTACAGATCTCTGTACACATTTGCAGATATGTCTTTACTTGCAAAACGAATACAGACACACAGATTTTTTTTACACTCACACAAATGTGAATACAGACACACAAATCTTATCACAAACAGACAAATGTGAATACAGACACACAAATCTTATCACAAACACACAAATGTGAATACAGACACACTGATTTTTTTACACCCCCCCCCCCCCCCCCCCCCCCGTCAACAATGGGGGGGGGCCCGACTGCAATGAACCAGTTTTGGGGGGGCCCAGCCTGAAAAAGGTTGAGAACCCCTGATCTAAATGGTCTCATACAGAGGCGCAGTCTCTGTATGAGACGATATCTGTTTAGAGTCTCAACTCTAAACAGATATCATCACAGCACATTTCACTCACTTATAGTAATAGCTGACGGATGGCCATGGCATCTCTAACAAATTACACTCAAATATAGCTCTTCAATAAATACTTAAATAATCCTACAGCACCGTTCATTTTTCTCATGCGCATGTGTCATAAAGACTTCCAATGCATTGACGCACAACCGGCCTTGTTTTTCCATACATTTTCCTAAACGGCTGTGGCGTCTCTAAGCTTCACGACCCTGCGCCTTCACTCACTGTTTGATGGTGCCAGTAGTGAAGGCACTGATGAGCCACTGCAGGTCCCGGGTCTTGTATGGGATCAGCACGAGATTGGTGTCGTTGTCCAGGTTAACGGCGCTCTCGGGATACATGAGGTGGTGTGTGGTCTGAGCACCCACGTCCTCTTCAAATCCCCGGGTAGGAGCCCTGTTCATTCTGCAAGGAAAGGTCCAAAAAGAAAATAAGCCATCACATTTTCCTTTGCGTGCTGAACGCAACTTAAACAGAAAACCAAATCCTAAAACAACTTATTTTAGATGAAAAGTGATATCATGGGTTACATAGTAGTGTGATGGATTGATCCTGGACTTAAATGCACAAAGTTTAAAAATTGCACTCTATGGGTTCAAGATTGTGAAGTGGAGTGGTGACAGCAATATAGCCCCGCCCCTAAATGAAACAAAGTGTCTACCAGAAGTGCGACAGAAGCATGCCTTTTTAAAATGTTGATAGTGGGTGGGGACTAGCTCAAAACTACGTGTTGGTTTTACTTAACGACATGCAAAGGATCATAATTTTTAGCGATACAAAAATGGTTGCTAATAGGTTCTCCCTGGAAACCAATTCCCTATAAGCCTCGCTTTCACTATGCAGCTCTGTCTGCCACCGGGTACGATCTCCCGGGAAAAATTTAGGCTCAGTTTACGGCACAAAGAAAACACGTCAATCACTGCGTGTGCAACCAAACCAGGAGGAATAGCGCTTTTGATTACCCGGTGGCATAGTTCGAATTACGGGGGAGCTAAGGGGAGCTTGGCTCCCCTGAAGAGAACATGCACTCCCCTGAAAGCCTAATTTGAGAAATGTAGGGGGAGCTGTAAAAACAATGTCTAACAATGTGTTTAACTAACTTATTATGTCATTTTTGCTTTATTAAGAATAATACATACTTTATTATGCATTTATTAGCAGTTAACAATGCACTTAACAGTTAACAATGTTTTTTGCAGCCTGTTACCGCCAGATACTGAGCCATATCTCCCTGGCCCTGTATTCAACTGCCTGCGAGGTGGTAAGGTTGCATTTAGCTTTCACCTGCACCCACACTCATCCTATTCGTTTGTTTAATAACATTTGTAGCGCTAGTCAGGCTACATGCAAGTAGGGTTAGGGTTAGGAGGGGCTGTCAGGCTACATGCAGGTAGGGTTAGGGTTAGGAGGGGCTGTCAGGCTACATGCAGATAGGGTTAGGGAGGGGCTGTCAGGCTACATGCAGGTAGGGTTAGGGAGGGGCTGTCAGGCTACATGCAGGTAGGGTTAGGGTTAGGGAGGGGCTGTCGGGCTACATGCAGGTAGGCCTAAATCTGGTGCATTACTTATTCAGCCTTGTGCAAAGTTGCAAATAATCCATTGTTACTTTCTTTCTGATGCTTATTTATTTGATCCTATTATCGATATAGAAATCATTTTGTAAAGGCAATGACATTTTAAAAATAACATTATTAACCGTTGTCCTATAAGGGTCTAACCGGTTATTAATTAGAGGAGAAGCCTGGGAACACTGGAACAGAACGGAAAAATAAGTTTCTGCTCAGAACGAACCAAACTGAAAAACATTTCATTTTTAATCCCTGGTTCCCAATGAGGAGAGAGCGTATGCAGCTGCGATGCTGCAATGCTATCATACAACGGTGGTTAGAGTGGTGATGTGTTGTCAATTTAGTATTGTCATAGAAACAAAACCCACGGGCAGCGCTTCATTAAAAAAGTGGAGTGCTACGGGTCGGGGGCCATGCGTTGCCTAACCTTTTATTTTATTATTGGACAGCCAATCTTCAAAAATGTCATGCCTGGTGTAACTCTTTAAACATTGATTGGTGTATAATGGAGGACAATTCTTCCCTTCCATCATCTCTGGTGGCTTTGGTCTGTAGGGAGACCAGAGATGATTGTAACATGGTTCAGTTGTAACAAGTCAAATTCCTCCAATCAGGAACAAGTTACAAATCACCCAATTCACTCTGCACATGCTCAGTTCAGTCCTTAGTCCACATGTGAGGAAGTAGCACTCTACTGCAGACACAGACAATTTTAGAGGGAAAAAAAAACTAATTTTGAAGTAAAGTTTTTTTTTTTTTTACTTAATTCATTTTTGTGATAGCATTGCCTGCTTTGTAGTTAAACTCATCAAATGTGTGATTATCATGTTTATTGTGTGTCTATGTAGATATTTTTCATGCAAATTGTTAGTGCTAATGTTTTTGCTGCTAGCTGTAAGGTAAGGTAGTTCATGGCTACAAGAGTCTGGGTTAGTTGTAACAACAATATAAATATTACAACCTACCCCAAGCAGAATTTTAGTTGTATTTATGTTGTTTTTTTTAAATTTCAGTATGGCTAGGTCTTGGAAGAGAAAGATGGACCGGGGGGTGCCTCTCAACATTTTGGAGAGAGCACCAAATGATAGTGAAAGAGCAGGGAAAATCTGTGGCAAAATTGTATGTAGAAGAGAAGGGATCAAGGGAACTTTCCACGTGTAGGCTACCATAGTGGAAATAAGGTCTTCACAGATGAGCAGGAGAATGAATTGATAGCATATCTGATGAGGCCTGCTGATGCATATTTTGGGCTGTGTCCACGTGAGGTAAGCGGATAGGAATTGGAAAAGGATAAGTCAGGGGAAAGTAAGCAATTTATATTGATGGCAATGTAAAACATAATGGATTGGGAAACATTGAATATTTTTTTACGTGATTGAAATTACAGGTGAGAGATGTGGTATATCAACTTGCTGTGAAATATGGGTGCAGCAGTGGCGAGCGGTGACCTTTTACTGTGGTCATGCTGAAGTGTCAATACCATGCGCGCCCGTAAGGGGGGTATTTATTTATTAATAAAAATATATAATATGGTTTTTAACTACTATATCAACTCGATTTTGACACTCTCACACTCACACTTGCCCCATGTTACCAACAACCTGGAATTTGTGTTGGAATTTACAGTGTATATGTAGGCTAAATGAAAGCAGAAATATTCAGCACTGACATGACGCTTGATGCGCCCACACAACGTAACCAGCGTGGTCAATCAAATGACACAATCACATGCCTACAAAGTTACCAACAACATGTTGGAATTTACAGTATTCCGAACTGGCTTTCGCCCATGAAGTGGCCTCAAGCCAGGTTCAGCCGCGCTCAAGCGGAGCGAAGAAAAGAGAGGAGGATTTCAGCACAAAATTCAAACAAGTCAGGTTTGCGCATGCGCGTTGGCAGATAAGCTGCTTCATTGACAGCTTTTTTGCCATTCAAAATGCTCATCTACAGTAAACTAAGGCCTCTAGCAGTAACTGTACTACTCGGTGTCACAGTGCGCATGCGCGAAACAAGCTGTCAGCTTTCCAGCTTTTCGCAAGCAAAACGGGACAGATTAGGCACGGATTTAAGACCAAAACAGTAGAACTAAGGTATTGTATAATTGAACACACTGCCAGATTAATATTTTCAATTATTTTTATTGAAGGGCTTGGGCATGCACTGCATTTATAGCTTATTATGACCGCTCGCCCATGGGGTGCAGACATCCAAAGTCATGGGACGAGTCTTCAAAGGCTGGTGCAGACTGGTTTTCAGCCTACATGAAAAGAAACCCAACTTTGTCACTTAGGAGTTTTTCAGAAAGGTTGATGAAGTCCTAAAGAGGCACAACCTAACGACATTTAGAATGTCGATGAGACGGGGATAACAACTGTGCAAACCCCAGACAGAGTGATTGCAAAATGTGGCACAGGTTGGGGCTATGACATCAGGAGAAAGGGGTATGCTGGTCTCTATTGCATGTGCAGTCAATGCCATTGGAAACACAATTCTGCCAATGTTTGTGTTCCCACGCATACGTTATGCAGACCACTTTATTAATAATAATACTAATAATGCATTTTATTTATGGGTGCCTTTCTTGACACTCAAGGTCACCTTACAAAATCAACAATAAAACATTCAGTCAAGAAACAAACAGTTTCAAAACAGGCAATAAAATAACTGATTTATATACATAATACTACTAAAAATAGAACAAAGAGGAAGGGTGGGGTGTACGAGATGGGCCAATAGGAAGTATTGGAAGTTGAAATAAATCAGGATGGATGCAGGATGCGGATTTTGTCATTTTTCTAATGCACTTCGCAAATAACACTAGGGTCATCCCTGAGAAAAAGGTGCTACTAGTGCTAGTGACCATAGCTCACACTTGTCAATTGCAGCCATCAACTTCTGCAAGAATAATGGCATTGTGATGCTAACAGGAGTGTATATGGCCCACTCAAGAATATGGTGAACAACACAAGTGACTCCTGGATGAGAATGAATCCAGGGAAGACCATGACGATATATGACATACCAGGTCTTGTGAGGATAGCACTTCCAGCTGCGGCTACACCAAAGAATGTACAGGCTGGATTCGAGTGCAGTGGAATTTGGCCATACAATCCAGACATATTTCAGGAAAGTGACTATGCACCTTCACAGGTCACAGATCGTCCTGATTCTGCTGCTAGCCAAGCCACTCCTCCAGCTGTCCACCAGGCATCTTCTCTAGCTGTCCACCAGGCCACTTCTCCAGCTGTCCACCTGACCATTCCTCCAGCTGTCCTCCAGGCCACTCCTCCAGCTGTCCACCAGGCCATTCCTTCAGTTTTCCACCTGACCACCCCTTCAGCTGTCCACCAGGTGTCTTCTCCAGCTGTCCGCCAGGCGTCTTCTCCAGCTGTCCACCTGACTACTCCTCCAGCTGTCCTCCAGGCCACTCCTCCAGCTGTCCACCAGGCCATTCCTTCAGTTTTCCACCTGACCACTCCTTCAGCTGTCTACCAGGCATCTTCTCCAGCTGTCCACCAGGCGTCTTCTCCAGCTGTCCACCTGACTACTCCTTCAGCTGTCCACCTGACCACTCCTTCGGCTGTCCACCAGGCGTCTTCTCCAGCTGTCCACCAGGGCCCCCCCCCTCATCAAGCTGTGCTGAGAAAACACTGAGTCACTTGAACTTTAGCCCAGTTGATGTGTGACCCTTACCTAAAGCCGGACCAAGAAAAGTCCCTGTAACAGGAAGGAAGAGGGAACAAACAGCAATACTCACTGATAAACCTGTCAAGATTGCCCTGGAAGAAGAGCAGAAAAGAAGGTCTGACAAGGTAAAACGGGAAATCAGCTTGCCAAATATAGGTCTGTGCAAGAAACAAGACAACTCAACTCGCACAAACCAACAACGACCTAGGCTGTCGAGAAGAAAACATCAAGAAAGAAAACTCTGAAAAAGCATAACATCGAGCCACAGGACACAGATTCCTCAGATGATGATGAGAATTTCTGTATCGTGTGTATGGAACACTTCAATAACTCAAAGCCAAAAGAAGGTTGGGTTCAGTGCATGACCTGTAGTCTGTGGGTCCACGAAGACTACACTGCAGGAATGCCATACATCTGTCACCACTGTAATTTTGACGGTGACTAACCACATACACACACACACACTAATGTTCAATTGTTGAAGCTGGTGCACATTTGTGCATGTTGTTCAGTTTTATTACTATGTTCCAATGTTGGTGTAAAACCTGGAGGCTACTCTGTGGGCCCTGTGAGGCACATCATAGGCTATGGCTTGTCATGTCCACCACTGCTCCCTCTGCTGCCTCCTAGCGGCAGCCAGGATTTTCCCTGTCTGTCTGTGTCCTTGTCTGTCTGTGTTCTATGTTCTGTGTTGTATGTTGTGGGCGTGTCTCCAGGCTCCTGTTCCTCTCTGGTCTTGGCATCCACCTCACTTTCCTCTGGCTTCACACACCTGCAGCGCATCAGCTGATTAGCACCAAGCAGTATATCTACTCTGGTTTTCAAGTCACTAGGGCCAGATCATTGCTAAGCATTGCTAAATCTAACCAATCCACGCTCCAGCCCTGCCTGCCTGCCTGCCGATCTGCTCTCTTCCTGCTGTGTCTGTCCTGTCAGCCTGGAGGCCCTGCATCCTTCCAAGTGTTGAATAAAAAGCTTTCAATAAAAAGTGTAAAGTCTTTGTCATAAGCAGTGTTGTGCTAGTTACTGAAAAATAGTAACTAGTCAGAGTTACTAGTTACTTTGTAAAAAAGTAACTCAGTTAGTAACTCAGTTACTTAAACCAAAAAGTAATGCGTTACTGAGAAAAAATAAATAAATAAATAAAAGTTGATTGATTGAGTTCCCCTCTCACCGTCATTTCAGTAATGTACTGATGCTGAATAATACAAACTGTTGATTAAAACAACCGTTTCAATTAATTTGCATCCACATCACTGAATCTAATCATCCAAGCAATATGATCCGTTGTGCACCAACACAAACCTTAACACAAACACCAAAGTATTGCACCAAAGGGGGGGGGGGGGGGGGGGGGGCGCACGCGACACACCTCGGACCTACGGCCGATGGGGGGGGGGTGCGCGCAATAGTAAACACACCGCGGACCTACGACCGGCGGGGGGGGCGCGCGCGCGATCGTAACACACCACGGATCAGCTACACCATTAAATAGCAGACACATGTAACTTGTTTGTATAACATTTTGAACACACTGGCTTAAAAGTGTTCCAAGATACAGACAGATATGTGAAAAATGTTACAACCATCCCTGGTCTCCCTACCCTTTGACTCGTTGTCCCAAATACATTAGAAAGCCTTTGGAAACAATTCAGGCAACATTTTAAACTTGCTGCCCGCACCCCACGCAGCCCCATTTTTAATAACCACTTGTTTCCTTTTCCTCCCTCTAATTTAGACATCAGATTTCACATTGTGAAAAGAGGCCTGGCTCGTTTCCTAGATTTATATTTAAAGGGCCTCATTTGCCTTTTAATGATCTTCCCTTTAAGTATAATTCACCCCAATCTCATTTGTTCTGGTATTTTCAAGCTTGTAATTATGCTCGCACATATTTTACATCCTTTCTCGGTTTCCAGTGGGTTCTCTTGTCGTTGAGGTGCTTTCTCTCCCTGAGGCATTAGTAGGATCTCAATTTTATATGACCTTATATCATCTATCATCATATTTTAATTTTCTTAAAAGTCACATGTCACAGTCAATCTCTAAACACAAGCAGAAACCTGGAAAACAAACCTAAAGTGACTGATGTATTTATTCATTTTTCCTGAAGTTATATTAAATGTCTATATTAAACATATCTAAAAATATTAATAAATAAATAATAAAATAACTGATTAATACCGCTTATTATTCTTGAAATCAACAACTTACATGTCATGAAGTGAACTGATGTGAGAAAGAGGCTGTGGATACATGTTCATGGGCTTATAAACCTGCAACTGCCATGCATAGCAAACAATGACAATACAACAGAGAGCTCAGATTGACCAAACTATTGAAGTAAATCTGTGCTATCGGGTTTTGAAAATAAAAACCCATTGAATTATAAGCACTGAATATTTATGCATTGAAATAACGTATCTGATTTGTTTGCCTCTGAATTTAACTCTTAACATTTTCAATAAATCAAAGTCAGCCTCAAAATTCAATGTAGGAAATTCAGTGTTAACATCCGGGGACCCAAGGAAGAGCAATCGATCCTAGATGCTAGATCGCGGTCAAGCAAGGAGAGCGAGTGGGTGACGTCACTCGTTGGATACCTTACTCTCACGCGGGAGGGCAAAGCAGATTTACTTGATATTTTAGCCATGTCCAACGGCAACCGCAGCAATAGGGTGGCCAGAGACTGTCCGGTTTTTCAATGCCCTGTCCGGCGTCCAGCGCAGCATCAAGCCGGACGCGTATTTGTCCTCCTTTTTGAGACACCCCCGCCGGTTATAGGTCCGCCCGCCGGTCATAGGTCCGTGGTGTGGTCATAGGTCATAGGTCCGGTCGTAGGGCGATCGTAACACACCCCGGACCTACGACCGGCGGGGGGGGGGGGGGGGGGGGGGGGGGGGTGCGCGCGATCGTAACACACCACGGACCTATGACCGGCGGGCGGACCTATAACCGGCGGGGGTGTCTCAAAAAGGAGGACAAATACGCGTCCGGCTTGATGCTGCGCCGGACACCGGACAGGGCATTGAAAAACCGGACACTCTCTGGCCACCCTATTGCTGCAAGTAAATCTGCTTTGCCCTCCCGCGTGAGAGTCAGGTATCCAACGAGTGACGTCGCCCACTCGCGCTCCTTGCTTGACCGCGATCTAGCATCTAGGATCGATTGCTCTTTCTTGGGTCCCCGGATGTTAACACTGAATTTCGTACATTGAATTTTGAGGCTGACTTTGGCAGGTTGAATTTTGGGACGTCGAAAATATTTGAGTTGAATTTTTTAACGTTGAATTTTTTAACATTGAAAAATAAAGGTGAAAATGATTTATTGAAAATGTAAAGAGTTAAATTCAGAGGCAAAAAATTCAGATACGTTATTTCAATGCATAAATATTTCAGTGCACAGATTTACTTCCATACCAAACAAACCAGTTTAGTCTTCAAGTTCAAGTCTTCATTCTGATCGAGTTAGGTGTGGTTTGTTGGACAAAATAGCTTGATTAATGGTGTGTGTTTTTCATTGCCTATTGTGGCCTGTGTGTGGAGGGTGTGTTGTTAATAGCTGGTTTACACCCTCACCTGGCCTGTGTCAGACCACAGACATTACCATACATTTACGCACATAAATGACCATATATTGTCACAAAACATCCCCTTTAATGCCACAGGAAATGTGTGATTGAATATGACAAAATGGAAATAGCCGATTAAATTGTTGAATGGATTGGAAGAGAAAATAAAATCCAGGAGGAAGGAACACAAAGGAGGGAGGAACACAAACATGGCGGCGCACAGCTGATAGCAGACGCAACAGGACGAGATCAATACCTTGTGATTTGAAACTTTTTCCCCGGTCTAAAACAAATTAACATTGTATCGACTACTATATACTCTATACGAACCACAATTCAACTGCACTCTGGAGGATTTAACGGACTTGGAGGCCTTTATTGACGAGTACCATCACCATTCTCATTCAGCCATGGATAATACCGACGGACCCAAACCAGATTCCAAGAGAAGAAAGAGAGACTCTGCAACAGACACAGATGATCTGCTCACCACTGAAGTAGAGGTTAGTATGCTGGCAAGCATCAACAAAAAACTGGACATGCTGGTCACGATACACGAGGAGTTAAACGACATGCGAAAAAGCCTTGAATTTGCTTACAATCAAATCGAAACACTTACAACAAGCAAATTAGGAGCTCCACACCTCAGTAACAACACTTACTCAGCAAATGCAAAACGTCACCGCTGAAAACAAACAGATGAAAGAAGCAATTCTAGACAGCCAAACACGCTCGATGCGCGATAACCTCATCTTCTCAGGCATCCCAGAAACATCACCCGATAACCCAGAGTTGCAGATTCAAAACATGAAATCTCAACTCAAATTACCCGCTGACGTCGCTCAAAATCTCACTTTCCACCGAGTTCACCGTCTCGGCAAACAACAGCAGGACAAAACTAGGCCCATCATCGCAAAATTTGAACACTATCAACAAAAATAACTGGTCAAAAGCAAAGGAAAACAACACAAGGACACTTACTTTGGAATGAATGATCAATACCCACGGGAAATAAACGAACGAAGGAAAGCTCTCTACCCCATACTAAAGGAAAACCGGAGAAACAACATAGGTGCAGTATTGGCAGTTGATAAACTCTATATAAATGGACAGTTATTCCGGAGCCATGAAAAAACACCATAGCTTTTCTGAATGAATACTCTCGTTTTTTTTTTCTCGTTCAGTTGTGTTTTCTCTTCTTTTCTCTTTTTCTCTCTCTCCCTCTCTTTTTCTCTCTCCCTCCCTCTTCTCTGTCTTTCCAATCTCAGATAAGGCATGTGCCTCACTCTCCATATTGCTTGTTCATGTCTTGTCTCTCTGTTTGTCCATGTCTATATGTGGGAAAGGTCCCCGTATCCAGTGTCTATTTGTTAGTTCTTGCTTGTTTATGTCTTGTCTCCCTGTTTGTCTATGTCCCCGTACCCAGTATCTGTTTGTTAGCTCTGTATTCATGTTCAACACCACTTTTACCTCTCAGCTCAACCCCAAGTAAAAACGCTGGAAAACATGTTATGCGAGATATGACACACACCCACCCAACACTGACGAGCAAAAACACACACACCATATTCCATCAACCGAACCCCTCCATCCCTCTCTCCCCTTCCTCACTCTCTCTTTTTCTTTATCATTTCATAACCCACACATACGTACTAGCCCACAACTCTGATACACCTGACATACACACATGCAACCACTTAACTTGATAACATGGAATATACGCGGCTTCCGTTGTGGGGTTTGTGTCCCGGGGAAGAAGGCTGCCGACAACAGGAACGCTTATAACTCACTTTATTTGTTTAGGTTTAAGTTATTTAACTATGAACCAGAAGGAGAAGTATTATATGTATTTCACGCCGCGTGGAGAGCCCCAAGCTTTGCATCCTTAGTAGCTTTGCATCCTTCCGATGCGCTGCCTGGGGTGTTCTGGCTTGAGCCGGCGACTTCCGCCGGAAGTCAGAGGCGTGGCCTCTATGACGCTAGTGTTGAGCGCCAGCCCCCAGTGTATTGTTTGCCGCCATCTAATGGTCAGGTCAGGTAAATACATTTATTTCTACTCCTTGTGTAGCTATGTGTAGCTGCTGATACATATGTTTATTATTAATCCGCAACACCGTAACCAATCCAAAAGACTTAAAGCAATTAATCATCTAATAAAATTAAAGGCTGATATTTGCTTCCTACAAGAAACACACTTAACACACTCAGAATTACAGCATCTTAAATTTAGACAATTTCGACAAAATATACTCAAGCAAACAAAGAGGTGTCTCCATTTTAATAAATAAAGATATTCAGTTCTCACTAAATCAATCTATCATGGACCCAGACGGAAGATTCATCATCATTAATGCAACTCTGAATCATATAACATTTACACTGGCAAACAGTTATGGCCCTAACAATGATGATCCATCTTTCTTTCATAATCTCTTTTCCATATTATCAAATTCAAACAACCTTATCATAGCAGGAGACTTCAATACTGTCATCAATCCCACAATTGACCACTCAAGCACCTCTGGCAACTTAAGAAACTGGCACTCCACTGACATAATAAAGCAATATATGGAGGACTATGCCCTTAGCGACAGTTGGAGAATGAGGAACCCCTCTTTGAGAGAATATTCATATTTTTCAACAGTTCACCAATGTTCATCTAGAATTGACCTATTTATCATCAGCAACTCGCTAATAACCAAGATATCAGATAACACAATCCATCCAATTGTAATCAGTGATCACGCCCCTGTCTCTCTGTCTATAAACACTCAAAGACATGCTAAAACTTTAGCTACTTGGCGCCTTAATACCTCACTGTTAGAAGACCCTAACTTTACAACCCTTATAAGGCAAGAGTGGGCATTCTTTTTGGAGATGAACAAATCTCTAGACACCTCACCTTCACTGCTGTGGGAAACTGGGAAGGCTGTAATCAGAGGAAAAATCATATCGTACTCATCATATAGGAAAAAACAGCAACAACAATTGGAGAATACATTAGAACTGTCACAGGTTTGTCTTGTTCTGGGTTTTATTTTGTCTTGTGACTTCCTGTTTTATTTTGAAAATTAACTCCCCTCTCGTTTCAGATCACTTGCCCTTCCTCATGTGTCACCAGTCTGATTGTCTTCCCTGATTCCTGATTGTGTTCACCTGTTCCCCATTGCCCTCGTGTCTTATAGTCTGCGTCTCCCTTTGTCTTGTACCAGAGTGTTTCGTTCCTGTCGTTCACCCCAGCCAGTTGCCACAGCCCAAGTCTTGTCTCTGTTTCATCTTGAAGTGTTTGTATTCTTTTCCTCCAGGCGAGTGATTTTGTGTTTATAGTTTTCATAGTTCCTACCTAGATTCATAGTGTGTTTTAGCCTCCCTTGGAGTGAATTTTTGTTCTAGTGTAGCATCTTAGACATAGTCTGAGCCTCCGTTTATGAAGAAGAGCACTTTTGTTTTGTATCTTTAGCATTTAGCATTTGTCTTCCTCATATTGGAGTGATTTTCTGTTGGTTTATTTCCTTTTGTGTCTGCTGTTTTGTCCCTCCCTTTTGGAGTGGTTTTTGTTTTTTCATATTAGACTTGTAGTATAATTTTCATAGCCGTTTTTATTTAATCACCTTGTCCTGAGGTCTAGAAGCATTAATAAACTCCACTCATTGATCTACACTCTGCATCTGAGTCCTCTTTATAGCTCAGGCCTGACAGTCTGGCCAGTATGGACTCAGCAGAGACTGATCAGATGACGTGAGTTCCTGCGCGCTCAAGAGGCCCGTCTCTCCCGTCAGGAGGAGTTTCAGACAACTATGGCTTATCAGTTGAGTCACCTCGTGTCTCAAATTCAGGCCCTGCAGGACCGTTCCGCCCAGACGACCACAGCTCCCGAGCCTCCAGCGACCGGGAAAGAGCTCAGGAGCTGAGCAGACTAAAACAAGGCAGCAACTTTGTTTGTGACTATGCTATCCACTTCCGCACCTTGGCTGCGGAAAGTGGGTGGAACACCACAGCCCTGTATGATGTGTTCCTGAAGGGGCTGGCAGCCCCCATTCAAGACCTTCTTGTTCCTTTGGATCTACCCCCAGATTTAGACTCCCTCATCGCGCTCGCCATCCGGACGGACAACAGGGTCCGCCAACTCAAACAACAACGCGGCAGCCAATCAGCAGAGAGACCCACAAGCACCGGGCTGGCGGGACTCCCACGGAAGGGGAGGGAGAGCCCATGCAGCTGGGAAGGGCTTGGCTGACGCAAGAGGAGCGACGGAGACGACAGCAGGAGGGTCGGTGCTTTTATTGCGGGGAGTTAGGCCATCGCGTCGCCGTCTGCTCAGCCAAGAGATCTACAGTGGTGAGTCAGTTCACTGCTTCAAGCTCCGTGTCACGTACCCTCACCACAGTCAAGGTAATACACCACACTGCCACAGAACTTGGTGCGCTTATAGACTCAGGGGCTGATGAGAGTTTAATGGATTGGGGTTTAGCCGAGGAGTTGGGCCTCAAATCCGAACTTTTAGTTAAACCAATCAACACCAAAGCTCTCAACGGAAAATAACTCTTCACCATCACACACATCTCTGAACCCCTCAAAATGCACATAAACGAGCACAGGGAACACATACGTTTTTATTTACTCAAGTCACCATCCCAAACACTGATATTGGGACAGCCATGGCTGTTTCACCACAACCCCCATGTAAACTGGAGAATGGGAGAAATTATGGGATGGGGGAGGACTGTGTTGGTGACTGTTTTGACGTCTCAACTCAAGGGGAGAGATGTAACTGTGGCTAACCTTACCTCTGCTAACTCCACCATAGACTCCGAGTACCCGGACTTGAGCTCCGTGCCCTCCTGCTACCACCACCTTCGGGAGGTTTTTATTAAGACTAAGGCCATGTTACTCCCTCCTCATCGGCCATATGACTGCCATTGAACTGATTCCAGGCTCCACCATTCCCAAGGGCCACCTGTACTCGGTCTCTGGGCCAGAGAGGGAGGCCATGCGGGAGTACATCGGGACCTCACTGAAGGCAGGGTTGATCCGCCCATCATCATCACCAGCAGGTGCCGGTTTCTTCTTTGTGGGCAAGAAGGACGGGTCCCTAAGACCTTGCATAGACTACAGTCCCCTCAATGACATTACAATATAAAAACGTTACCCACTTCCTCTCATGTCTTCCGTGTTTGACCAGCTCCAGCAGGCCAAAGTTTTCATTAAACTAGACCTACGCAATGCTTACCATCTGATCAGAATAAGAGACGGTGACGAGTGGAAAACGGGGTTTAATACCCCAAGCGGTCATTATGAGTACCTGGTCATGCCTTTCGGGTTAACCAACGCTGTGAGGAGCTTCCAAGCAATGATTAATGAGGTACTTAGGGATTTTCTTGACCATTTTGTTTATGTATACCTTGATGACATTCTTATTTACTCCCCTGACCTTGACACACACCAGGACCATGTAACCAAAGTACTAAAAAGACTGCTGGAAAACAAACTATGTCAAAGCTGAAAAGAGTGAGTTCCATGCCAACACCGTCTCCTTCCTGGGCTTCATTGTAGCCCCTGGAAGAGTGCAGATGGACCCGGATAAAAATAGCGCTGTGGCTGAGTGGCCCACACCTGATAGCCGTAAAAAGGTTCAGCAGTTCCTCGGTTTTGCTAACTTGTACAGACGGTTCAGCAAAGGCTTTAGCGCAATAGCTGCCCCGCTCCATGCTCTTACTTCCCCTCAGGTGCGTTTCCACTGGTCTCCAGAGGTGGAGACAGCCTTCCAGACCCTCAAGCGTCACTTTACCTCGGCTCCCATCCTCACCATGCCAGACCCACAGCGACAGTTCGTGGTCGAGGTAGACGCGTCCAACAAAGGGATCGGGGCAGTCCTCTCTCAACGGTCAGAGCAGGATGGGAAGATGCATCCCTGCGCTTTCATGTCACGCCGGCTGTCCAAAGCGGAGCAGAACTATGATGTTGGTAACCGGGAGCTACTGGCGGTCAAGGTTGCCCTGGAAGAGTGGAGACACTGGCTTGAGGGGGCAAACCATCCATTCATTGTCTGGACCAGTGTTGGTAATAACGGCGTTAGAGTATAACGGCGTTACTAACGGCGTTACTTTTTTCAGTAACGAGTAATCTAATTAATTACTTTTCCCTCGTTGCAACACCGTTACCGTTACTGAGAATGTGAAGTGGCGCGTTACTTAGGGCCATTCGTCCGGCTTTAGGCTGGACTGTCCGGTTTTTCAAAGCCCTGTCTGGCGTCTGGCGCAGCATCAAGCTGGACGCGTATTTGTCCTCCTTTTTGAGACAACCCCGCGGGTCATAGGTCCGCCCGCCGGTCGTAGGTCCGCCCCCCCCTGCCGGTCGTAGGTCCGCGGTGTGTTACTATTGCGCGCACCCCCCCCCCCCCCCCCCCCCCCCCGATCGCCACCCCCGGGCTGAGGCGTCCTCCTTTTCAACAACTCATAAATGGTCACCCTAGCATTACTACAATTTGGTTGAATGAAGCGCAAGGTGTGTTGGCCACACGTGCTGCACAGAGCCATAGAGATCTCTCTCTATGGCTTAACAGGCTGCAATATATTGAGTTCAAATAAATACCAAATGTTCTAAAATACTGTATATAGTGTTTTCATTCTTCAATCAGTTAATATAAACACCTTTGATGTTAAAGATGTTATAGAATGTAATAGCATATAGAACATGAAAAATAACGCCACAGTTACTTTGCTGAGTAACTAATTACTCTTACAATTAGGTAACTCAATTACTAACTCAATTACTTTTTGGGAGGAGTAATTTGTAACTGTAACTAATTACTTTTTTAAAGTAAAATGACCAACACTGGTCTGGACTGATCACAAACACCTTGAATATATCAGAAAAGCCAAGAGACTCAACTCTTGCCAGGCCAGGTGGGTGCTTTTTTTTAACCGGTTTTCTTTTTCTCTCTCTTACAGGCCAGGGTCCTGCAACGGCAAGCCAGACGCCATGTCTCGACTCTTTGACCCCGAGCCTGTTGCCAAGGAACCAGAGACTATCCTCCCACGAACCTGTGTGGTTGGAGCGGTGACTTGGCAGATAGAAAATGAGGTTAAGCCGGCAAATGGTGAGGCTCCGCCACCTCGTGGGTGCCCAGAGAATTGTTTGTTTGTCCCGGTTGAGTTGCGCCCACAGGTGATCCACTGGGCCCACACCTTGCTGCTTTCCTGCCATCCGGGAGTTCGGAGGACTATGTTCGCCATCTCTCGGAGGTTCTGGTGGCCATCCATGGAGCCGGGGGTCCGGGAGTACATAGAGGCATGTTTGGTCTGCGCCCGTAACAAGACGTCCTCCAGGTCATGCATGGGGCTCTTACAGCCGCTCCCCCATCCCCTCCAGACCATGGTCTGACATCTCTATGGACTTCGTCACAGGGCTCCCAGTGTCACAAGGTAACACCACTGTCCTCACAGTGGTGGATAGATTTTCCAAAATGGCTAGATTCATTGCACTGCCAAAACTGCCCTCCGCCAAGGAAACGGCGGAGATCATGATGAACAATGTTTTCAGGATTCATGGATTTCCCAAGGACATAGTATCCGACTGGGAGCCCCAGTTTGTTTCCCGGTTCTGGAGGGAGTTCTGTCGACTCATCGGAGCTAAGGCCAGCCTGACCTCCGGATATCACCCGGAGGCCAACGGCCAGACCGAACGCCTAAACCAGCAACTGGAAACCGGCCTCCGGTGTCTGGTCACCCAGAATCCCTCTACATGGAGCAAGCACCTGGTCTGGGTCGAGTATGCCCACAACTCACTGCCCACCTCAGCCACTGGTTTTTCACCGTTTGAATGTGTATTTGGTTACTTGCCCCCCTGTTTTTGCAGACAACGAGCCTGAAGTGTCTGTGCCCTCCGCCCATGCTGTAGTTTGTCGTTCTCCGCCCGGCAGGTGTTAATTCATCAAGGGGACCGAGTCAAGAAAGTGGCGGACCGCAAGAGACGACCCACTCCAGCCTACCAGCCAGGTGAGAGGGTGTGGCTTTCTGCTAAAGATCTCCATCTCAGGGTCCCCTCCAAGAAGCTGGCGCCTTGGTTCGTGGGTCCGTTCCCCCATCACCAAGATCATTAGTCCCGTGGCCGTCCGCCTTCCCCTGCCTCGATCCCTCCGTGCTCACCCGACCTTCCACGTAAGCCAGATCAAACCGGCCAAGGAGAGTCCCATGGTCCCAGCTGTCACACCTCCGCCACTGCCAGAAGTGGTAGACGGCGGCCCAGTCTACAAGGTCAAGCAGTTGCTGGCGGTACGCAGCCGGGGGTAGACAATACCTGGTGGACTGGGAAGGATACGGACAAGAGGAGAGACAGTGGATCCCCTCCCGCTACATAGTAGACCCTAGTCTAATAGAGGATTTTCATAGGGACCACCCTGAACAACCTGGGCCGTCAGCAGTCGGCCCTAGAGGCGGGGGTACTGTCACACCGCGGTGAGGTTTGTCTTGTTCTGGGTTTTATTTTGTCTTGTGACTTCCTGTTTTATTTTGAAAATTAACTCCCCTCTCTTTTCAGATCACTTGCCCTTCCTCATGTGTCACCAGTCTGATTGTCTTCCCTGATTCCTGATTGTGTTCACCTGTTCCCCATTGCCCTCATGTGTCTTATAGTCTGCGTCTCCCTTTGTCTTGTACCAGAGTGTTTCGTTCCTGTTGTTCACCCCAGCCCAAGTCTTGTCTCTGTTTCATCTTGAAGTGTTTGTATTCTTTTCCTCCAGGCGAGTGATTTTGTGTTTATAGTAGTGGTGGGCATAGATTAATTTGTTTAATCTAGATTAATCTCACTGTAATCTTGGAATTAATCTACATTAAAATGGCTCATTTGAATTCTGTCAAAGGCATTCATAATGTGTGTGTGTGTGTGTGTGTGTGTGTGTGTGTGTGTGTGTGTGTGTGTGTGTGTGTGTGTGTGTGTGTGGGGGGGGGGGATGGCGCGATTGTTGATCGGAGGGGGAGAGGTGCGCGATTGTTGGCGGGGGGGGTTCGCGATTGTCGACGGGGGGGGCAGTAATGACACCGCGAATACGGACGTTTATCATCTTTTTTTAAAATATATTTTTTTTATGAGGCCCCTGATTGGCCGAGGTCCCGGGCTGGAGCCCAGGTAAGCCCGTGCATTAAGGCGCCACTGCCCAGACCTACGACCGATGGGGGGGGGGGTCGCCGGGCAGAGGACGCAGCCGCTCCGCAGCGCAGCCGTTCCGCGGCGCTTACCTTCCTTGGTGGAAATCCGGTATAGACCCAGCTCCCAACCCAACTTTGAGAATAGATTAACAGCGATAATTTTATTATCGCGCGATAAGAGTCTCGCGTTATCGCAGCGCGTTAACGGCCCACCACTAGTTTATAGTTTTCATAGTTCCTACCTAGATTCATAGGGCTCTATCTTGCCGGTCTGAAACGCAAGTATCAAACGCAAAGCGCAAGTAGCTTTGTGGGCGGATCTTGGGTGCTGTTGCTATTATGCCGGCGGGATAAATGACGCTTGCACCCAGCACAAATCTAAAATGGGTTGGTCTGAAGTAGCTACATTAGTCATAGGTGTGGTTTGGGCGTAACGTGCAATAAACCAATCAGAGCGTCGTCTCACATTCCCTTTAAATGCAGGCACGCTTGTTCCAGGGCGAGCACATCGCGCATTGCCACTACTGGACCCAGACGTGTCCAATCCCGCCGTAGCGCGCGCATGCCCAACAGAGGGAAAAATAATTAGTTCTTCTAGTTCTTTAAATCTTTTCAGCTTTTCATTTTCCGTTACAAAATGTAAATAAAGAAATGTCACAAAGACATACTTTCCGATGTTTTGGCCTCACTCTCACTGAATCACGAGGTTATGAATGCATGGTGATATACACTCACCGGCCACTTTATTAGGTACACCTTGCTAGTTGCCTTCAGAACTGCCTTAATCCTTCGTGGCACAGATTTAACAAGGTACTGGAAACATTCCTCAGAGAGTTTGGTCCATATTGACATGATAGCATTACATTACATTACATTTAGCAGACGCTTTTATCCAAAGCGACTTACAATTGAGGACATAGTCAAGTTTCAATATAATCAAGAGCAATAAAGACAAAGGCGATTCAACTTCAATAGCATAAGAGTGATCAACATAGGTTCAATAACAGTGAACAAAGTGAGCATCATGGCTTCATTATTCAACATGGTTTCAGGTGCTCTCGGAAGAGAAGGGTTTTTAAGAGCTTCTTGAAGACAGGGAGGGACGCCCCTGCTCTTGTAGCAACTGGTAGCTTGTTCCACCATTGGGGAACTGCAGATGCGATTGATCTCGACTGAGATCGCCTTGTGTTTAAGGAGGGCGAGGCCAGTCGGTGCTGTTGTGATGAGCGCAACGCGCCGGGCGGGGGTGTAAGCCATTATGATTGAGTTTAGGTAGGTAGGCGCAGACCCTGAAATCACTCTGTAGGCAAGAGACAGTGACTTGTGTTTGATTCGGGCAGCCACCGGTAGCCAGTGTAGGTCAGTGAGCAGAGGCGTGACGTGTGCTCTTTTAGGTTGCTTAAAGACCGAACGCGCCGCTGCATTCTGGACTTTTTGCAGTGGATTAATTGAGCAAGCTGGTAGGCCAGCTAGGAGGGCATTGCAGTAGTCGAGGCGGGATATGACCATGGCCTGTACCAGGAGTTGGGTAGCATATTGGTTCAGGTACGGTCAGATTTTCCGTATGTTGTAGAGTGCAAAGCGGCACGACCTGGCAGTCGAGGCGATATGGTCCTTGAAGGATAGCTGATCGTCAATCATGACGCCCAGGTTTTTCACCATCCTGGTGGGAGCAACCGTGGTAGAGGCAAAGTTTAGGTTGATGTTGTGTTTGATTGAGTGCTGGGCTGGGATAACCAGGAGTTCAGTCTTGGACAGGTTAAGTTGAAGGTGGTGATCCTTCATCCAGACAGATAGGTTGGAGAGGCATGCCGAGATTCGTGCTGAGACGGTAGGGTCATCTGGCTGAAATGACAGATACAGCTGCGTGTCATCTGCGTAGCAGTGGTACGAGAAGCCATGAGAGCGGATGATCTGGCCCAGTGAAGTAGTATACATGGCGAAGAGAAGAGGCCCCCAGTACCGAGCCTTGGGGGACCCCTGTACCGAGGCTTTGGGACGAGGATGTATGTCCCTGCCATGACACCATGAAGGAGCGCTCAGAGAGGTAGGATCGGAACCAAGATAGTGATGTGCCCGAGATGCCCATGTTTGAGAGTATAGATAGTAAAATGCTGTGGTTGACTGTATCGAAGGCAGCTGATAGGTCTAGAAGGATCAGTACGGAGGACTGGCCCGCAGCTCTAGCTGTTCTTAGAGCTTCTGTTACGGATAGCAGAGCTGTTTCCGTGGAGTGGCCGCTTTTGAATCCCGACTGGTTCCTGTCGAGCAGCTCGTTCTGAGTGAGGAAGTCGGTGATTTGTTTTGAGACCGCCCTTTCTATGGTCTTAGATAGAAAGGGGAGGAGAGACACCGGTCTGTAATTCTCAACCTGGGCGGGGTTGAGTGAGGGTTTTTTAAGAAGCGGCATAACCCTTGCCTGTTTGAAAGTGGATGGAAAGATCCCAGAGGCAAGTGAAGCGTTTATCACACATGTCATTGATGGCACCACAGTGGGGGCTATGGCTTGTAGGAGTTTTGTAGGAATTGGGTCCAGTGGACAGGTAGTAGGACGGCTACCAGTGAGTAGTTTTGATACCTCGCTCTCAGTGAGAGGAGTAAATGAGGCGAGAGATACGCCATTGATCGGGGGAGGAGCTGGGCTGGGCTGGGGTGGGTTTCGATGGGCTTCGATGGGCTGCGATGGGCTATGATGGCTGGGCGGGGTCACAGAATGTTTTGCTGATCTTAGCTACTTTATCAGTAAAGAATGACGCAAAGTTGTCAGCTGAGAGGTTTGTAGCAGGCGGAGGCGGATTGAGCAGTGTTTTGAAGGCGGAAAATAGTTTCCGTGAGTCAGTGGTACTGCTGATTTTGTCATTGTAGTAAGCAGTTTTTGCAGTAGTGATGGTAGTAGAGAAGGAGACAAGAAGAGCCTGGAGATCCTTGAGGTTTTCAGGATTACTGGTTTTGTGCCATTTTCTTTCTGCAGCTCTGAGGGTGGAGCGCAACTTGCGGATGGTATCAGTCAGCCATGGGCGGGGCTGGGTAGAGCGTACAGGTTTGGTGGATAGAGGACACAGGCTATCCAAGCACAAGCTCAGTGTAGAGCTGAGGGACTCTGTAGCAGCATCAACCTCTAGTGATTCCAATGTGCTAAGAGGAGGCAGCACGGAGGCAACAGCGGAGGTAAACTGCTCGGGTAGCAGGTTCCTGAGATTGCGGCGGAATGAGATCATTGGTGTAGGAGCAGGGGGCTGTTCCGGGAGGCAGACAGAGAAGCGGATGAAGAAGTGGTCAGACGTGTGTAAAGGCGTGACCAGCAGACAGTCAGCTTTGCAGTCTCTGGTGAGAATTAAGTCAAGTTGTTTGCCACCTTTATGGGTCGGGGGGCTGCAGACCAGTTCTATGTTTAATGCTTTTATGAGAGACAGGAAGTCCTCGGAGCAGGATTTGTCCAGGTGGATGTTCATGTCACCTAGGACGAGTAGCAGGCAGTCTAGCTCGGGGAGGGAAGACAGAAGTGTGTCTAGCTCATCCACAAAGTCACCTAGCTGTCCTGGTGGACGGTAGACGACAACCACAGAGATTTTAATCGGGGCCGTAATCAAGATGGTGTGATACTCAAATGATACGTAGTTATGTTCAGTCGGAAGAGTCTTGAAGTTCCATTTGTTGGAGATGAGGATGCCCGTTCCACCTCCTCGATTGGATGGGCGGGGGGTGTGAGAGAATGCGTGGTTTGAAGATAGCGCAGCCGGGGGTAGCGGTGTTTTCAGGCTTTAGCCAAGTTTCAGTTAGAGCCAGAAGATCCAGACTTTGGTTAGTAGCATATGCAGAGATGAAGTCAGCTTTGTTTACTGCAGACTGGCAGTTCCACAATCCAACGGAGAAGGAGGCACGTGGAGGTTTGGCTTGTTGAAGTGACTTGAGGTAGGATACATTTCTTTGCCGCGAGTGGTGGCGGTAATGATGATTGCGGACACCGGTGATCATGGAGATTGTCTTGAGGCACATCTTAGTGTAGAGGTTGATGTGCTATGGCAAGAGCACAGGTTGCCTTGTTGGTGGCCTAGCTCGGTGGACTCGCACAGGTAGACTCGCTTGTCTTTACACGAGTGGGTCTTCACAGGATGGGGCTACACAGGAGGGCTGACGCTTCCGCTGACGCTCCAGCTGAAGGGTCAGGTGATAACGATGCCTATGCAATACGATGAGTACCGCCTCCCGTTTAGTAAGACAAAAGAGTGTAGTTTCTGGGGCGTGGCTAAGTCACACGTCCCTCAATTGCCCAGGAAGCAGCAGATTACCAATACTTACTGTGGATAGTGGACAGGTTCAAAGTGCAAGGTATAGCAACACAGAGTAAATGTCAATCAGAGAGGCACTTACAGTACTTCTGGAGTCTCCACACGCCCTATATGCTAGCATCACGCAGTTGCTGAAGATTTGTCGGCTGCACATCCATGATGCGAATCTCCCGTTCCACCACATCCCAAAGGTGCTCTATTGGATTGAGATCTGGTGACTGTGGAGGCCATTTGAGTACAGTGAACTCATTGTCATGTTCAAGAAACCAGTCTGAGATGATTCACGCTTTATGACATGGCGCGTTATCCTGCTGGAAGTAGCCATCAGAAGATGGGTACACTGTGGTCATAAAGGGATGGACATGGTCAGCAACAATACTCAGGTAGTCTGTGGCTTTGACACGATGCTCAATTGGTACTAATAAGCCCAAAGTGTGCCAGGAAAATATCCCCCACACCATTACACCACCACCAGCCTGAACCGTTGATACAAGGCAGGATGGATCCATGCTTTCATGTTGTTGACGCCAAATTCTGACCCTACCATCCGAATGTCGCAGCAGAAATCGAGACTCATCAGACCAGGCAACGTTTTTCCAATCTTCGATTGTCCAATTTTGGTGAGCCTGTGCGAATTGTAGCCTCAGTTTCCTGTTCTTAGCTGACAGGAGTGGCACCCGGTGTGGTCTTCTGCTGCTGTAGCCCATCCGCCTCAAGGTTCGACGTGTTGTGCGTTCAGAGATGCTCTTCTGCATACCTCTGTTGTAACGAGTGGCTATTTGAGTTACAGTTGCCTTTCTATCAGCTCGAACCAGTCTGGCCATTCTCCTCTGACCTCTAGCATCAACAAGGCATTTGCGCCCACAGAACTGCTGCTCACTGGATATTTTCTCTTTTTCGGACCATTCTCTGTAAACCCTAGAGATGGTTGTGCGTGAAAATCCCAGTAGATCAGCAGTCTCTGAAATACTCAGACCAGCCCGTCTGGCACCAACAACCATGCCACGTTCAAAGTCACTTAAATCACCTTTCTTCCCCATTCAGATGCAGATGTGGCAAACTCCTCCCTGTCCACGCCCCCATTTAAATATGCAAATCCATGTAAATAGGCCCTGGACCTGAGATTCACCTCTATCCGATCAGATAAAACAAGCAAGTGTGGCACAGAGGATATTTATATATTATTGCCACTTACTTAAATGTGTTATTTTATATGTATGGACTTTATTTGGCATTTTTACAGACACCCCCCATTCAATTTTAAGCATTATTATTATTATTATTATTATTATTAAAGGCACGAGACCACCCGCGGCTATATAAACGGTGGGCTGCGCTGCGTTCTTCAGTTGGCAGTTAACCGGGACCAGTAAAGCCACTGAAGACCAGACTCACTTGTCTTTTTGTTTAATTGATTCTTTCAGAATAACATCTTTTCTAAAATATGCCAACCCTTGAGTCAGCTTGCACTCTATGGGTGTAACACAAGCATGAACAAAGGAAAGAAAAGACATTTCACAGAGTCCGAGTTGGAGATTGTGGTGAATGACGTGGAGGGAGGGAGGGAGGGAGATTCTCTCTGGTCCCCTGTCAGCAGGGATCAATATGAAGAGAACAAGAAATGAGTGGGAGCGTGTGTGTGAGGCGGTACATGCCGTGGGGTCCGAGCAGCGCACACACACAGGTGAAGAAGAAGTGGTCTGATCTGAAGGTGGAGGTGAAGCGGAGGAATATATTCTATGCGTCACTTTCATGCCGCACACTTGGAAGACCACTAGGTGGCGCTGTTTTTGAGCAAATTCCGTAACGCTAATAACTCCCGCATACTTTGTCGCACATTCGAAATCGGCTTATGAGCCAATTGTCATCGTTTGCAAGTAAATCCTCGCGTTCCCTAAATACTCGCTCACGTCGGATTGCACCATTTGCAAAGTCCTCTAACAACGCTAACGCTGCCATCGGTAATACCATTTTCTTCATCACATTGCGCATGCTTTTATATCCACCCGTATAATTGCAAACACGGTGGGTGTGTTAATTGTTCATAAGTGTGTCTCTGACGTGCACATCACTCTGATGACTAACTGTTTTTGACATTATTAACAGTTTCCCAGCGCCACCTATAAGTGTCGCCAAAGGAACAATAGCTGTAGAAATGTGCGTACGCCAGCCATGAAGTTGACGTGAGGCACCGCACATTTCCACGGTCATTTCACGTTTCATACATCTGAACATGAGCGTGGAACGCCATTTTTTTTTGCGTACACCACGTTTTTGTGCGTACGCAACCTTCGTACATGAGGCCCCTGAAGCGCATTTTCAGTATGCTGAATGTTCTTTCAATTACACCGCGTGTTTCTGTGTGTTTTCGATTATAAAACATTTCCCGCGCTGTTGCTGGCATAATAAAAGGTGTCATCCTGGTGTCCTTATATACCTATGTGTCTTGCGACTATTGGTCAAACAGGTTAATTTGATCCGTCATTACTATTAGACTGAATATTTTGGGTAACTGTGTACGCTAGATTTATGCCTATTTTTTCACATATGTGGTAATATTTTTGCTTGTATGTATGGTTTGCAAAAATGGGAACTGCTTCCTTGTAGATGAGAGAAGCAAAGTGTATGCACGTTGTACACACGTTACATTATGGCCAGGGACGGGCTGGCCATCGGGAGGTTCAGGAGATTTCCCGAATTGCCGGACGATTTCAGGCCGTATTTTTTTATTTCATTTTTTATTTTGTGTATTATTTTGGGGCCGGTCCAGATTTTTGGACCGCACCCCCCCTCGTCAACAATCGCGCATCCCCCCCCCGCCCCCCCATCAACAATCGCGCACCCCCCCCCCCGTCAACAATCGCGCATCCCCCCCCCCCCCCCCCTCAACAATCGCGCATCCCCTCCCCCATCGGTCGACGTCTCTGTTGTGGGCCGGTCCAGGAGAAAATTGCCCGGGCCGAATTTTGTTCCCAGCCTACCCCTGATTATGGCCAAGCATGCGCCCTTAAAATAGCATCTGAATAAGCGCCACTGACTTTAGACTAGGTTTTTCCTGGTCTGTGGTGCAAATGTTTTCTGAAACTGCAAAATAGCACCAGGGAACGTTTGCGCCGGGACACGCCTCCTGTTTTCGCTGAACCGCCCCCGGAGCGCAAGTTCATTCCCTAAGTTAAGGACTTGCGCCAGTTGAGGGAAAATTCCAATGTGCGTCGGGTGCAAAATAGGAATTGTACAAGCGCCAGTGTACAAAGCCAATTGCGCTGAGTGCAAGATAGGGCCCATAGTGTGTTTTAGCCTCCCGTGGAGGCATATTAGACTTGTAGTATCATTTTCATAGCCATTTTTATTTAATCACCTTGTCCTGAGGTCTAAAAGCATTAATGAAGTCCACTCATTGATCTACGCTCTGCATCTGAGTCCTCTTTATAGCCCAGGCCTGACAAGAACAAAAAATCAAACTCATAACAAATGAAATATCCCGCCATCCTAGTGAACCAAAACAGAAGGAATTAAAGGAACTCAGAACACAATATGATGATATCATACAGGAAAAAACACAATTTCAAATTCAGCAACTGAAATATAATGGTTTTCAATACAGTAATAAAACAAACAGTAAATATTTAGCAAATCTACTCCAACACAAGAAAGAGAAATCAATCATCCCAGCCATCTTGGACCCCACAGGAAACAATCAAAACCCACAGGATATAAATAACATATTTCAGAATTTCTACAGCAACCTCTACTCCCCCACTTTCTTAAACAGTTTGACATTACCAAAATTAACTGCAGAACAAGCCAACATTTTAGACGCACCCCTTAGCTCTAATGAACTCACCAAAGCACTCGAAAAAATTCCTAGCAACAAGTCTCCCAGACCAGATGGATTACCAGCTGAATTCTATAGACACTTTTGGGACATATTATCACCACTATTCAATAGAGTAATCATAGAAATAAAAACTTCCTCCACCATACCCACACACATGAATACAGCAGCCATGATATTACTGTTAAAACCCAACAAAGATCCATCTCACCCCTCTAGCTACCGACCTCTCTCACTATTGAATACTGACTTGAAAATTATCACCAAAGCACTAGCAACTAGAATAGAAACAGTCACCTCTATACTCATTCATCCAGATCAGACAGGCTTCATAAAAAATAGACATGCCACAGATAATGTCCACAGACTTTTCAACCTAATCAATATATCACAAGAATGACGACAGAAAACCATTATCATTTCACTTGATGCAGAAAAAGCTTTTGATAGGGTAAATTGGTCATTTTTATTCAATACACTTAACGAATTTGGTTTTGGATAATCGTTCACTCACTGGATTAAAAATACTGTACACATCACCCAGGGCCACCATCACCACTAATGGAATCACCTCACAGAGTTTTACACTACATCAGGGCACCAGACAGGGATGCCCCCTCTCACCTTCTCTCTTTGCCATTTTCATTGAACCTCTCGCAGCAGCAATACGACAAAACAGCATAATTAAAGGAATTCAGGTAGCCAACGTACAACACAAAATTAGTTTATATGCAGATGATCTTTTACTTTATTTACAGAACTCAAAAGTATCAGTTCAAGAAACGTTCAAAATCATCAACAAATTCTCCCTTGTCTCACATTACACTATCAACTGGAATAAGTCAATTTTACTACCCCTCTCAGATGATGCTTGGGATTCTGGAGCCCAGGACCCTTCCCTCCACTTTCACACAGGCAATATCAAGTACCTAGGGATTCAGATTTCCCCCAGGCTGTCAGAGCTTCTTACCCTAAATTACACTCCTCTTCTCAGGAAAATTGAAGAGGAATACAAACGCTGGTCAAACTCCCACTCACACTCATCGGAAGAATAGCTGCAGTCAAAATGAAAACCCTACCCCAGATTAATTACCTATTTTCTATGATCCCCATCACTCCTACAGACAAATGGTTCAAAACTCTCAATTCACTAACAACACAATTCTATTGGAAAAAACAAAAACCTAGAATAGCACTCACAACTCTACAAAATAAAGAAATCACATGGGGGGGCTTGAGGCACCAAACTCCCATCACTACTTCCTGGCAAATCAATTACAGTACCTAGTTAAATGGATTAATATACACAAGCACAATTACCCATGGCTGGAATTGGAACAAAACCATTGTACAAATATCTCAATTGCAGACCTTCCCTTCCTTTCACAATCAATCAAGAAATCCAACTTCTGCCAACGCATCACCATTCACTCAACTCTGACAGCCTGGTGGAAAACTAACCAAATCACAAAATCATCACTAGAAATAAACAAGTTCACCCCACTCTGGCACAACCCATTGTTCATGTTACAGAAAAAAACTTTTTATTTTGCAACATGGGCACAAAAAGGAATTACACATCTCCACCACTTATTTGAGAACAACCACTTCATGTTATTTAACACACTCACACAGAAAGATGGGGTTGGGAGAGAACAATTCCTTCAATATCAACAACTTAAACTTAAAATTAAAGATAAAACTGGACTTACTAACAACACATTACAAACCTCTCAGCTTATAGAAGAACTTATGAAAATTAATAACTTAAAAAAATTAACCTCCCAGCTATATACAATGATTGCCAATTTAAATACTAAAATAACAGTCCCAACAGCCAAGTGGGAAACTGACCTGGCCTTCTCTCCCAACCCCGATTACTGGGAACAAATCTGTGAAAATACATTTACCATGTCCGATAACACAAACCTGCAGCTTATACAATACAATGTCATTCACAGAACTCACATCACCCAAAGTAAAATGTTCAAAATGGGCCTAGCCAACACAGATATCTGTTCACAATGCACTTTGGGTAGCACAGACACCTATTTGCACGCCATATGGCTCTGTCAACCGGTTCACTCTTTCTGGATCACAGTCACTGAGACTCTATCCACCATCCTGAGCTACAGAATCCCTTCTTCCCCTACACTATGTCTCTGTGTCTTGGTGACATTTCCGAAATCCACATCCCGCAAAAACATAGGAATCCCTTGCTTATTTCCCCAGTTGTCGCTAAAAAAGTAGTCCTCCAAAACTGGAAATCAAAGAAATCTTGCCACATCAATAACTGGACAAATCTAATCCCAGAATACATCTCAATGGAAAAATACAATGCACACAGAAAGAAGCAAATATCAACCTTTGAAGACACCTGGGGGGTATACTACGAAGCTCGCTGAACATATCCAGGCTTTCTTGGGAAAACCTCGATTGCTAAATACGAAACTCGCAATCAGAGTTAAACGGTTCCACGAAGCTCACTTAAAGGTAAATTTGTCAAGCCAGGTTTTCCGCTTTAGGGTCAATGCGCGTTCACATAAAAAGGGCGTAACCCAACGATATTCACCTTGATGCAATGGATCCGACGGAGCGAACACGGACTGTGTATGTCACTCAGGAGGAGCAAGTAGTGATTATGAACTCATACGAGGAGTTTAAAAAGCAAATAACGGCAAGGGGCGATACAGTTGCCCATGCTGGCAAAAAACAGCAGATTCTGTGAATGCGTAAGAATTGTTCGCCATTAATCGAGTATTGGGATTAATGGCGAACATCCGGAGGATTTCGGTTCCGCGTTATATCGCCGACAAAAATATTATCGCCGATAAGAGTCTCGCGTTATCGCAGCGCGGTAACGCCGATAATGGGCCGATAAACGGCCCATCATTAATATATATATATATGTATTAGTGGTGGGCCGTTATCGGCATTAACGCGCTGTGATAACGCGAGACTGTTATCGCGTGATAAAAAAAATATCGCCGTTAATCTATTCTCAAAGTTGGGTTGGGAGCTGGGTAGGGTTGGGCGATGTCCCTTAAATTGTTGACGATGTTTACAGTAGAACATCGTGATGGACGATGATATCGTCGTCGGGGGGGGGGGGGGCGTTAATAGGCGGCCCACAAAGCGGGCCGCCTATTAACGGCATGGACCAAGCGGTTCTGGACCAGGAAGGAGACATGAACACTTTTAATAATTGTATTTACCGTATAACTGCACACAACTTTATTTAAAAGCAATGAAATGGAAAACATGTGTGTTTGTATTTTGGTGTCCGGTGCGTGTGGATGTGCGGCTCCTTCGGCGGAGCGGTTCATGTTAATAGCGGAGTCCGGGAGGGTTCACCTTCACGGCGTAGTTACTAGGGATGTGCGACTATCGTTTTAAAAAATACTAAAGTGTTTTTTAAAGTTAGAAAGATATTAGATATTCAACCGATATTCACGCTCCGAATTACAGCAATCAGACACGCCGAACTAAAGCCGCGATCACCGATATGAGTCCCGTGTGTCTAGCGGTGTCTACCTGCCTAGCTGTCTACCTACCCAGGTGTCTACCTGCCCAGGTGTTTACTTGCCCAGGTGTATTGGTCAGTATGCCTGCAGCGATGAGTTAAATCAGGGCTTGTTGTGACCACGGATGTATTCGGTTTGCGATGCTCATGCCTTCTTATTTGTATGTTTTACTTTTTGCTCGACTAATGAAAATGTATTCGACTAAGCCGACTATTAGGGGGCAGCCCTAGTTAACTTACAGCACTTTATATGGACCATTAGTTATATTTTCAATTTATTTACAGAGCAATCCCTGCAAAGTTTTTAGGTAATAACTATAGAAGAGACTATAGGATGAGTGTGTCGGACGAGGGGGGCGTGGCATCACGATGGTGGCTCTCCATCGTGATGTCAGTCAGCCAACCCTAGAGCTGGGTCTATACCGGATCGCCACCAAGGAAGGTAAGCGCCGCGGAACGGCTGCGTCCTCTGCCCGGCGACCCCCCCCCGTCGGTTGTAGGTCCGGGATGGGTTACGATCGCGCGCCCCCCCCATCGGTCGTAGGTCCGGGGTGGGTTACGATCACGCAGACTTACTTTTAGTCATTATTTAGGTAGCACACACATATTATGAATATAGGAATTCAAATGAGCCATTTTAATCTAGATTAATTCCAAGATTAGAGTGAGATTAATCTAGATTAAACAAATTAATCTATGTCCACCACTAATATATATATATATATATATATATATATATATTGCTCTGTAGGCGTGAGGGCTCTCGAAGCGAAGGCAATCGGGCTGTCCGTCCTGCATCAGACAGCAGCCCAAGCCGTGCTGGCTGGAGTGACAGGTTTGGACACATCATAGTATTGCAGCACTGGCGTCATCGTCACAAGGCGTTTTATCTCCCCAACAGCCGCCTCGTGCTTCGGCAGCCAGTGCCACACTGCATCCTTGTCAGTGAGCCGCCTCAGAGGCTCGCAAACTTCAGACAGCTGCGGAAGAAACTTTGCCAAGTAAGTGACGAATCCAATAAGTCTCTGCACACCTTTAACATCAGACAGAGCTGGCGTGCGCAAGACGGCTCTGATTTTCTCTGGGTCGGCTTTGAGACCTGCAGCTGACGATATGTGTCCATGGAAACGCACCTCAGATACTTTAAACTGAAGTTTCTTGACCGGGACCACTGACACACCAAATGGAAGCTTCAGCCATCTTTTCCGGCCCCAAGGTGTCCAAAATATGGTCATGAGACTGCTGGCTTCGTCCAGCTGACACTGCAGAAAAGCGTCCCTTGCATCGACCAGTGTAAAGACTTTGGCTTTGGGGAGTTTGTACAGCACATCTTCCAGTGTGGGCATGATGTAATGTGATCGCTTAAGTGCCTGGTTGAGATGGTGCGGCTGCAAGCATATGCACAGCTTTTCTGGTCTTTTGACAATAATCATATTGCTGATCCAGTACGTGGGCTCACTGATTGATGTGATATGCCCCTCTGCTTCATACCTGTCCAACTGAGCCTTCACAGCTTCCTTCATGGCTACAGGGACGTTGCGTGGCGCACACTGCACCGGCCGAACTGCTGAGTCCAGCTCAAAATGAACCTCTCCCGGGAGTGCCTCCACCGGACCAGTGAAGACATCTTGGTATTCTGTGACAACAGCATTTCTGGAGAGAAGCAAGGTAAGGCAAGGCAGCTTTATTTATATAGCGCATTTCATACACAATGGCAACTCAATGCGCTTTACATAAAACAAACATTTAACAGTAAGAATTGAAATTAAAAAAAAAAAAAAATATATATATATATATATATTTTTTTTTTTAAAGAGTAAAGGTAAAGGTAAGACTGACGTCCACTGCATTGAGCCCTTCCACTCTCAGCTCCTTGGGGATGGTGAATCGCATGAGTCCCATTTCCTCCGACACAAAGCCTGACAGCAGTGGCAACTGTCGTGTGTTCACAACCTCAAACTCCAGTTTGTATTTGCGACCCCGTACAACACAGTCTGTAGTGAAAACCCCCAGTGATGGCAGTCCCTGGTCTGAGTACATTTTCAACATGATGCTGCTTGGTTTCAGTTTTCCTCTCGGAGCTAGTCTCTTCTTGTCCCTGAGGCTCAAGACGTTGCACGTAGCTCCAGAGTCGAGCTGACACTTCTGTAATTTCCCATTCAGCCGAAGATTAACAAACCATTTCTTGCCTTTTGTCTCCACAGCACCAATGCTCTCCAAGGCATACACATCATTTATCTCCATAGCAGTTTCTTCTTTATCAGTGTCCAGACCCTCTACTGTGTGAAGTTTTCCACTTCTGTTCTGTGTTTTGTTGCAGACCCTTGAAAAAGTGATTGGCAGCACCACATGCATTACAAGTCTTGCCATATGCCAGGCAGTGTTCTTTTCCCACCCATGAGACGTGCCACAGTACCTGCATGTAATAGAACTCTCAGCCGGTGCTCTGGGAGGACGCCTCATTTTCTCTGCTGTGCTGGGTGGTCTGTTGAATGTGCGTTTTCCTATCACATTGACATTATAAGTGAGATCGCTCCTGCTCCATTGATCTCAACTGCCATTCACTCAGTTCAGCTGCACGACAGGCCTCTATAGCTTCATCGGAGCCGGCGTTGCTCCGGCGCTGCCTGCGACATTCTCGCCCGAGATCGGCAGACCTCCGTTGGGGACTTTATATCCTCGTAGCGACCGGATTAATGAGACAACATCCCACTTCTGACACCATGTTTTGGTGTTATGGTGTAAAGACGAAGAAGCAGTCCACGTTAGGTTCAATGCAACTTTACTGTCTATCAGCAACTCAGGAACACAATACAAGCAGCGCAAGGCGAGCTGGGAACTACGTGTGTTTACGTCGTGTGCACTAACACTGAATGACCAGTAGGGGGTAATCTACTACCACACATAACATTAGCCTATCAGAGGGCACTCTCCCCCACACAGTAGCCTATCAGAGGACACTCTACCCCCACACAGCAGCCTATCAGAGGTCCCTCTCCCCCACACAGTAGCCTATCAGAGGTCCCTCTCCCCCACACAGTAGCCTATCAGAGGACACTCTCCCCCACACAGCAGCCTATCAGAGGTCCCTCTCCCCCACACGGTAGCCTATCAGAGAAGTATTTTGATCTAAAATCAAAAGTAGTAACTGTTCATGTTTGCAATTTCTTTCTGGTGATTTTCCTATTCACTCTACCGCCTGCTGTGCGTACGCATGGTGCCATATCACACCATGTGCGTACATTTTCAAGCCAAGAACAAATTGATAAATCCCACGTTTTGTCGAAAAACTGCGTCCGCATGGTTCACGCACAGATTTCTTCGTATGCAACTTTGATAAATAAGTAAATTAACTAACCTAATGTCTAACCCTATCTTTTGTGTGGTGGTAATAATAATAATAATAATAATAATAATAATAATAATAATAATTAAAGCTCCAAGGAGCTGTGTGTGGGACCTCGCCGAGTCTGTCGGGGCGTGTCGTGGATAGTGTTGCGACAGGTTGGTGTCCGTCGCGGTCCATGCAGTGTGCGGTAGACCGGGGCGTTCACAGGGAGACTCGTTGTAGCTAACATTAGGGTCAGGGAATGGCACAAATCGCATCACAGTTTGACATTCGATTCAAAATGGCCAACTTTGACGACACGCCACGGACACGCCCTTTGACGTAGAGTCGCAAAGAGCACAATGTTTGTTCAGCACCATCTTCTGAATGTACTGACCAATTTTGAAGCCGAACGGGCAAATTCCTTGGGAGGAGTTTGTTCACAAACATTGGAAAAAAAGGCCATTGAATGAAATATGGCCGAATTTGACGGCACGCCATGGACACGCCCTTTGACGTAGAGTCGCAAAGAGCACGTTTGTACAGCACCATCTTCTGACTGTACTGACACATTTTAAAGCAGAACAGGCAAAATCCCTGGGAGGAGTTCGTTCCCAAACATCGGAAAAAAAGACCACTGAATTAAAAATGGCCAACTTTGACGGCACGCCACGGCCACGCCCTTCGACGTAGAGTCACAAATAGCATAACTTTTCTCAAGTTACATCTTGTGAGTGTACTGGAGAATTTTGAAGCTGAACGGACAAATTCCCTGGGAGGAGTTCGTTCAAATACAATGGCAAAAAAGACCACAGAATTGAATATGGCCGACTTTGATGGCACGCCACGGCCACGCCTTTTGACGTAGAGTCGCAAATAGCACAACTTTTCTCAAGTTCCATCTCGTGAACGTATAAAACAAATTTGAAGCCCAAGCAACAACTCCCCTGGGAGGAATTCGTTCAAATAGGAGGCGAAAATTGAAAAATTACAAAAATAAAAATTTCTGACTTCCGGTGGGTTTTGGGGTATGGATCCAAGAGGCTTTTTTGTAGGTGTTGGACTGTCACACGTGCCCACCGAGTTTCATACATTTCCGTGAAACGGGGTGTCGGGGCTGTGTTTTTTATTCCCTGTAGGGGGCGCTACAACCACGACTAACACGATTTTTGGTACCTGAGCTCCGGGCACTAGTCTACACATGTCCTGTGAATTTCATATTCATAACTATTCCGGTCTTTGTACAGTGATTTATGCTGACATTAGAGCGCCACCTAGTGGTGGAATTTGTTTTCCTTTTGACGTTAGCCTCAGGGAGCCATGGGCTATCATCGTACCAAGTTTCACTTGCCGATGTGGAGATATAAACTTCTTAATTTTAAAGAGCGCCACCTAGTGGCGATGGTCTGAAAATGTGTACGATGGTTAATGGAGGTATAAGGAACTATTGACCAAAGTTTGGTGTCGAACAAACATACCAAAGTGGAGAAATGGTCCACTTGCTTTTTTGACGTAAAATTTACACAAATTAAAATATTTATAGCGCGCTTATTTTTTGAAATATCGAAATACTTTCAATTAGTTATTTTCATGGTACAGTCTGAAGATGCTATGTGTGAAGTTTCGTGCGAATGGGAGAAAGGCGCATGGTTGGAACCCGTAGACCTAGTATTTTTTTTATCTACCCGTAGACGTAGGCGTTTTCGCGCTGTAGCGGAAAAAAAATGTAGGCAGAAGTGGGCATGGCCTATACGACCATACCTGCAAACTCATAAGGGTTGAAAAAGGTGACAAACTAAACCGTTGTAGTGGGGTCTGGGGGCATCCCCCCCCAGCCAAATTTTGCTATTTTAACATGTAAATAAAGCATTCTGGTGTACTCCCAGAAGAAAATAAAGGGAAAAGACAACATTTTCTTATGGTAAAAATGGCACATTTATTAACCCATAAACTGGTCAGTTAACGGGCGACGCGGTAGGGGGGGTGCGTGCCGATCGTAACAGTCTCGGGACCTACGGCCGACGAGGGGGGGGGGGGGTTAGGGGGTGTCTCAAAAAGGACAAATACGCGTCCGGCTTGATGCTGCCCCGGACGCCAGACAGGGCTTTGAAAAACCGGACAGTCCGGCCTAAAGCCGGACGAATGGCCACCCTAGCTCTGTGGTTTATCTTGATTACGATTGGTGGTCGTGTAACGTGCAGGGGTGATAGTAGAAAAAAATCCTGAGCCTGAACTTTTTTTTTCTGGGAGGGAAGCGGGCCCCTAAGCCAAGATATATGCCCCTGATCTACATAATTGTCAAGCGGGATCCAGGGGTATGCTCCCCCTGGAAGACAATTTGGATAAATAGTCCCTTAAATGATAGATTCTGGTGAATTTTGTGGAAATAAATTGACAACATTCAGGCATGAGATGAACAAACCAAATATAAGCCTATATTACAGTAGCATCTTTGTGTAGAGCACCAGAGCTCTTGGGACCCTGGGCCTGGTAGGCCTGTTCAGTAATCAATCCCTGCTAATACATTTCATCATGTATGTATTAAAGGCTTTTATTTTGAAGGTGTGTTTAGGGGAAGTGGTGCAATCACCCCCCAGTGGAGTAGTCAGCTGTACAGCCAAACCTTTCCTCCCTTCTGCCTTGTTCACCTTGACACACCTGTGGGGACTTTCATATAGTATATTTCGCCTTTAACTTTAAAAAGGTTGTTTTTTGTTAGGAGCGTGTTTTATTGTGCTACTCCAAGTGGTAAGTGGATGCACAAAGTAAGTACCGTTTCTATATTGTGTTTATTATAACGCACCTCGCTAATTCTCAGGTGGGGGTTTTCACCGATAGGTAACGGAGGTCCTTTGTTTAATATTGTTTATGGATATAATGTGAATGCCAATGTTTGGGAGAGTTTTGGGTGTCCAGTGAACTAGCCGTTGTTACGTTGATTTAGTCCTGGTGGTTAATTGATCAGCAGAGGACCGGCATGTGCGTCATGTGCCATGGTTATTTAATACCCGGTTTAGCCAGTAGATGGAGCTATTGGACCAGTTAACATATTATTGTAGTTAATATGTATTTCTGTTGGTTTATTTATGTCATTGTTATTATTACACATGTCCAGGATAGTTGTGTATATATTTGCTGCTTATGTAAGCACATTTATTATAATGGAGATGAGGGTGTATAATGTGATTTGTTATTATTATTTCCAGAACTGTGACAACACTGAGTGGTCAATAAAATCACCTCAGATCTCAGATCTGCCGGCAAAGAAAGAATCTCCTGTCCTTATTCCTGTGTCCTGACCGACCCTGACCGCATCTTGTCTGCTGTATAACCCTAAAACGAGCTAGCATTAATCCTTACCTCAACAACAATGTAAATATGAGCATTCCTTCCAGGTGATGTGACCTATTGGCTCAAAATCAGTGCAGGATCATACTTGTTTTGTGAGACACAACTCTTACTTTCTTTTTGTTTCTTCTTTTTTTTAAATTAAATCTTAACATTCTTCATATTTTTTAAATAAACGTTTAATACATTTAATACCCCACGTTTTATTTTGAAAACCGGAAGTTTTCCACACGCTGCAGTAAGCTAGCGCTGACTTTCCCAGTTGTATCAAAGTATTTGCCGTAAAGTCGGCAATAAGGGCACACTTGAAAATGATGGAGCGGCTGGCTTGACCACGCGAAACCGAGAGACGGGTGGCTTGACCGCAGTTACCTGCCCAGGTGTATTGGTCAGTATGCCTGCAGCGATGAGTTAAATCAGGGCTTGTTGCGACCACGGATGTATTCGGTTTGCGATGCTCATGCCTTCTTATTTTTATGTTTTACTTTTTGCTCGACTAATGAATACGTATTCGACTAAGCCTCCGTCGATCGGCTAAGCCGACAATTAGGGGGCAGCCCTAGTGACCTTACAGCACTTTATATGGACCATTAGTTATGTTTTCAATTTATTTACAGAGCAATCCCTGCAAAGTGTTTAGGTAATAACTATAGAAGAGAGGGGGGCGTGGCATCACGATGGTGGCTCTCCATTGTGATGTCAGTCAGCCATTACGATGGACGACGTCAGACCACGCGAACGCGAACCTGATTTTTTTTTTTTTCACAGACACGTCGGTACACCAGTATTACGGCGTGGTGCCGGAACACTATCAGCAGTGAACGTGGAATGTGGAGTAATTTGGCCAAAGATTTTTTTTTTATTGTGAAGAGATAGCAAACTTGTTTCTCGCTCATTATACAGTCGGTTATTATACAGTCTATGGTTGGTTGATTGGTTGGTCGGTCAGTACCCCCCCCCCCCACCCCCCTTAAAAAAAAACTCTTCGGATCTACACGATTCACGTAAATGACCTATTTTGAGTTGAAAACGGCGAATTTCGCCGAAAGGTGACTAGTTTGCAGGTATCGATAAACCTTATATCCACACATGCAGGAATCATTGCTGCACCTCCTCATATTATATGAGGAGGTGCAGCAATGATTCCTGCATGTGTGGATATAAGGTTTATGGATGTGCGACCAAGTATGCGGGAGTTATGAGCGTTACGGAATTTGCTCAAAAACAGCGCCACCTAGTGGTCTTCCAAGTGTGCGACATGAACGTGACGCATAGAATATATAATTTTTCACCAGCCCCGACAACTTTGCCAAATAAAAAATACTTTTCGTATACGTTGAGATAGTGCAAATCGCCGGCAAAGTGGCCCAAAAAGAATAATAATAAACGAAGCAATTTCAAGAGGGGACCTTCAGTTTTACTGGCTCGGTCCCTAATAATACCTCATGACCAGGTCGTTGGAGTCTATTAATCTTTCCGTAATGGGAGCCCTGAGGTTCCCCGAGTTGCCCACCCACGGCGCAGCTCCTGCAACGGTCTGCGCGGCGTCCAGGTAGAGCGACTCTCCCGGGAAACAGCTTGAACAA
>JAOPHQ010001460.1:0-60000 GCA_030340625.1 Merluccius polli
GGCCACCGGCCGACCGCTCCTGATCATAAAGTGTTTTCAAAAAGGCCAGACGCTGAAGAATGGCCCGACCGACCGCTGCCAACTTTTTCACACGATTCGTTTGGGTGACCAATCGACCCGAGAGGATCTCACCTCTGTTTGGGAGCCACAACAGGGAGGAACACACACCTGCGGCCCAGCAGCCCAGCTGTCTACATATCCAGACCGGGCCAAACAAGCCCCGTTTCTTCAGATGTCCCAACCAAAACATGTTCTAGTCGTCTCGGCATGTTGGCCCGTCCGGCCCCTGCTACCCCGCGGGTCATTTGGCGGCCAGATTGTGGTGTGGCGAGAGTCACAGGAGGGTCAGAAAGTAGGTCTGGGAGAAATGAGGATTTCTTCTTTTTTAGGGGGAGATGGCGTGACTGTAAATATTGCTACGGGTGTTGTCCATGTGTCCGTCTGTCTGTCTTATGTGTGAAACATCTTGCTTACTGGCATGCCAGGTGGCAAGTGAGCCAGTGGCACTCCCTGTATAGCGTATAGGTGACCTCCGAGGTGCTGATGGCAAGGAAACAAAGAGAGATGGATGGAGGGAGGGACGAGAGCCTGCATGGAGAGGCTGGAGAAGCTTGAATTATTCTAACATTAACATTCTTTCCCTCTGGCTTTGACCCTCCCCAGATGTATCCAGATGTTGCTGGTGATGTGCAATCCATTACAGGTAAGTGTCTCCCATATACCACCAAGCAGAGTATACAATGGAAGTGCATCTGAAGCAGTAGCACACATAGTCCCTACATAGTTGCGGTGCACCGAACTGACACTATGTGTCTGGTTGTCCCAGGCCTGTTCATTTACACATGAGTCAACTGGTTTCCATGACTCCATATGCGCTTCGCTGCCTATTTCCTTTGACATGTAGTCCTTCAGCAGACTACGCTGTTATGCGAAGCCACTTAGAAGTTAGGCTGAGAGTGATCAAAGCAAAAACCACAAAAAACGTTACAGTGCGGCACAACCTAGTTTTAAACACTTAGTTGAAAACAACTTTACAAAGTGCAAGGATCTAGATAGATAGATAGATAGATACTGTAGATAGATATATAGATAGATAGATTGATAGTTGGATACTTTATTAAGTATCCGTCCAACTATAGGCATAACTAAATGGTTAGTTATGCCAGGATCAAACTATGTCTATGACTATGTCAAATGAGGATTGAATTTTGCATCCTAAAATCTTGCTGTGACTTAGCGTCAAGATCCCCTGGGCTCTGGGAGGAGGGGTCAATATTTAGTTCATCAACGTCAGTGTTCACATTGTAGGAGTTGTCAGACAACACAACAATGGTCAAAAAACAAACGCTAGTCTTTATGTCGCTGCACGGGGTTCGACAGGCCGAGGCGACATCCCGACGTTCATAATCAGCTGTGATTAGTGCTGAAAGATTGTCTGTGACGGCAAAATCATGTTGGAATCAGGCTGAATTTGTGTCGTCTGATCCCGGCATAAAGTCATCGTATTAGTCGGTATGATTTAAGAGTGCAAAAGTTACACTCTGCATATCCCACATATGCTTATATCTGTGTGTGTGTGTGTCACTCGCAGCAGGTGTTGGCCGTGGACGGGGTGAACTTCAGCGTACACGTGGAAAACCAGACGCAGGTGCGGGACACCATGAGTCGGCGGCACCACCGCGTCTACCAGCTGTACAGCCGCACCAGCGGCAAGCATGTCCAGGTGCTGGGCCGACGCATCAGCGCCCGCGGGGAAGACGGGGACAAATATGGTAAGACAGATAGATACGCGGCGCGGTGAAACAGAGGGTATAGGGCTTGCACAGGGCTTGCTGCATCACCTCGCAATGACCACCGCCATTTCGGAAGCATAGGACTACAGGAATGTTAGTTATTATGTTGGCAGTGGTCATGCTTTTGTGGTCATTGTTTAGTAATTGTGGAGTGTGTGTGGTTGATAGCTGGTTTAGGCAGCCTCACCCAGCCCCAGAGTATAATCAGTCTGTGTGGGCCTAGGTGAGGCTGCGTAAACCAGCTATCAACCACACACACTCCACAATTCATCGGGAAATGATTTGTCATTATGGGGAGACATTGTTTTGTTTGAAACGGCGCGAGACGTGGCGAAACAAAGCTTTCATTAGCCCAGGTTACGCTATATATTTACGTTAATTTCGGATTTGACAGCATTACAACCCTCTGGAGTCCTCTCAATATGGCGGTAGTATCGCCAGCAAAAAAAAAAAAAAAAAACCCATGATGCACTCTGATGAAGGAGCGCCATAAGGAATAATATTGTAATGGAATGTATGCGCGCATCACCCCCGAGTCCGCCCAGATGTGTTGGTCCGCTCAGGGGAAAATGAAGCGCCTTCGCGCCTTTTCGCCTGTCCGACCCGCGTGTCAAACGGACAATGGACGAACCGACCGCATGCATACAGACACGCACGCGCACAGGTGTGCACACACGCAGACACGATCATCGCTGTAACCCGCGCGATCCGACGCTATACTGTGTGATTGCATGAGCAGAAAAACAGAATTCTAGCAGGTGCAGATGACGCATACAAGAACACACACACACACACACACACACACACACACATCTCTCCAGGCATTGACAGAGGGGCAGTGGAGCTTGTCTTGGAAGTACAAAGACCTCATCGACTGGCTGCTGATTCACTCAATGATTCGCATGAGGAAAAGGGAGAGCAGGCAAAGAGGGCAGTGAGCGCGAGAGAGAGAGAGAGAGAGAAAGACAGAGAGAGAGAGAGAGAGAAAAGAAAGGACCAAACAGAGTTTATAAAAGGGAGGCCGGGGAGGTTGCACATCAGGACAAGTGTTTGCAACTCATCTCCTCCATCGATCTCACCATTGATTCCACATTCTGTCTGTTGTCTCCTCCTGGATTGAAAGAACAGCAGCCCTCCTCCTCCCCTCCTCCCAAGCACACACACACACACGCACACATGCAAAGCACCATCAACGCCACCACCACCACCACATTATCCTTCTCTCCATCTCCATCTGTAATGATTGCTTAACCGTTCCCGAAACGACGAGAGGAATCAATGAGCAGAAGAAAGGCTGAGCTGAACACTGAGCACCAGACACCAGAAGCACCAAGGACCACCAAAATGGACGGAGAGGGGGGAGGGAATTTGGAGACATAAACACGTATGTGAGGTAGAAGGGGAGGGAGGATATTTTGGGGGAAGAGGGAGGGAGGGAGGGAGGGAGGGAGGGAGGGAGGGAGGGAGGGAGGGAGGGAGGGAGGGAGGGAGGGAGGGAGTGAGATAGGGAGGGAGAGAATGGAGGGAGTGAGATAGGGAGAGAGGGAGTGAGATAGGGAGGGAGGGAGGGAGGGAGGGAGGGAGGGAGGGAGGGAGGGAGGGAGGGAGGGAGGGAGGGAGGGAGGGAGGCTATTGATTTATCTTGACCCCATTGTTGACTAAGGTCATGTAGGAACCATTTTTAGGATTTATTTTTAAAAAGAGCAACTGCTGCTGGCTAAAGATCTGCGGTTTGTAAAGGATGAACACACACACACACACACACACACACACACACACACACACACACACACACTGCCTTTGTCCGTGCACGCGTGCTCACACACACACACGTGAACAGATATCTCGAAGCAACGGGGCTGAAAGTGTCTTCCAGATGCCCTCTTTGATTTTTATCTGGCTTCTCTTGGCTTAAGACCACCCTGGGTCTACTGACCTTGGCTCTTATCTGCACTGTGAGGCCCGTTCTGTGGTCTACGCTCTTATAACCGCGTGTGTGTGTGTGTGTGTGTGCGTGTGTGTGCGCGTGTGTGTAGGCCCAAGGCTTATCTCGCGACCATCTGTCCAAAAGCGAGACATTCAACATCTGTGTGTGATTTATGAACACGGTTTAATAGATATACCGGTGATTTCTGAAGCTGTGCTCCGGTGTGACGCCTGTCAGTTCCAAAGACTTGCATGCTGCTTTGACGGTCCGTCTGGCGGGGAGCCGGACGCCCGCGTCTGTCCGTCCGCTCGTTTTATCTTCACTCTGTGTGTGTGCGATCGACGTAACGCATTGGGCGTGAGACCGTCGGCGGGCCAGCGCACGCTCCGTTGCTATTGCAAGGGTTCGATTACGCAAACTCACAGGATTTATGATACGAGCGGAGCGAGCGAAAAGAAAAAAAGCGTAAAAAAAAGTTATCATCCCGGTGCAGAGAAAAGTCTGAGTGCCTTGAAAAACGTCCAAAGTTAAAGTTGCGCAAGTTCTCAGGATAGGATCGCGTTTTTATTTTTTGTTGTGTTTTTTGCACCGATATCCGTGTGTACTTTAAGCAGCTGCGCCTCAGCAGTGGGTGAAGTCCTGGCGAACGTCAGCAGTCTCTAATGTCTGTCGGCACCTCTGTCTGTCCCTTCACAAGCCCAGCTCGTAGTGGAGGCCGACACCTTTGGCAGCCAGGTGAGAATCCGAGGCAAGGAGACCAACTACTACCTGTGCATGAACCGCCGGGGCAAGCTGGTGGGAAAGGTGAGGCCTCTCTTCTGGTCCAACGCATCCATCGAAAGACAAAAACTTTCCTCATGGTTTCCCTGACCAGTCTGTTTGTTCCTTCGTTCCTCTCCGTGTGCGTCTTGTGTGTGTGTGTGTCTTCGTATCTGTGTGTGTGTGTGTGTGTGTGTGTGTGTGTGTCTTGTGTGCGTGTCTCCGTATCTGTGTGTGTGTGTGTGTGTGTGTGTGTGTGTGTCTTGTGTGCGTGTCTCCGTATCTGTATCTGTGTGTTGTGTGTGTGTGTGTGTGTGTGTGTGTCTTGTGTGCGTGTCTCCGTATCTGTGTGTGTGTGTGTGTGCGTGTCTCCGTATCTGTATCTGTGTGTGTGTGTGTGTGTGTCTTGTGTGTGTGTCTCCGTATCTGTGTGTGTGTGTGTGTGTCTCCGTATCTGTATCTGTGTGTGTGTGTGTGTGTGCGTGTGTGTCTTGTGTGTGTGTCTCCGTATCTGTATCTGTGTGTGTGTGTGTGTGTGTGTGTGTCTTGTGTGCGTGTCTCCGTATCTGTATGTGTGTGTGTGTGTGCGTGTGTGTCTTGTGTGCGTGTCTCCGTATCTGTATCTGTGTGTGTGTGTGTGTGTGTGTGTGTGTCTTGTGTGCGTGTCTCCGTATCTGTGTGTGTGTGTGCGTGTCTCCGTATCTGTATCTGTGTGTGTGCGTGTGTGTGTGTGTGTGTGTGTCTTGTGTGCGTGTCTCCGTATCTGTATCTGTGTGTGTGTGTGTGTCTTGTGTGCGTGTCTCCGTATCTGTATCTGTGTGTGTGTGTGTGCGTGTGTGTCTTGTGTGCGTGTCTCCGTATCTGTATCTGTGTGTGTGTGTGTGTGTGTCTTGTGTGCGTGTCTCCGTATCTGTATCTGTGTGTGTGTGTGTGTGTGTGTGTGTCTTGTGTGCGTGTGTCCGTATCTGTATCTGTGTGTGTGTGTGTGTGTTGTCTTGTGTGCGTGTCTCCGTATCTGTATCTGTGTGTGTGTGTGTGTGTGTGTGTGTGTGTCTTGTGTGCGTGTCTCCGTATCTGTATCTGTGTGTGTGTGTGTGTGTGTGTGTGTCTTGTGTGTGTGTCTCCGTATCTGTGTGTGTGTGTGTGTGTCTTGTGTGCGTGTCTCCGTATCTGTATCTGTGTGTGTGCGTGTGTGTCTTGTGTGCGTGTCTCCGTATCTGTATGTGTGTGTGTGTGTGTGTGTGTGTGTGTGTCTTGTGTGCGTGTCTCCGTATCTGTATCTGTGTGTGTGTGTGTGTGTGTGTGTCTTGTGTGCGTGTCTCCGTATCTGTATCTGTGTGTGTGTGTGTGCGTGTGTGTCTTGTGTGCGTGTCTCCGTATCTGTATCTGTGTGTGTGTGTGTGTGTGTGTGTGTGTGTGTGTCTTGTGTGCGTGTCTCCGTATCTGTGTGTGTGTGTGTGTGTGTGTGTGTGTGTCTTGTGTGCGTGTCTCCGTATCTGTATCTGTGTGTGTGTGTGTGCGTGTGTGTCTTGTGTGCGTGTCTCCGTATCTGTATCTGTGTGTGTATGTGTGCGTGTGTGTCTTGTGTGTGTGTCTCCGTATCTGTATGTGTGTGTGTGTGTGTGTGTGTGTGTGTGTCTTGTGTGCGTGTCTCCGTATCTGTGTGTGTGTGTGTGTGTGTGTGTGTGTCTTGTGTGCGTGTCTCCGTATCTGTATCTGTGTGTGTGCGTGTGTGTCTTGTGTGCGTGTCTCCGTATCTGTGTGTGTGTGTGCGTGTCTCCGTATATCTGTGTGTGTGTGTGTGTGTGTGTGTGTGTCTTGTGTGCGTGTCTCCGTATCTGTGTGTGTGTGTGTGTGTCTTGTGTGCGTGTCTCCGTATCTGTGTGTGTGTGTGTGTGTGTGTGCGTGGTCTCCGTATCTGTATCTGTGTGTGTGTGTGTGTGTGTGTCTTGTGTGCGTGTCTCCGTATCTGTGTGTGTGTGTGTGTGCGTGTGTGTCTTGTGTGCGTGTCTCCGTATCTGTATGTGTGTGTGTGTGTGTCTTGTGTGCGTGTCTCCGTATCTGTATCTGTGTGTGTGTGCGTGTGTGTGTCTTGTGTGCGTGTCTCCGTATCTGTGTGTATGTGTGTGTGTGTGTCTTGTGTGCGTGTCTCCGTATCTGTATCTGTGTGTGTGTGTGTGTGTGTGTGTGTGTCTTGTGTGCGTGTCTCCGTATCTGTGTGTGTGTGTGTGTGTGTGCGTGTCTCCGTATCTGTATCTGTGTGTGTGTGTGTGTCTTGTGTGCGTGTCTCCGTATCTGCGTATCTGTGTGTGTGTGTGTGTGTGTGTGTCTGCGGACCGCCCCCCCCCCCCCCCCCCCCCACCCCCCCCCCCCTATATATATCCGTGCTCTCAGCAGGCCAGCAACCGCAGCGCCGACTGCGTCTTCGTGGAGAAGGTGCTGGAGAACCACTACACGGCGCTGATGTCGGCGCGCTACAGCGACTGGTACGTGGGCTTCACCAAGCGCGGCCGGCCCCGCCGCGGCCCCCACACGCTGCCCAACCAGCAGGACGTCCACTTCATGAAGCGCTTCCCGCCGGGCGAGCAGCCCGACCTCAACACGCCCTTCCGCTTCACCACCGTCAGCAAGCGGAGCAAGAAGGTGCGCGCCGCCGCCGCCCGCCGCCGGCACCGCCGCCGGGCCGCGCTAGCACCTCCCCCCTCCTGTTTTTATACCAGCCTTGACCCGAAACGGCCGGATTGATGGTACCCTGCTGAACATCTCCCTTCCCCCTCGGATCCGCCCCCCCCCACCACCCCACCACCCCCCTCCCCTCCTTCCCCCCCCGCCCAAAATCCTCTGCGGGATCTTGCCACATGACTTAAGGGACTTAAGATGTTTTTTTCTATGTCTGCCCTGTATATGGTAATTACTCTTTAAGATGCTGATTTCTCTGAAAAGGACATCTACTGCTGCTGCTGCTGCTATGGGGGGCCGGTTCCATCGCCAGTGTAATGAACTGAGCCTGGGCTTCATTCCCCACGAAGGGCCCCCCCCCCCGTCTGACTCCTTTTTCGCCCGGGGACTCTCTGCCGGGCCGCTTTGTGTGGGGGGGGGATCACAGAAAACCCACCGGAGACGCATGGTTCATGTCCCCTGGACCAGAGATCTGAAGACCGGTCTAGGTTTGGGGCTCACCCAAGACTGGAACGTTCGGGAGGAGGGGGGGAAAAAAAAAAGGACAAAAAAAAAAGGGCTGGTTAACAACGACGGAGCGGGTGCTTAGTCTCCGAACAAAAGGGAACTGAATGTCGAAAGGAAAACAAAGCGGAGAGACAGGAAAGGGGTGGCGGGACGGACGGCGGGGACGGATCAAATGGAACACTCTTGGAATGCCGACATGTGACGCACTTCTCTCCGTCTCATTGGCTGACGGGTCTGACTGAGAGACCCGGTGAGGAAGGACGGAAAAGAGACATGATGGACAGGCGGCAGATAAGGATGAGTGAGGGAACGGTTGAGTGTATAGTTTACTGAATAAATGATCTTATGGAATAGGGGACAGATTTATGAATGTGTGTGTGTGTGTGCGTGTGCTTGCACGCACATACGCGTGTTTGTGTTATTGTGTGTGTGTGTGTGTGTGTGTGTGTGTGTGTGTTGAAAGGCACCGGGAAAAAAAAGTGAAGCTGGATGATGAGGGACTATGTCAAAGGACTACACAGATCCTGTTTATAAAAACTAAAACCCTTGACAACTTACCAAAGGAACTGAAGCTCTACAGAACTGGAATGTATAAAACCAAGCTGCACCAAAAGATAAGAACCAAAAAAACAACCAATCACAGCAAACCAAACCTATGACATGCCAAAGATGACGACTGGAGACATTGCAAAATGACTTTTCTCTTCGCACCCTGCTACCCCCCCTTGGGCGATATGCCTCTGACATCACGACCCAGAGGGGGGGGGGGGGGGGGGAGGGGGGGGAGGGGGGGGGGGAGTGGCAGGCACAGGGGAGGGGGAGGGTGTGTGCCTTCTTTTTTTAAGCATCGCTATGGAAACGCCCCGGGAGGACGTGTTGCCGTGTGACACCGTGGATACAGAACGCTGCTACCATGGAAGACAGTGGCGCGCGCACACACGACACACACACACACACACACACACACACGTTTCCTACACTCACAATGCAGACGAGGAAGAAGAAGATATTAAAGGGAACAATTTATTAAAAGTGATTATATATATATATATATATATATATATATATATATATATGTATATATATATGTATATATATATATATATATATATATATATATATATATATATATATATATATATATATATATATATGAAGACAAGAAACCCTAAATAAGCAACTTACTATGATGGTTATGACTATAATTGTTATGATAAAATTATTTCATTTATTTATTTCAGCTCCGTGTGCAGCAAGTCTTTCTTGAGAACCCAGTAAACCTACCAGAAACATTTACCCCCCTGTGTCTGCCTCTCTTACGTAGCCCTCGCACTTTATTACCTTATAATATCAGAATAATATCTCTCTGGGCCCACATTACAGGTCAATCCCTAACGCTTGACTGATTAAGCACACACAGACACACACACACAGACACACACACAGACAAACTCAGTGATGGTCCTTTCAAGCAATGAAGTCAACACTATTCAACATTAGGAATTACTATATATATATATATATATATATATATATATATATATATATATATATATATATGTAAACATAAATAAATCTTACCACTTGAGGGCCACAGCTGCCCCTCCTCCACCAGTGAAATTATTCATTGTGGGATCCCATTGGCCCATATACACTTACGGCTCCGAAGCTTTTTGATATATGGGACGCAAAAAGGTTTATTTTGTGATCGCATAAAAAAAAACATACTTTTCACATTATTGTAAAGCATGACATCCAAATTGACATCAGCACAATGTGAACATACCTCCTCAGATATTAGGCCGTATGAGAAATATACAATTCTCTGGCTGCGTATCTGAAGGCCAAATGTGGTCAACAGATTTGGATTTTGGGCAACACTACAATAGTCATCAGTGACTCATCCCAGTTTTGTCTGATCCCTAAAACCATGAATACAAGAGCTATGGGAGGATCAGTCCACCCGTTTAGATGCCTAGCTTTACCCTTTCGTCTGCTTCTATTTAATCCTTCTCTCTCCTGGTCCCAATAGGCAGTACTAGCCTGGGGTGGGGTGGGGGGGGGGGGGGGATTTGAGACATGTCATTGGCAAATGACCCAATCACGTCTCCAGACACAAAGAGCTGACTAAGAGGAAAACAAAATAGGGCTGTACCGGAGGAGGATTCAGAATCTAAGGCAGCAGGAATCTCAACCGAAGGGATGGGTGTGTGTGTGTGTGTGTGTGTGTGTGGAGGGGGGGGGGGGGGATGAGTGGGGTGAGACAGGGAGGGAGGGGGGGGGGGAGGGCTGGGTGTGGGTGTGGGGGGGGGGAGATTGGGTCTGGAACGCTGTTGCAGTTCCACTCGGGAATGATGGAAATATTGAGCTGAGCCAAGCCCAGAGTGGAAGGTGTATGGTAATCATGTCGGGGAAGGAATGCCAAATATGTGCGTGAGAACGGAGCGGTGACCTGAGAGCTGCAGGAATTATGGGCCAAAATCCCACCGACCCAAAGGAAGCACACACACCCATATCCAACACACACACACACACACACACACCATATAGTAGTGCTCCACCAAGCACTCATCCATGCCGCATAACATATTCTCAGAATTCAAAGCATTTGACTCTCCCGGACGAAACCTAGAAAGGCCCAAAACCAACTGGCTCGCCAGAGACATCCCCTCCCTCTCCTGGAGGACTCCGACTGTACAACAACACCATTCACGCTTTGGTGAGCTCAACTAAACTAGCTGGTGTTTTACTACAAACGCAGGACTGTTCCTCATTTCTAAGCCCTTTTTTTTTTTTTTTTTTTGGGGGGGGGGGGGGGGGGGGGGGGGGGGGTGGTCCGATTATTCTTTTAGTGTGTCAAACACATGTTCTCCCTTCACGGTCGTGGTGTTTATGAGCTGTGCGTTGACCCCAGGGTAACAGGTTGTTCTGACTGCAGGCTTGGCTCCTACACAGCCAGGGCCTCGGCGGCCAACGGCCTCCTGCGGGGAGGTTATAGGGTGGACTGCGGCGCCCCCTGGTGGCCATCTGAGCTGGGAAAGATGTCCTTTAACGGTTCCCTATCTTTTTTTGGGGGGGGCCCCGCCGTGACCCCATTGTTGGGGTGAGAAAAAAAAAAGAAAAGAAAAATAAATCACACCAAATTAGTAGCTCACTGCTAAGCGCAAGTCATTATTTATAACTTGTATGTATTAATATGGGGGAAAATCACCCGCCCCTCGTTTATTTGAGATTACAAATAAACAGGATTTTAGGTCAATGTCTAAGCTTGACGCTTTTTTTGTATAAAATGCACAAAGTCTTGATTGCACAGGACAATGGCTCTCGGTTTCCTCGTCAGACACAAAATGAAAAAAAAAAAAGGGACAAAACGATAAAGACAGGCCATCTTACAGTTGACTCAACACTCCACCACTGTCAAGTACTTTATTCACAATAAGGTCATTTTCTTCTTTAAAAAATCATTTTTAATATACAACACAATTTCTGACAAGACAACTCCGTTTACAGCTAAATTTGAGCTCTCGAGTTCCCGCTTCTCTCATGACCAAAGCAAGCACGTCAATGTTGCAGGGAGAGCGGGGAGGAAGGTGGAAGAGAGAGAGGGAGGGAGATAAAGAATGAGAGAGTTAAAGAGAGAGATAGTTAAAGAGAAAGAGAGTTTAAGAAAGAGATTGAGAGTTAAAGAAAGAGAGAGTTAAAGAAAGAGAGACAAGAATGGAGTGAAGGACAAGGTGGAGAAAGCAGTTTAGAGGAGAGAATGAAAAAAAACGACACGGTGAGAACTACACTTAGTATGATTTTTTTTTTTTTGCACTAAGAACCAAACGATTCAAATAAAATTAGAAAATAGTAATAAAAAACAGTAAGAAAGTAAAATAACAAAAAAAAAAAAAAAAAAGAGCAGAGGTTTACCGGGACGCTGTATCCACGGCAACCTCACATGCACGTCTGTCTTTTTGTGTCGCCTCCCCTCTTGTGTTCCCGCCATTTCACGTCCACATATAGAAACACACACACACACACACACACACACACACACACACAGTCACACACACTCTCGAGCAAACTTGAGTGCATGAGCCCTCTCCCGCCTGGAGAAGGTTGGGGTGGGGGGGGGGGGGCGGAGGGTGGGAGAGGAGGAGGTTGGGGGAGGGGGGGGGGGGTGCTATACACTTCTACATGACCGCCCCCCCCCCACCACACCTCCCAGTTTCACCCCCCTCCCCCCCCCCCCCCCCCCCCCCCCAACTCCTCCCCCTCCCCCAACCCCATCTCTTCATCCTTCCAACTTTTCTTCTTCTCAGAGCCGAGTTAAGAGTCACTGTCTCCCCCCGTGAGGGCGCCGGCTGCCCATCCTCTGTCCAGCTGCAAGCGTTGGGTGTGGGGGGGGGCAGGGGGGGTGATAGAACATCGGCTTGTGTGTGTGTGTGTGTGTGTGTGTGTGTGTGTGTGTGTGTGTGTGTGTGTGTGTGTGTGTGTGTGTGTGTGTGTGTGTGTGTGTGTGTGTGTGTGTGTACTACACTTCTATGGATCATTGTAATCCGTGATCGGATATCTGTGGGGAAGGATGGGTGTGTGGCAGAACTCAAACTAAAAGGCATGTGCTGTTATGGGCAGTCCTAACGCAGTCAGAGTGGTCTCGCATGTCTATGGTTAATACCGTCATTAAAAAGTACTTGGCTGCTGGAGATAAATATGGACCACGATGACAACGCGTTGGGAGACGTTTGTGAGCGAGGGGGGGGGGGGGGGGGGGTAGGTTGGGGCCTCACCGGCACGTGTGTTCAAATGTGTGTGTTCAAGTGTGTGTGTCTGCGTCTGTGTGTGTCTTGTGCGTGCAAACTGGAAACAGGCAAAGGGAAAGGTTTTTCCCCCCCCCCCCCCAACCACAGTCAGTCAGAATGGTTATGGCGGTTGGGGAGTGGCGGTGGGTGGGTGGTTGGTTGGACAGAGCGATGACCAAAAGGAGGAAGGGGGAGAAGGAGGTGAGCTCCTTTCCACGACAGACACACCCAATCAGCGAATCCGCCCTGGGCCCGTTAAAGAAAGGGTGCGATAGGCTGGTGGCACCTGGAGGGGGGGGGGGGGGGGGGGGGGGGGGGACAGGACAGAGACAGAGACAGCGGTTACACACCATCCTAATGTCAACAGGAAGACACAACCCCTAAACCTAAACACAGGCTTGTCAGCCTAAGTGTTGATGTCAATCACTCGCAAAAATAAATTGCTGCAATTGCTTATCATTAAGTACCAATACCAAACATTTGCTGCTTGATGTTTCAGAAATTCAAATGTTTGGTTCATGGATCATTATGAAATGAATACTGTAGTTTTTCTTGGCTTTCACTTTGGACTCTGGGAACTTGTGATGGCATTTGCTATTATTTATGGCATTTTCTAGACTGAATGATTAATTAATAAATGATCGTTACATTAATCAACTATGAAATAATGTTGCAGCTCTTAATTGCACAATGTTCTGTTCCATGGATTTTTGTATCCAAATATTATTTATTACAGTGGACTATTTGTCTTGGGAGATCAATGTCCTCCTGATGTAGAGACCACGTCGTCAACACACTTAAACCCAAATTATACTTCTGCGTCAGCACATACACCAAGATCCACATGGCAACATGTCTGGGGAGTATTGTGTCAACTAATCACCGATTGGTCATGCCGGGAACAGCGGTTTTGTTTTGGATAACATTCATTGAATGAATCAAACTGCATATTCAGTTGGTTGCCATACACCAACCGCTTTCTCAGCAGTACATTTGAGCAGAAGACTATTCCGCTTTGTATTTGCTCATCGGGTTCATGTCGTTTCTTTCTATACTGCCCCCTTGTGTCCATGATACGGTGACATGGGTGTCGACGGCACTAAGATCCACGTTGCGTCTCTGCGTCGCGGAGTTCCCGCGCTTATTTTCCCCATTTAATTTCAAAACGTTTCTACAACTTTTCCATAAATTCATACCAAATTCGTCTGTATTTCAGTAGTGTCAGGGGTGATGAATAAACACGCTTTGTGATTTACATTTTCACATTTATATAAAACAACATTCCTGCTATGGTTTTGAATTTCCATTACTTTTCTGAAAGCTTATGGTTATGCCATTGTTTCCCAAAACATTTCCAGGCCTGGAAAACATATTTTCAGATTCCATCAGTTTTCACGACCGTGTGAAAACCCCGAGAACAAAAAAAAACAAAACAAAACAAAAAAACACCCCTCCGGCTTTACAGCATGGCCCACCTGCTATCTAGAGATGTACGTGTAGGTGCGGGAGGGGGACCGTCCCTCCGACTGCCCATTGGTCGAGACGTTGAGGAAGTCCCAGATCAGGATGGTGTCGTCATGGGAACTGCTGATGATCTGGAACTCATCAAACTGCAGGCGGAACACGCGGCCCGAGTGCTCCTGGTTCCACACACAGCCGGGGGGGGGGGTTCAGTGACATCACTACCTTTACAGTCGCCCTGCATCCATTTACCAATATATTGCGGTACTCAACAATGCCGGTGCGGCGTTAAAAACATGAAGTGGACAGAAAGCTGCAACAGTGGGGAGCGGAGGTGGGAGAGGTAGGTAGAGGAGGGAGGCTGAGGAGCGGTGCATGTACAGAAACTCACCACTAGTGTGCGCAGACATAGGGTGCTGGCCGGGGCTCGGGGGTCCAGGGCCGCCTGTAGGTCCCACACTTTGATCTTACTGTGGGGATGAGAAGAGCCAACAAAACGGGGTCAAGCTAATGAAGCCACCACAGGGCGTCCGGCCACCACAAGGCCACTAGCTCCTCCTGTGAGAGCGTCTTACCCGTCGTAGGCTCCGCTGACGATCCTCTTGTTGTCAAAGCGAATACAGCGCACCAGCTCCTCGTGGCCCTCGAGCACACGCAAACACGCACCGCACTCGATGTCCCATAACCTGCGAGATGCAGATTTAGATTTAATATAACGGTAATGTTTTCGATGAATCATTTAGTCTAGAAAATGTCAAAAAGTTCTGTCACAAGTTACCAGAGTCCAAAGTGATGTCTTACATTTGCTTGCTTTATCTGACAAGCAGCTAAGAAAAACTTAAGCATTCATTTTATAATGATGAAACAAACATTTGAATTTCTGAAGCATCAGGCACCAAATGTTTGGTATTTCTACTTGATAAATGGCCAAAACGATTAAATCGATTATAAACATTTGATGTGAATAATTTCTATGTCAATCGACTAATCGATTAATCGCCTAATCGTTGCAGCCCTACTAAATGAATCCTCCTTTTCCGCACATCCCGTTGATTCACGCGTCGGACGTACCTGATGGTGTTGTCCGACGAGCCGCTGACCACCAGCCGGTCCCGGTACTGCAGACACGCGATGCCTCGCTTGTGGCCGTTCAGAGTTCGCACAAACTCACAGGTGCTGGTGCTCCACACCTACCACCGGAGAGATGGGGAGAGACAGGGAGACACCGGCGTGAGTCACACACATCGACATTGTTTACAGAGACGCTACGGAATCAGGGAGCGCCGACCACAAGGGGATGTCATGCCTAATTATACGGACGACGATGATCCAGAATGAGGACTTCCGAGTGAGAGTGGTAGAGCCACTTTACTGGTGACGGGCTGACCTGATACTCCACTCATCTCGATAGCGGGTTTTGCTGGCGTTAAGATAAACAAGGCTGACGAGAAAACACATACTAAATAGTATTAATGGGGCAAGAGAAACCCTGAAGTCTTCTTTATCAAGTAGTACAACATTGGCCGATACGAAGCTAAAAAGGAGCGCGTGCAACGTTAAACAGCTAAATTAAAAAGCCATCAGATCAGGAACACAACACAGGAAAAATATAAGTATGTAAAAAGCAAAAATAAGTTGTACCGATTATCATATCAATATAATACATAAAATGCGAACGTTAGCAAAATGCGAAAATACGCTGTACACATGATAATAATGACATTATAATGATAATATTAGTGCAAGTATACCGCAGTATACATAGTATACATACGTATTAATGGGTAGTTCTATAACATTAAGGTGCATGGTCATTCACTGAGGGCCGAGAGAGATAGAAGTGGCTCAGTGTATGAACCGTGTTGGGAGTAACTGTAACAAAAATCACCTTGATGGTGCGGTCGCCCGAGGCCGACACAATGTACTTGTCGTCGAAGTCCACCACGTTGACGGCGGCGCGGTGGCCCACCAGCACGCGGCGCAGGCTGATGTCGGTGGGCGACGCCATGTCCCACACGGCGATGGAGCGGTCCTTGGAGCAAGTGACCATGAGGCCGTTGGCGAAGCGTAGGTGGAGCACCGCCTCGTTGTGGTGGATGAGCGTGTTGAGCACCTCCCCTGAGGTCACCTCCCACACCCTGGGGGGAGGGGAAGGAGGAGAAGGAAGGCGAAATGGCAAAAAGGGGGAGTGTCAAGCGGAAGAAGAGGAAGGTAGAAGATGGATGTTAAGGTAAAGGGAGAATGAGATAAAAGGATGGATGAAGAAAACAAAGGAAACATTCATAGTGTCAATAATGGCAAAAGGAGCACCACTTTTAGTCTCTTAATGCAGCTGCAAGAATGTGGCGCACGCACAGAATATTATGTTTTATTGTACTCCACTGTTGGGCAGTGAGGTTCAAGTACAACACACACACACACACACACACACACTCCTCTAAAGTGTTGCTAAGGGAGTGAAATCCCATTTTCCTTGGATACCACCCAGAAAACACGACTGAAGTGTGAAGTAATACGACTAAATGTTCTCACACACACACACACACACAAAAAGCAGTACATAATCTTATCTCTGTGAACAGTACAATACGTCTTTTATGATGGGCTGTTCAGCACTTCAGCAGTGAACACTGTTGATTCGGGAAATTTTGGTTAATGGCAAGTACATATTAAGTTTAAACTAATGTGTTGATACCATTATGTATGAGTGGGATATTTTTGGAATGCGGAGAGAATGTTTGCCAACTTGCCGGGAATCGCACCTTGAACACAACGATTATCGTGTTCGTTAACTAGGCAAGTTTTTGCGGAGGTAATTTTAAGTCATTGATTGACTCTGAATTGACGGAAAAACCTTCCTGGAGACTACCATTTGTATTTGCACTCACTTTAAATGAGCTTCACTTGGAGGGTACGAGAAGACGGTACAATGTGGTGTTGTGTCCATGTTACGAATGCTTAGCAGGAGTTACGGCAATAGCCTTCTTCTGGGCGAACCAAACAAAAGCTCCCCCACAGGATTCCCAGAATAGCCTTTAGACAAATGCATCTTCTGTCCAATATATACAATACACACCCTTGTAATTAGCAGGTAAACATAATGCAAGCCTACTCCCTCACAGACGGTATTATTTCACAGTGAAAAGTCAAGCAGGACAATACATCAACAATATTCATAATCATCTGCCCCCCCCTCAACCCCTTCCTGTCTGTTCACATTATACAAAGAGTCATGCCGGTCAAGACTGAGCTTCAATACGTTATACAGCATCATTCCTACAACTACTGCATCCTGGCCCGAGGGGGGGTCGCATACGTCCGTACCTGACGGTGGAGTCGGAGGAGCCCGTTACGATGACCCTCTCGTCGTACTGTAGGCACAACACTGAGCCCGTGTGACCCGTCAGTATCTTCAGACACTCCAGAGACTGCTTATCCCATATCTGCATGGAGGGAGAGGAGTTCATATGTTAAGGTGTTATTATATTTTATTATACTAGGGCTAACGTATGGAAGGAGGAGGAGGGGTTAACGTATGGAGGAGGAGGAGGAGGAGGAGGAGGAGGAGGAGGAGGAGGAGGAGGAGGAGGAGGAGGAGGGGTTAACGTATGGAGGAGAGGAGGTATGACGAGGACGGGACACCAGGGGTTAAAAGAACAGGGGACTTGTTTTAAAAGTGGTTCTGCAGTTCAGATATGGGATTTGGGTCACGCATCGCATGGCCTGATCTAACTGATGTGATGCTCATGCTTCATTACCCCCCACTCGCCTGCCACAATGAACATTACGTGTGTGTGTGGCCAACCCCCCCCCCCCCCCCCCCCCCCCCTCACATGCAACTCAGTCTCCTCCGGAACACGAGAAAACGCTCCCCTCTCGTCTGTGCTTGATCTTTTACCAGACCTCAGGAACAATGTGTCACACACACACACACACACACACACACACACACACACACACACACACACACACACACACACACACACACACACACACACACACACACACACACACACACACACACACACACACACACACCTCCGTCTGCAAGGAGGGGGGGGGGGGGGGGTATACCACCAAACAAGTCTGTAAAGGTAGTGCAACCAAGTATACAATACAAGATGTAACCAAGCTACTAACCAGTCCTGCTTTGTACAATATGAACCCGTCGCTTTGTTTTACTTCTATTTTGAGCTTTTTTATTACACAAACAGTGCAAAGCGACGTTGCAACGTCGGGTGCTAGACATGGAGGTCTTGGTGGTATGAAGTCAAACTGAACACTAGTACTCCTGCGTTCTTAACCCCCTACCAGGTGGTACCCCAGCACCACCGACGCCGGAGGAGAGATAGACAAAACACAGACAAACAGACAGACAGAGAGCGAGAGAGCGAGAACAGTAGTTTGGCTTGGGAATAACCGTAAGCCAAACGGGCGTTCTTTCCCCAAGTCGATGAATGAGTAGTTCTCCATTTCCTCTCCTTGTCCTCAAACCCCACAGATTAGAGGCCGGGCGGCCGAGGCTCGGGTACCTTGATGGAGTTGTCCCTAAGGCCGCTGATGATCTTGTCGTCATCGTACTGCAGGCAGTAGACTCCTTTACTGTTCTCAGAGCGACACTGGATCCTCTGCAGGTTGTGTCTGCCGCACCGCCAGTTCGCCTCGATGGTCTGGAGAGGGAGGGAGAGGGGGAGGTGGAGATTAGTCAGCACTCCAGAAAAGCGAGCGAGTGTGCCGTCTCCGAGTGGCTGTAGTGTGGCGCCGCTGTAGCCTGCGGCAATGCTCGTTGATTGACAGGACGCGGTGGTGTGCACGTTTGGAAGCGAGGACCAGGGGCACATGTGAGATGGGGGGGGTTGGTGGGGCGAGTACGGGAATAGCACTACTCATTGCATGGACTAATAATGTGGCTTTATTTATTAATAGCCTGTAATCAAGCTGCATGAGTAAGCAGTGAGGGCACATCGACAGACCCCGTCGACCGACCAAACGGTGGAATGCACCCCAGGCGAGTGGCCAGCAGCCTGTTTGGTCGGCTTCGATATCGATGTCGGCTGGATGTCGGAGCAGGTGTGTTCGTCAAATCTACGGTCAAATCATTATTGTATTTTTTTGTACACACAACAGTTTATGAGAGAAAAGAAGAAGCTATAGAAGTCATGAAAAGAACTTCAAGGAAGATGAAAGACGACTGGCTGCCGACGTCCTTTCCATGCTTCACGATCTACTATGACCTAAAAATCTATATTTACCATTCAGTAAAAACGGGTACTTAAAACACCCAACCTTGCGCATTCACTGTAGCCATCGCTTCCGTTTAAAACGATTTGAACTACAACAGAAATGGCTTAAACGCCATCCACACTCAGCTGATCAATTAAGCAAGGGATTTCTACAGCCTATTAGGGATGCCACGGTGAGGACATTTTCCCACCGGTTAATATAATTAATAACTTGTGGCAACACTGCACGACCTTAACAAAATAAAGGAAATGAACGGGCTTGGTCCGTACGAACACAAAGAGTGGTCGGGGGATCTCAACGAGCTGCCGCAAGGAACATTTCCAGATGTGTTTTCCTACCTTGTTTGTGGTGTAAAAAAACAAGGAAGATGGTTAGAGCCTACCTGGCGACACAGGTGTTTTTTTATGCCGATTGATCGCAATCAAAATTACGTGACCGGCACACCCCTAGCGGTGATTTGCGAAAAATAACTAAATGGGTTTTATGTCCATAAAAAAAAATGACGGTGGGGGCAGTGGGCGAGTGATGTAATCAGTGTATGCCTGAACACCGGTAAGACCGGCTACCGCGGCAAGCCTACCGCCTATCGATCCATTTTCAAGAACAAGGCGAGCAAAATCTAATTTCGACCAAAAGCGAGGGCTGCAGTGGAGGCAACTACACAGCGCAGCGGTTTCAGTTTGTGTCGAGAAGAGCATATGTCAGTACACTCTGAATGGCTTGCCTCTAGGGCTCGGACGATATGCTGATCTCCCGATTCGATACCATCGCGATACTTGGGTGCCGATTCGATATGTATTGTGATTCTACAAGTATTGTGATTCAATAAGCCGATTTATTGTGATTTGCGTTTACTTTCTTATCACGAGACCATGGGAAAAAGTTGAATCATACACTTCCACACTTCCAGAAAGTGTATATCATGAGGCATATTTTTTAAAAACAATGCACATCACATGTCAGTCAGTCTTTCTGACTTTTATTTCAGTAGCATCATTGCTATACTGGGAGGGTTTAAGGGAGGTTACATGCTACTGTTTATGTAGTGTACTTCTTCTTGTATGCATTTAATGCGAAAACATAAACAGTTTAAAACAAATGAGAAAAAGAAAAAGTATGAAAAAAACAAGTGTGATACTTAGGTGAACAATTTTTTCCCCCACCCCTACTTACCTCTATGTCTTGGATGATTTTGGGGTACAGGGAGTGGTAGTAGGAGTTTGGGGGGACTTCTGTAGTGCGGTTCTTAAAAAGGTACTTCTCCCTGTAGGGTGAGGGCAAACGCAACATTGGTTGAGACAAGCAGGCAACACGGTACACAAAAACGTTATCTCAACAATGGTGGAGACAGGTCGGTTATTATGAAACGCTACATATTTTGAGTGGAAATGCCCAGAAACAGTACTAAATCTTTGTGCATTCTGTGGTCTGCCTACACACAGACTCAACACTATGATTAGTGTTGGTCTAGTTTTCATGTTTAAACCCTTTGACAATATTGTAGATGGGTCATTCTGCTGTATATATATTGAGTGTTCTACTACTTGAATACTTGAATTAAGACAGTTTACCGAGTTACATAATATTGTAGATAGACTGGTACTAAATGTTGATATAATTCAATAAGGTTGTTTATTTACAGTAAGCCATACTGTCAATTTCTAGTTTTGGTCCCATTTTCAGTGAGCCCCAGATTGGAACGCTTTGAAGAGGATTTGAAGAGGACATTTTGGAAGAAGGCACATCTGAATCATTTTGTGGATTGAGCAACTTTTGAGTTTAGACATCGTGTGTTGCAAACACTCAATGGGGTAAAACAAAAAACATCCCCCATGCGCTTTCATAATAACCATCCCCTCCCTCCCTTCCTTCCTTCCACCCCAAAGCAGACACGCGCTGACCAATCCTCACCACTGGTGTCTCTCGGACAGACCCTTCCAGAGCGGGTCGGTGCGGACCATGCGCTCGATCAGCTTCTTCCACAGCATGCCCTCCGAGATTACCCGCTGCCACTCCTTGCACACCAGCTCCGCCGAGCACAGCGAGCGGGCGTCCAGGAAGGAGAGGATGTTCTCCGCTATGTGGTCCAGGCCCTGGGCTATAGAGGAGGGTGGGGGGGGGGGGGGGGGAGATGAGTTGGTATTCAGTAGGGCTCCAACAGTTATTTTCATAGTCCATTAATCTAACAATCATTTTTTCAATTCTTCATTTAGTCTAGAAAATGTTACCAGAGTCCAAAGTGATGTCTTAAATTTGCTTGCTTTATCTGACAAGCAGCCAAGAAAGACTAAAGTACTAATTTTATCATGAATCCATGAACAAAACATTTGCAGTTCGGAAGCATCAAGCAGCAAATGTTTGGTATTTGTACTTGATAAATGACCTAAATGTAGGGCTGGACGAAATGACCAAATTCTATCTCTATGATATACTTTTTCATATCAGTCGATACGATAAAAAACTATCCTTCAACTGCCGAGAACGTGCATTTGCAATGGATGTCTGCACCTACTAACATATCACGTATTTAAAAAAACAGCACAAATAAATTAATGTTCACGTTTTATTTCCATTATCGATCCTTGTATAAGGAAAAAGAAGGTCAGGTTTAGTACGAAAGCTGGCAAAATACAAATTTCAGCGTAAGGTGCCATCTAGGAGGGAATTAAGGTAGGCGCTGCTAGTACTGGCATTACGGTAAGCATTGCAGTTAATTCATTAAGGCATAAGCGTCACGCCATGAAGAGCGCCAACATGCCATGTCATGGCAGCACCCTGTATTTGGAAGAGCTCGTGGCCTCGGCAGCATTCATGAAAGCGTTTTAAGTGTCAAAAGGCTTTCATGAATGCTGTCAAGGCCACAAGCTCGTCTTAAATTAAAAGTAATTGAAGCTCTGTCTGCATGCCTCTATTAACGAGGGCGAACCCGTGTTACATCAGCAGTTAAGTATGTTCTAGTGGGTGATACTGCTCAGATGGTAGAACAGGTTTGTTCTGTTTGCCGTGTTAGTTGGCACCACTCTCCGACACATCTTGCACCTCACATACCCCTTTTCCACAAACGCGAACCTAGTTCTAGTTTTTGGCTGGTGCTGGTGCTGGTTCAACTTGCGAACCAGTTTGCTTTTCCACAGGCTATGTCATTACGTCACTGTATACGTCCACGCTTTCCCAAAAACGCTAGCGCCAACTTCAACTTTAAGCAGTTATTGATTCTAGACAAGGCAGTTGGTGCCACTCTGGAACCAGTATTCCTCGTCGAGAGCCGGCTGTCGAAATGCGAAGAACTGGTTCGTGATTAGGCACCGGCTCCGAACCGGCTCTCAAACTGCCTTGGTTGAAAAGGGGTAACAGAAAGCTGGAATTCATCAGATCTTTGATAGCCGAACCACTTCCAGAGTTCAGTCGCTTTCGACAAGTTTTACCATAATGTCCGCCCTCCATCGTAGGGCTGGGCAGTACATCAATATTATATGGATATTGTGATACTAGATGAAAAATATACTAAAATAGACTTTACCATGTGGTTATTTTATATAGACTATTTATATAATTACTGAAAAACATGCTATATCATGATATATATAGTTATTGAGATATTAAAAGACCTATATGGGGATAGAAGGTTAGATTTTGGCCATATTGCTTCATCTGTGTAACTAGAACTGTGTGTGTGTGTGTACCTGGCAGCGCGGTGATGAAGTCCCTCTGCAGCATGGGTTTGAGGTAGGAGTTGATGTGGCCGTGCTGGTAGTGACACATGCGGGAGATTAGGTGCTCCACAAACTCCACCTGGTCGGCCTCCGACCACTGGTCAAACAGGGCGATGCAGTGCTCCTTCTCTTTCTCATAGTGGCCCTCCGACGGGCGCTTGCGGGACCCGGTCACTGGACCGTTACTGATCTGGGGGGGGGGGGGGGGGGGGAAGAGGTGGGAGATGGGAGGTCAGGCTGGCATTGGTCAAAATTGTCATTGTATCATCAAGTAACATTACATTGACAAATAGTGTATACATCGTCACACAACCTCCATACACGCTTACCTTAAGAACTGTGTTCTTCTTTGGCGACAGATCGTCTACGAGGTTCTGTGACTCCATCCCAGACGTGTTCTGTAGAAAAGGGGAACAGAACAGAGGAGACCACTGGGGCGTTAGTTGTGGGCCCCAGGTCAAAGCCACCGGAGAAGCCAGGGGAGCAGCTTAGTGTGGGTGGACAGCACCAGAGACGAGAGTGCCACAATCACCGGCAAAATAATGAAGCCAACATGACTTGTAGGGCCTTGCACAAATGTTCTGATGACCGCATGTGTGTGTACGTGGACATACACACACACATGAAGTAGACCAGACAGACTGGAGTACTGCAAACGCAAGGAATCTTTGTGCGAGCGAGCTGGTGTCTGTGATGCAGGTCGAGTAGTCTGGACAGGAAATTAAAGATTGCAGCATCTCGGGCACATCAGTGGAAGGGGGTAGACGAGGCATTGCTGTAATGAAACTAGTATGTGATATTTAGCACTGCAACACGCACAGTGGACTGACAAGGCAACAACACTCCCTACTTCCCCAGCTTGTATTGGCATGACTGAATGAGACCAACTGAATTGTAAATTGGAAGAGAGCAAAAATATTGCAGCACCAAAAACTGTTTGGTGTCCCATAAAATATAATAGTACCGATTCAGTAGTATATTATGGACCATGACATTTTTTTTTTACATGATGTGATTTTCAATATTAATACCAAATACTGCTGAAAGTCCAAAATCTCACCTTGGCACAGATCTGTGTGCCTCATAAACGGCACGGCCAGCAAAAAATATGCTCCTCGCCGTTGTGTAGGCCTATTTGAATATGCAAATTAATTAATTCAATATGTCATGTATATAATATATATTTAGGGCAACATTGACATTTCTTCTATTGCTGTTGGTTGCAATTAGTGACTAAGGATACCCTGGAGGGCTGACGAGGAAGGTCAGCTCCTCATTAGCCAATGAATGAATGCCTCATTGTGCTCAAAAGAATAACCCACTATTATGAGGAGCTCTTTAAGCTTCAGATGCATCAGGCCCCACAATGCAACAGTAAAGGCGCTCGCTAATTAGAACACAAACTCACGTGACATCAACTCAAGACATGTCTGAAGTGTGGCTCCTAATTTTGTTTATTTCCGGACATACATCGGAAGTATTTATTTCAGATGGTCACAAATGTGATTATTTAGTAATTAAAGTAGTAATTCTGCGTTCTTGGGATCCTCGTCGGCCTGAATTTGTGAATTAAATATGGAATGGGCTACGATTTGCATGCATATGGTTAGAAGAAATATTTACATTTAATTGCAAATCATTTAAAGGAAACATCCTATTTGTTGTCGTTTATTTCATGTTTTGTTATTTTTTAACACGTAACTTAATTTGTGGCGGTACATTGTCTCTGCCATCAAAGTCGGTGATGACCGCCACAGTAAGCAGTCGTCTCGCTACTTTCATGGTCCGAAACTCATTTATTCCATAAAGCCTATCCGACACTGCGTGAACAGAGGACCCCCACCCGTGACGACAGCCAAGGTCAAGGCAGGCAAAATAGCAAGAATAGAAGCTTGACCGTCCGCATACACCACATAACCTTCTGGTGCTTCGCAAGCAGCAAGAGTTGACATTGGCTGGTTTAACCGTCGGTGAGGACCAATCAAGATCCACAGCAGTGGTCGTCATCCTCCCTCACACAGTGCAGACAGGAGAGGCTTACTGGTTTTTGGTTAACATGCCGAGTGGGGGTAGACCGATGGGAAAGACGTACAAAAAGGACAGACAGACAGGCAGGCAGACAGACAAGCAAGCATTTGGCCTCTCAAGAGTAAACCCTCCACGTAAGCCCTCACACCTGCAGGTAGAAGGAAACAAAATGGCTCCTTAACAGGTGGCCAATCTGTGGTACCCCCAATAACCTCTTGTCATTACTCTTAATGACCACGGCTTTAGTCCAAATGTATTTTAACTAATCCGCCAATGGAAAAATTCCTTCTGCCCATCCACTCCCAGTGTGAAGTGTGAGTGACCATGGAAGGTTTTGGAGGGGAGGGTATGAAGGGGATAATGGGAAGGAGGGAGGGAGGGAGCAGCAGAATTTTAAGAGGAAAGAGGCAGAACCTGGTTGTGAGCCCGGGTGGAGGGGATGCACTGCGTGCACCTGAGTGCACACAAACTCTCAGCCACCGAGGAGCAGCACCGCCAGCGAGAGCGAAGTACAGAGCACTGTGTGAGAGAGAGGGAGGGAGGGAGGGAGGGAAAGGAGGAAGAGAAGTCGGAGGTAAAGAGTATGAGAGGAGGAGGAGGAGAAGAAAGAAAGAAAAGAACAGACCAGGGGGTGTAGAAAAATGATGATGGAGGGAGGGAGGTGGTGGGAATTGGGTGAACAAAACCCATGGAATATGAAAATAAGAGGTTTAAAACCAAAAGAGGAGAAGGGGGAGGGGTGATTAGACACATGAAACACAAGAAAGGGGTCTATGTGGCCATTAAAGGCCACCTATTTTACCACCAGGTATGAGTATGATTAGCCATTACAAGCCATTTCAAAATTGTGGAAATGACTAGAAGAGTCTACCAGCCTACCAAGTGGACTGTACCAACTGGTAGGCTTATTGAACTAGCATACACCTGGGTGGACAGTCCCACTTGTCATGTCACTAGAGGGTAGGCACAGTAGGGTAGACAATTTTGAAACAGTTCGTAATGGCTAATTACACTCACACCTGGTGGTAAAATAGGGGCCATTTAAGAGCTATGGTAGAGGAGGAGGTGGGGAAGGGGGAAATAAGTATTAGAGCGACACAGATTGGCACAGTGAGCGCAGGAACACGCACTGTCACACAATGTAGACTAGTGCACAAAACATGTACACAGAAGCATTATTAGATATGATGCGAGTGGGGATATGTGGAATAAGAGGGAAGGGTAATATAAAAAGTTATATATATTTTTTTAAATGATTGTCACTTTTGCTTTTTCGACATATACCCCATCCACCTATTCGACTCATTGCCACTCAAATGAGTGGTTAGTGAGTAACACTGGGGGGAAAAAAGGTACTCATGCACATACAATGACACACAGACATTAAAATTTCAGCCATATATTAAAATTCCAGTAATAAATGTAGCCTTACATTAACATGTTTTGTTGGCCAAATATAAGCCTGTCTTTTGGTTTGTAATTTTTTAATTTCAACTATTAAAATGAAATAAGGACTCAATCAGCACCTGCAATTATAAGGGGGATTAAAGGAAAGCAGTACTATTTTTTTTTCAATTTAGTAGAAGAAAGACCATTATATGCCCCTTGGTTGAAGGGGAATACATTACATTACACCTTTTAATTAAAAAGAAAAAATCCCAATAGATGCTCACTTACACTTACTAACTATGTAAATTAACAATTATGTAAATGAACAATGAGTTTAATGCAAATAATATCATCATGGCTCCTCTGGTCCCCATTCTTGCAACATACCACTGCCTCACTGCAGCCTAGATGTAACACTGGACTGGCCACGTTTTACCCCAGAAAAGCATTTACACACTTCAACACATTAAATACAAGTCGACTACAAAAAAGAAACACATATTTATATATATATATATATATTTACAGCAGGGCTATTCAAAATAGCTTACGGCTTAATGGTCGCCTAGTATTTGGACACACTGAGGCCTGGGTCCGCTGCCACCAGGTTGAGTGTACGTACAAAGTCTTCCCGAATAACGTAGTATTTTAGAAGTAATAACATCAAATCACATCAAATAACATTAAACCACGATAAACAACATTAAACAATGGGACTGTGACGCCCGTTTTTCGTGGGCAAGTGACAGATCCTAACGCGGTGTCCTGTGAGCGGCTAGCTGCTAAACGGGTTATTATTGTTGACGCTAGCTGGTTAGCCGCCGCTGGCTAACACAATAACCCACAATAAATAGGCAGCATATTAAAACATACGTTTCATATTCGGACCCGGAGTCGGTTAAAAAAACACAATTAAAAAAAACCCAAAACAGAAATGGTGTCGGTGTCGGTATCGGTATCGGTGGACTGTCAGAAGAGCGAGGAGAGGCTGTGAAGCTACACGATGCTAACGTGCTAACGCACCGGACCCAGCGACACTTCCTTCTACGCACTTGGTAAAAAATATACTCCGAAAAAAGCTCCACCTGCGGCGGCCACCGCAGCGCCCCGCGCCCCGGCGGCACGACGCTTCCCCAGCCCGCGTCGGGACGGCCGTCGCAACCGGGAGAGAACCGGTAATATTATCCGGTAATATTTTAACCACAGGGGGGGGGGGGGGGGGGGGGGGGGGGGGGGGAGAGTGAGGAGACGACGACCGACCGGCCGCCTAGCCTGTTAGCTGGCGGGGCTGGGCTAGCGGGCCGGGGCCCAGTGGCGCAGCGGCGCCGCAGTGAGCGCTTCCCCGGGAAACCCTCCGCTGTTCCCCCCCCCCTCCTCCTCCACCTCCACCACCACCACCACCGGGTCGGCGGACGACCGTCCCCCCCCCCACCTCCACCACCACCCATCACAACATGGACCCGCACATCGGGGAGGTGGTGGAGGTTTTTTATTTTATTATTATTTTATGGTGGTAATGGTGGTGGGAGTGGGGGTGGGGGGGGGTTAGACGTGAAACAATGCAACAACCACCACCACCACCACCGTATCGATAATCCAGGGCCTCGCTCGTCCATTTCTGGTTCCCCTCCTTCCCCTCCGCCGCCGCCGCGTTTTAATCTCACTCACCGGCTCTCAAACGACACCATCAACGGACACGTCGGTGGTTTTTTTTTTATTGTTATTATTATTATTGTCGAGACACACACACACACACACACAAAACACAAACCTCACCATCAACTCCAGCGTCTTGTCCTCCATCTCCGGCTCCATGTTGACGACGACGACGACGACGACGACTCCCCCCCGAAACTCGCTGTGAAAATGGAAACCCAACCCTGCGTCGGCGGCCCGCAACGGCAGAGACGTCATCCGCTTCAAGCCCAGCAGCAGCGGCGGTAGCGGCAGCAGCAGCAAAGCGGCCACAGCCTGCCAGTGTCAGAAGGGCGACGCCCACATCCGGAGGAAGCGCGCCGATTGGCTGGATCCGGTCAAAGGGGGAGGTAGGGGAGGGGGGGGAGGGAGGAGGGGGAGGGTGGGGGGCCCCATTGCGTGGTGGGGTTTGTCCCTCGCCCATTGGCCCGCTCGCTTGGTTTCAAGGCTCTTTTTTTTCTCCTTCCCTCACCCACCCACCTCCTCCCTCTCCCTCCTCCTCCCTTTGGTGACTCCCCCCCCCCCCCCCCAAACAACGGGGGGAGATAGATGGAGGATGCTGTTGCTATCCTGGAAGAGGAATATATACGCCGAGGCGGGATCAATCACCCGCATAGGTCCGCTCACGATGCTGTGGGATGTAAAGGTGTTGTTTGTTTTTTTTGGGTGGGGGGGGGGGGGTTGATTAAAAGAAGATGTTTTTATGTTGCAGACATATGGAAAACCCTGGCTTACGCCCCTAAAATGTGTATTTGGGTGGGGGGGTAAGAAGAAGAGGTCTTTCTGGTCCAGGCAATTGCATTTGTTCAGATGTAAGCCGAGGCAAATGTACACAGTGAGAGCCGAGAAACGACACACTGGGCTTTATAATCACCAGGTACATATTAAGGTCATCTTCCTGTTGTAGTCACCCTTTATGTTTGACAGAAATAATGGATGCACCTTTCTTACCTGGAAAATTACCCCCCCCCCCCCCCCCCCCCCACACACACACACACACACACACACACTAAGTGATTCACGACAGGCAAGAATTAGTCCTTGAATGGGTTCACATTTTAGACCCAACATAGAGCCAATGCTAGATATTTTTCCTTTCTTGCTATTAACAAGCTCATTATAGGGCATTTTCAGTACCATATAAACACGTCTACAAAGACATTTGGCTAGAATACCACATTTATGCATGAAATGGTTCTGTATGGACATAAATGTGTAGGGGCCTTTTATACAGTCTATGGTATGGGGGGCCCATAGGTTGTCCCATGCTAAGGGGCTCATTGATTTGGCATTCATCCATGAACATTTGGATTAGAAAACAGTCAATAAATTCAGTCATTGCTCAACTTGTCTACAAGAACTGGCTTTTCTCCCTTACCTCTCCATCCAGACCTACAGCCAATGTGATGCCTTGAAAAAGCATAATTGGTTAATTGCAAGATTCATTAAAGGATAAAAAGTGGGGCTGTCAAAAACATCAAACTGATTAACGCATTCCCATTCCCAGGGGAGACCCTGCAATTTAAATTAAATGCATGTTAGTTTACCCATTTTTTTTCTTGACACCCTTAGTAAATGAAGATAGAAATGAAAACGGGAGGAACTTGTGAGTATGAGTACCATTACAATTGGAGCTGTGCCAATGAAAAGAAAAAAAGTAATGACGTTAATCTACATAATCACCCAAGACGGGTGAACTGGCCGAACCACAGACTCCAGAAGGATTAAGACCACAGCAGTAGAAGACGTAGAAATGGTTTTCAGCAGTTCAAATTTAATACTTTGTTCCCCCGTTCTCTACAGAAACCCAGGTAAAAAAAATCCCCCACTCTCATAAAATACAACAGCAGCAGTAACCAGTAAAAAAAAAAAGATTGAGAAAGCATAGAGGGGGGGGGCTGGGGTAGGGGAAAAAGGTATTGGATAAGACGGGGACAGGGAAGAAAGGAAAATATATTTTCTATATGCAAGGAGTTGAGTCCAAAGTTGTTCTTCAGACGCAGATGGGGGGCGGGGGGGCTGTGGAGGGGACAGCGAGGGCTCTGGGAACTTGCTGTTGTGTTCATTCAAAATGGAGGGGAGGGGGAAAAAAATGAACAAAAATGAGTCAAGTCCAATCCAACAAGGGGAAGGAACAGCACTCTAAGGCAGGGGTTTATTCAGGGTGTTTGCCCTCTCTCTGGACTGAACCGATATTTTACTCCTCTTCAGCCAGTGGTTTGTGTGTTCCTGTGTGTACATATTTGAAATGTGTGCGCATGTCTGTGTATGCGACCCGGTTTATTGGCGTGTGTGTCTTTTTTGTGATCGACTCAGCTGCTCCTCTCGTTGCTGCAAAAGAGAGGTGGCATTTTTCTTTCCTCATTTCTTCGTCTCATTTCTTTTTTGTTTTCCGCCCAATGAATCAGTCCCCGACTACCTAGTAGTCATCCAAATCAAATAACTCATCGTCCTCTCCTAGGTACTCCATGCCCTGGAAGTCCACCCTGTACCGCAGAATACCTGAGGAGTACAAAGACACATTTCAGCGGCGCACACATGACAAGTGGCTTGTTTATGTAAAAATGCACAAGATCAAGGAAGCCCATTGTAAAAAAAAAAAAATTAAAAAAAAGGGAAAACATTTATACTAGTATAGCCCCCATTAGAGACAAGGGACGCATTTTAGTGTTCAAAGGAAAATAAATGCCTGAAATACTCCAGCATTTTGCCACACAGATCTGTTTAGTGATTTTCTAAACTCAAATGGAAATTAATTTCAGACCTACAATGCTCGTATTGTTTTATTCAGAGTCCACTCACCCCCGATTCCTCCGAAGCCCTTAACAAACTGGGACCCCTCCTGGCTCTTGTCTGTGACTATCTCTAGTGTTGCTCCAAACTTTTTGTAATTGTTGGCAAACCACTCCAGTAGGGGCATGCTCTCGATGAGCTCGTGTTCCTGCCCGGTCTATTAAAATAATACAAAAAATGAACGCAATTAAGGAATAAGTAGTGCACTACTTCACACCAAATACTTAATTAATGGCGGTCTGACGGTAGCAGCTCAGCTCACCTCCTTGTCTGTGAAGTGGGACTTGTCTTTCTCTTGCTCCGGCGTTAAATACAAGGTCTTCTCGTCTAAAAGGGAACATTCACACCGTGGAGTTGAGATAAGGACGTACTGAGCTTGGTCCCGAGCGTGTTCACAGAGTGCATGTTATCAATTTATTTTTGCATTGTTTGGTCTCTTACCGTTTTCAGATCCGTTGTTCTGCTGCTCGGCCCCGTGCAAGCGCAGGATGTAGCGCATCGTGTCTAGGTTCTCGTAGACGATGAGGATCTCCACAGCTCCCATCTCCAGGGCTTTCAGCGTGTCCTCCACACCGAAGCAGTACTTCCCCGTGTCCTGGCTGATCTCGTCAAAGTACCGCCCTGCATGGACAGAAAGGGAGATATAAGAATATTAAGTAAAACAAATGAACAGCAGATTCATTAACCCGCCCCCCCCCCCCTCCATGCCAAAAAAAAAACACACACACGCAACTTTCCACCTACAGGACAGGAATTCAAAAACCTACCTATGAGCTTCTTCTCCTGAATAAACTTGACGTTGGACAGGACCTCCGCCGAGAGCTCGATGGCTTGGTTGAAACCGTTCTCTCCGCCGTACGAGATGTCCACTAGCTTCAGAACTTTTGCTTGTAACCTCTGTAGAGAAAAGATGGGCACAAAAGGTTATAAACCAACATGGAAAAATACAGGTAGTTTACTCTGTAAAACTTTTAGTAGAACTTTAGCATAATGAATTGTACTATTTTTAGTCCATGTTCTTATTTTATCACATATTTTATATGTAAAACAACTGACACACCGAGCCATTAAAGGGGCAGTCCTGTTTGGGGAGTGGGAAAAAGTTTTTAAATAATTGTATGCAACCTTCCAATGTAATATGTGCAATTAGATTTTGAGGTGCCACCAATGATTTGTTTGGCATCATTTTGCTATGTAGTCGGTTGGTGGAAGGAAAAGTACTTCAACTACAAGCAGGTTTTTCGATAAATAAATAAAAACACAATAACTCCAGCGCCATTTGCAAAGATTGCCCCAATAAGATGAACTCATGAGGTCACTTTTCACTTCTGAAGAAAATACTGGGTGCTTCCAATTTAATTGTACTGTGCTCACAGTGATTTATCATTTAAAAAAGGAATGCGTTTCATTCATCAGATTATTCAGGTTTACACTCCAATTGTTTGGGTTGCATGTCACTTCAGCATAGAGAAGTAACTTCAGGAGTAGTTTCGCATAGCTAGACCTATCTTCACACTTGCTGTGCCAGCACTGGAGAAAAGTCAGGCTGAATCCACTATCATTAGTACGATCACTGGTATAGGAGAAAAAAACTTGTGTGTCTTGTTTGTGTTTCTTTAAACCAATCACAATCGTCTTGGGTGGCAAGTCCTGGCATTCAAATGGCTAAATCCATTTGAATGCCACTTAAATGCCACATAAACAGTAAAAGTGATGTCGACTATGTGACTTCAGAAGTTGTTGTTTCACTTGGCAACCTGGACTTTGAAAACTGTAACACGCAGATAGTGGAAGGAGAGGAGAATGCCGACTGAAATAGTCGCCCAATGGCAGGCTTATACCAACAACCTACATCCACTGAGTCAGATTACTTCAGGAGCATCCTGTAGTAATTACACCATGTCTATACTATGCCCGGGTTTCTTTACACAACAACATTTGTCCAGGTTCCTGTCCAATACAAAACTCAGACTTACGGGGTCAAACATGTCCGACTGGCTGAGCTCAGTCTTAAAGTCAGCCGATCCAGCCAGCACCATGCCTGCCACGTTGACCTTGTCGTTGGAGACAAAGAGCTGGACAGCTGTCTCTGCCACCTTCCTCACATAGTTGTGTCTCTTTTCCATCCTCAGACGGGCGAAACGCAGAGCAGACTGTCCTCCTCTGCCTAGAATTAAGGGAGCGAGAGAGAGTGAGGGAGACAAATGGGGAAAATAACCACAACAAATATTCAAATCCGGGTATAGGTTTCAACCAGTTCAATTTAAGACTTTTGAACACCACTTCGAACACAATTTAATACTGATTTCACAGCCCAGCGGCATATAGGTAAATGACAGTCCTCGACCTGGAATTGTTTATAAGGATACACATTTATTGATATTAGTGCAATATAGCCGTGCTGCTTCTCTGACAACAGTATCCTGCACACGCATGAAGTTATCACGCCAGTGCACTGGCCAACACCGCTTGTGCATGGCGGGAGGCAAATAAATATCTCTTTCACACAAAATACATAAACGTTTGACATTTATTGGTTTGAGGTTTATTATTTTTCCTTTAGCGACAATCACAAAATACATTTAAGCACATTATATTTATTTTCAACACCTTTTAATACCTCTGCGGGTCCCCTGCAAATGTGGAGGCAAGAAGAACACAGCTGCATGGGTGTCCAGCAGAACTGCTAGTGTGTGCGATTTGTAATCGGCCATACCGTGCTTCTTGGGCAGGTCCACGGTAAACTTGTGAAGCACTTCTCTGGTGTTGCCCTGCAGCGTGCCGAAAAGAGCCCCACTGCCGTCAATCACGATGAAGCCAAACTTGCTGTCGTCGGACAGCAGAGCCGTCAACGCCTGTGTGGAGGGGCGAAGGGTGTGGTTTCGAGGAGCAAGGCAAATGGGGAGAAATTTAGAGCTTGCCGAGAAGCAGGGAGAGGAGAAGAGGTGTGGTTTCAAAAAGGCACACTGGACTCATACCTCGGTGTGGAATTTGTTGTCACAGAGGTACAGGGAGGTGTTGATTGGCTTGAAAGGCTCAAAGTCGATGTTGACCTTCTTCTCTTTGCCCTCCTCTGTCACAATGGTGCCGCAGTACACCACCAAACCATTAGGTGGCACTAAACGAGGACAAGGGCAGAGAGGGCATGGGCACAATAATAAGGTGTTGCAACAGCAAACACAACAGCAGCTGGTACTCTGAGGAGAAATCAAGGCTGATTTACATCTCAACATTTGACAATGTCAACAACTGACTGTCTTAGCAAACCGGTCAAATCGCTTTTTTCCTCTCAACTGAGATCCGTTTTATTTAATAACGCTGGGGGCTCACACTCACTATGTGAAGCCACAGACAGACTTCACATAGCCAGTCGGCACATGACAAACTTTAGACAACGCTGAAATTTAACAGGTTTAGTTGTTTTACTATTCGAATATACCTTCGGAAAAACAATGATTATCGGAAGCTTGAAATTTGAAAGTATGCATTCGGGCAGCCCTCCTTTCCAAAACATTTTTAAAAAATGTAAGGGTCATAGACTTTCCTCCATTTTTTTTTATAGTCCCTTATTATCAGTTAATGACCGGTTAAGGAGTGTCGGTTATTCGTACGAAAAGTCAGAATTAGCATCCCTAATGGCAAGGGCCTCCTTTGACACTCCTTTGTCTACCAATGCAAGAGATTGTGTCGAGGTGCATATTAAATAAAACATTTAAATATTATTAAAATGAAATTGCCAATTAGTGCCAACTGAATCAATAACAGTCACAATTAATAAACCAAATGTATTATATACATTGATATAACCTATTGAGCGTAGACTACATTTAAACTGCCACGGTGAGGAACACACTTCCTATAGTCAAACTAGTTATGTGGCAATTTCAATGGAATACAAAAAGGTCAAACAAATGTTTGCCTCATTAGAGGAAAATAATTGATTCGGAAAACATTTGATTCCAACACTAAAATCTGTTAAAAGAACGTAACAGACATTGAAACCAAAAATCACAGCAATTGAAGGAGAAAAACCCGAGAGTTATAATCACAATGTACCCTTATTGTAGAGTTTTAGCCTCTGTTGTACAGAGGTGATGGCCCCGAGCACAGAGAGTCTGTTGACTCTGCTCTTGATGTTTGAGGCAGTGCCAAACTCATCAGCCAACATCTTGGCCACTCTGGATATCTGGTCCTTGGGGGGAATGATCAGCGAGATCATACTGGTCCCATTACTGTCAAGGCAAACACAAGGGCACATCCTGTTAGGTATATGAAGTACAGAAGACAATGACTTCAACACACATAACACTTGGCAAAAAGTATGTAATAACACCCCAAAACCACAAAAGCCTGAAGAGAATCACGACAATAATTATGCTCATCTCAGTCAACATGGCATCGTAATCATCAGGTACAAAGGGAACTTTTCTTAGATTTTGGCCAAGTGAACAAAAAGTGTTTACGGTGCACATCAACCAACACGGCGTTTCCCTGTAGTCAACACGCATAACGTACAGTTACACAGAAAGCCTATAATCATTAGCTCAATTCTTGAATATGCAACGAGAAAAGCAATTCCTCTTTGGTAACACGACACTGTAATAATCAGGGTTGGGAAAACAATGTGTGCATTGTCACCGAGAACAATGGCCGAATCACTCTCCAACATTCAAAGTGAATAAAAGACCAATGTCTGGTTTCACCCATTACCTCGAAGGTAACCAAACGGTAAGAGGAAATGACGATGGGAGTTAAATTACCCAACTGCTCAATCTCTGTCCTTGACAACAAGGACTGCACTTAGACCCCACTGTCACATAGTGTCTGTATTGTACCCTTACCTGTTTAAAAAAAAGTACACTCGCTGACAACTGCTTGTACACAACACCTGGATCTAACACCTGGATGTAACACCTGGATGTAACACCTGGATGTAGGCAGACGGTCAAGCAGCTTTCTTTTTTTTCTTCAAGCTTTTCTATACCAAAACAGCCGTTACTCAATACTCGTACACGTCATAAACACTAGGAAGCAGACATTTCAATCAGGGCCTGCGATACACCAACGTCCAGCCGGCTTCAGCTAAGCTAGAAACACGCTCGGGAGACCCCCCCCCCCCCCCCCAGGTCACCTGGGGGTTGCACTGGACCCAGTCCAAGTCCATACCATATGGACTACCATGATCACCAACGTGGTGTCTTGTCAGAGAACCACCCCCCCCCCACCATAGCGGCCTGTTCCTAGAGATGACGACCGTTAAGCACACCGCCGTCCGCCGGTTCCGAACACACATTGTACCCCAACCGCTTCCGCTAATGTCACAACACACACACACACAGACACAGACATAGACCTAGACCAGGACTAACGACCCCTCCCGGGTCTCGCCCCCTAGTCCACCCATGTCGGGTCTTATCGGGCAGCAGCAGCAGCGGCAGCGGCAGCGGCAGCCCCGGCGCGGCTCTGCTAACGGGACGCTAGCTAAAGTGAAGCTAAGCTAGCGGCTAGGCTAACCGCTAGGCTAACCACTCCCCGGATTCCGTCCCCACTCATCCGACGTCCCGGCGGCGGCGGTGGTGGCGGCGGCAACACCGCAATCGCCCGACCCGACTCACCCCTACACCCCCTCACTCACCCGCGGGCAGCCTCCAAACTTTTGATCAGCTTCTTGATTTTCCAGATCTCCACGTTCCTGTCCGCCGCGCTAGGGTCGTCCGCCATCTTCCTGCTGTAATCGCTTCAGCACCTGAGAGAGAGAGAAGAAGAAAAAAAAACAATAATGTCACCACTCGGCTACAACACGCCGCCCCCCCCCCCACGGCTCGCCTTTAAAACCCAGACCGGTAAAAGACGGGGAGAAAAAACGACCTCTCGGAACAAGTGGCGGGCGGGCGGGCGGTCCGTGCGGCGCCGTTAGCCGTGCTGGCGGATGCGGAGGCCGGGGCGGAAAGACTCCAGCCGGGCCGCCGCTGGCAGTAGAGAGCGCGGAAAAACCCGGGCCTAGGGTCGCCTCCCGGGCCCTAGCGCCCACCCGGTTCACCACCCTCAAAAACCCGGAGAGTACGACCTAGATTCGCCGGGTTTTTTTGTTTGTTTCCCCCCCTCCAGGTCGGATAACAACAAATACAAAATAATAACTTAAAATATATATATATATATATATTTAGGTTGGTTTATCTACCTGCCTCGGACAACCACCGCTCCGCTCTCCTCCTCTTGTGTGTGTGTTGTGTGTGTGTGTGTGTGTGTGTGTGTGTTGCGCTGCGGCCGCCGAGCCTCGCGAAGGGGGAAGGAATGACGTTGCCTTTCCAAAAGCCGGCCTGTCGCGCTTCGCCCAGCACTGTGGTGGTCGGCGCGGCGCGGTCGTGGACCTCACATGTGGGAGGAGGAGGAGGAGGAGGAGCAGGAGGAGCAGGTCGGTGTTCACTTCCGGGGAAACCCGTATGGAAACCGACGACGCGGACGTGGTTGGTTCCTGTTTCAAAGTCGATCACACACACACACACACACACACTCACACACACAAAATGGTAGGCAACAAGTGGCGTGACTGTTATCGATAATCGGACGTGGGCGGTTTGTGTAAATGTGAATGGATTTGTAGTTTGCTTGCGTGCTAGACACAGCATGGGTCCGAGCTGAAGAGTGATCTTTCACACAGTTATATATTAATGCCATAGAGCAATATTTATACACTCATCCAGAATATTTGTATGCGTTGGGAATGGGATTTTAAAGGGCCCCAATCACACTCACACCTGATGAGTGTGATTGGCCACACTACAAGCCAGCCATATGACTTCCCTCTAGTGACATCACATGTGGGCGTGTCCACCGAAATGCATGATGGGTAGATCAGCCTACCAGATGGTACAGTCCACAGGCCGGTAGGCTCATAGACGTAATATACGTAGACGCCTCATGACGTGCTGGAACGTAACCCAGCGTCGCCGCCATATTGGTTGGGTCTCCTCACTCTAGTCTGCATAGGAGTCAACGGGAGAGCTATGCAGTATTTAGCAGTGTTGGGAGTAACGAGTTACAAAAGTAATGCATTACTGTAACGCATTACTTTTTGCTGTAACGTGGTAATGTAAGGCATTACAAAAATATAATTGGTAATATTTTACTCGGTACAAATCTCAACGTTACAATGCATTTTAAACCCGAAATTAAGTGGTGTGTTGTTTTTATACAAACACCGCGAGATTAGCAGAGGAGAAAAAAATCCGCGCAAATGTTTACTTCCTGTTAGACTTCTACTAGAGAACTATCGATCGAGGACAAGATGACTGCAGCAGCGGAGTTGGACTCTACATAATGTAGAGTCCAACTCCGCTGCTGCACCACATCACCTCCTACTGGATGTCTCAATGAGCTGAACGCAATAAGATCTATTGAGAACGCCAAATCCATATTTCCAGTTATTTTGATGAAAGTAATGTAAAAGTAATGCAAAAGTAGTGTAATGCCTTACAATTCAAAGACAGTAATATTGTAATGTAACAAATTACTTTGAAATGACAGTAATAAGTAATAAGTAATGAATTACATATTTGAAGTAACTTGCCCAACACTGGTATTTAGTGCAGCTTACGGCGCAGTATTGACACCAGATCGCGTGGGATTACCTTTTGTTAAGAATGAATAATAACATACAGTATGTATCAACAGGCTGTAATATCTACACATAGCCACTAAGGAATATAAATATAAATATATACGTTGTATTAACCGCACCTGGCCACCAGATGGCGGCACACATAATACACTGGGGGCGGGCGCTCAACATTAGCCAATCAGAGCATATTATGCGTCATAGAGGCCACGCCTGCCCAGGTACTACCAAACTACAGATCCGGGGGGAGGGGGGGCCAGAAACCCCCAGGCAGCGTATCTGTTAAGATACCCAGCTAACGGGTCGCTCCACGCGCGTGAATTTTACAATTCCTCTCCATTTGTTTCATAGATAAATATAACTAAAGCTAAACAAATAAAGTGAGTTAAAAGCGTTCCTGAGTCGGCGGCCTTCTTCCTCAAAGAACAGCACTACACTTTCACAAGTAAGATTGAACAATAATTATTATTTTTTATTTTTTTTATTTTTTGTTATTAATTCGTCCTGTATCATAACTAAATCTCTGCCGTTTGTAACAAACCAAACCGTGTGAAAATCCGGTAAAAATTGGGGGAGTTATGCTTATTATTGTAGTTGGGGATACACTTCCTCCAGTAGAAATAAATGCACTGGGGACCCATCCAAGATGGCGGCCGCGCTGATACGTCAGCTCCAACAGGCAGCGTCATGGCGTCTATGCGGCGTCTCCGTATATTATGTCTATGGGTAGGCTGATCTAGGGCGCTTCTCGTCCTCATTTCAGAGAAATGAGGACTTCCTCTTCTCTGAAGCGTCATGTGAAGCCGTCTGTTTTTTATTAGGGCGGCACAGCTGGATCTGCTGTCAGCGTATGACGTCACCGTATGACATCACCGTCTCCCCCGCCTTCATGACTCAGTTTAGACACATTTATCTTTTTGCTTCATTCATTACTTGTTGCTTGCTTTCCCTTGTTGGGTTTTTAAACTGTTACTGTTTCTATATATATATTTTTTTAATATCATAAAATAACGGCCACTGTTACTTTTTCTCTGTCATCTCGTTCAAATGTGTGAGATGTTAGTGGTGGAGTTATTAACAACATGGCGTTCTGCTGTGGTGGAGAGTTACGGGAAGGATGCTCTCGTGTATCCTCGCTCCTAGCTCCTCAGAGATCCCTCCTCAGAGATCCCTCCTCAGAGATCCCTCCTCAGAGATCCCTCAGATCCCTCCTCAGAGATCCCTCCTCAGAGATCCCTCAGATCCCTCCTCAGAGATCCCTCCTCAGAGATCCCTCCTCGCTCTCGATTGCTCGCTCCTCGGTGCGGAAAATAAGAGCTTTGGGACGTCCTTCACAATGTCGGCCCCGAAGACTTCAGCGAGGAAATATCAAATAAGCAGTGTTGTAAAGTAACGCGTTACACACAACAATAAGTAACGCGTAAGTAACTAAGTAACGCGCTACAGTAACGTAACTACTTTTTCGGGTAAAGAGTAGTGTAACGCGTTACTACTGAACATACGGTAATGGAGCGTCGTTCCTTTTTCAGTTGGGCAGAACGGTACGTTTCCCGGGGACAGATTTGACAGCGACACGGCCTCAGCTGCGCGCTTGCGCAATAGTGGCGGGCGCTCGTTCCACAGTGAGGCTGTACTGCGATAGTGTGAGGTGTGCACTGTGCCCCGGCCACAAACTTTAGTCCACTGCCGTATATCCCTCTCCCGGACTCACGATAGCTTTAACCGCTGTTTTTTATGGCATGTTTTGTTTTGAGACATAAGAGCCATTTTGAGGTTTTCATCATGTTGTCCTCGCCTTGATTTGATAACATTTGCACTATAGCTTTGCACCAATTTCGGTGTTTCCTCTTTAATGTAAGAGTTATGTATTTATGTGTTTTGTGTTCACCTACATGCCCATAAGATGCTGTTTGGTATTATTGTTTGTATTGTTGTTTTCTTCAACAAGTGCTCTGTGGTATTTTTTATAATAAAGGAAATGAGATCGGGGTTCTGCCCAAAGTCGAGCGCCATAAAAGTAACGTAAAAGTAACGAGTAACGTAAAAAGTTACTTTCCATAGAGGGTAACTAAGTAAAGTAAGGGATTACTTTTTTTTTTAAGAAGTAACGAGTAACGAGCAAACACTACTTTTTAAAAGTAACTTCCCCAACACTGCAAATAAGAGAAATGAGAACAACCCCTCGTCACTAGAGGGTAGTGACATCACAATGTTGAAACGGCTTGTAACGGCCAATCACACTCACACCTGGTGGTAACATAGGGGCCCTTTAAATCCTATTCCCAACACATACAAATATTGGGGAGGATTTTGTCGCTTGTTAGACACTCGTTAATCCAAACAACAAGAGGAACATGCTTGAAGCTTAGAGTGTAAATTAGACAGCTTATGATAACTGCATGCCAATGAGGGCACATTAGCATGCTGAATGACACTGGTTTGCACTTGGAAAAGAGCGCAACACAACTTCAAGGAGAAGTCCGGTTGTGCGCCTTCTTCTTCTGAACACTGCGGACGCTTCACTTTGCAGACTTCTTTCTGAAGGGACAAAAGTCCTCGTGAAAATGGTTATGTTAATGTATTCCTCGCCCCGGGACCCCCGCGTACTTCAGAGTGCACTTCAATTAAAGGACATCTCAAAGCCCTCTGCTTCGTCTGCACCCATTGGATTGCAGTCCAAATGACCAGATTTCTGAAATGAAACAAGGGGACATATTTACATTGAGTGTATTCTTATCATGGTAAATGTAGTACTGTAGTAAAGATTGGCCAGTACATGCCTGATGGTTCACTATGATGTGTTGCTACTATGATGAAGCTCTGGTAAACCAGCCAAAAACAATCCAAAGTAGGAATAGGGAATCGTTCTATATTGTATTGATAGCCATTGTTTATGATCGGTCTGCTTATGGTATTAAGTCGATAGATAGACCCCCATGTAGTGAGGTCGTAACACAGCCTATCACATAGACACAAGACTAATTACCAACTGTCTCAAAAGCAAGCTAGAACCTTTACCCATTAAAAATCTGTTCTTTTTAAAAAAAATCATATTTTCTAAAACCAGGGACATTTCCGGGGACAGCTCCAGCTGCAAAATGGGGACATCTGCTGATCTGCTCACCGCTAGAGCATATAAATATTAAAGTTGTGTAGCCTGGTACGGACTAGCGCATTCTAATCCTTTCATGTTATTTGCGGTTATCGACACCATCACCTCCATCATCACCTCCATCATCACCTCCATCATCACCTCCACCATCACCTCCATCATCACCTCCACCATCACCTCCATCATCACCTCAGACTGATCTATGCATTAATGCTAAACACACTCACATCAGGTGGTAAAATATGGGCCCTTTAAGTGTGAGGGTTACCTATGGCAGTTGTCATGCCGACAGGTTATTTAAACTTAGTTACACTTATTACTTACTTATTTATCCAATGCACAGTATAACACAGGGTCATTTTCTGAACAGTGAAATTCTTAGGAAATGGCAGCAACAACTACTTAGTAGGTATAGACAAATTATTACAATTTTAAAAAGAGTCATAAATAAGGGGGAAAAATAGCAAATAAAATGGCAGAAATAACAAAAATATATATAACAGTAAAAAAAAAAACACAACTAAATATAAAGTGTAGGAGGGCTGATGAATACGGATATTGACTTCTGCTGATGTAGAATAACGTGGCTGGTTGAAAAGCCGGATGGCCTTGGGGGGGGGGGGGGGGGGAGACTTCTGTGAGACCGCTCCGCTGTCTTCGCCAACGTACCAGGCAGCAGTGCAGCCAGAGAGGAGGCTCTCGATGGCGCAGCTAAAGAAGTTACTGAGAGTTTTGACAGACACTCCTTGAGACTCAGGAACGACCAAACTCCTTGAGACTCAGGAAGAATAGGCGCTTTTGGGCAGCTTTTACTGCCGAGTCCAATTGCCTGGACCAGGTGGGGTCATTGTTGATGAACACACCAGGGAACTTGAAGTAAGAGACTCTCTCCCCTTCTGTACCACTGTGAATGGGGGTGTGACCCCCCCCCACTGCCACTTCCTGAAGTCCCCGATCATCTTCTTAGTCTTGCATATGTTGAGAGATGGGTTGATGTCGTGGCACCATGTTGCCAGAAGCTGATCTCCTCTCTGTAGGTGGTCTCAATCAACGTGGTTGGTGGCCTGTCAGGATGTCCAGGATCCAGTTGCAAAACGAAGTGTTAAGGACCCAGGATCCTGAGCTTGGGAACAAGCTTAGCGGGCACAATTGTGTTGAATATAGAATAGATATTAAGAATAACCTACTATTACTTTATATTATATATTATAAATCACAAAAAGGCCTAATATATTACCGATGTACTACTAAATCAGGCAGTGAGAATGGTAATGATGACCTTTAACTAGCTTTATGATCACATCACTGAATTGGTCCTGTTGGTTTCCTCAGGGAACACATTTAAAAGGGGACCTCTCATCTTTCATGAACTTTATGTTGTTCTAAATCTGTAAATACAAAATTTAAAAAAATCAGTCTTGCTTTGGCAAAACTATAGGGTGAACATTTAGGGTTGTTATGCTGTAAACACACAGGAGGGCCGGTCTAGCCTCGTGAGACCACTCCGATACTCACGTGTGTTTCGCAATGAATATCAAGACAGAGACAAACAGAATCTGAACTCGAGATCTGAGATGGTCTCGCGAGGCGAGGGCCGGCCTGGTCTGTAAACAAAAGAGGCCATCTGTATGCATTCACCAATGCTGTTCTTGTTTCTCCTTATGTTTAGTGGCATTACTGGATACGTAAAACAGTGTCCATGTGACTGCCGCTGTCACGGTCCTGCCCTTACCCCATGCCCTTATTTAGTTAGTTTTAGTTTTGTATTGAGCCTTTTATGTGTTGAACCTCCTCATTCTGTTCACCTTGTTATGTAAGTCCCCCCCGGTTTCTGAGACTTCATCATATCAACGGCCCTAATTAACATAGGCCAGTATTCCCCATCCCCAGTCAACAATGTTTTAACTATTGCAATTAGGCTATGGATTCAATCATTAAAACCAAACTAGGCCTCATACCTAGGCTTATTTCACAACTGCGGTGGCAATCATCTATGAACCGCCCAGACTGCTAATGAGTAACCCAAGACAACACGTTGCTGCTGTATATATTTCCCCCACTAGATGGCACCATTAGCTTATGGAAAAAATAAGCGTTTACAAAAAAATCTTTTTATATTCCTAATTTCCATTAGATTTTTAAAATTGTGTCAACCACACATTAGTTTCCACATAAAACACGTAGGCCTACGCTATTTACACCTCCTAAGAAGTCATTAGGCTATTATGGTATTGCACTGGAGCAGTGGGGCGGGAAATATTGGTTGAATTAATAATGACACTGATAATTAGAGCTATATTTACTGTCATTTCAAGAAACTAAAATATCATCGGTAACAACAATAACAACACAACAACACCCTCCAATAAAAAAAAGAAAAAGCCAGAAAAAAAGCCTTCTTCTTCTTCTTCTTCTTCTTCTTCTTCTTCTTCTTCTTCTTCTTCTTCTTCTTCTTCTTCTTCTTCTTCTTCTTCTTCTTCTCCTCCATCTTTTTCTTCTTCTTCTTCTTCTTCTTCTTCTTGAATCGGTCAAGCAACAGCAGCGGCATCAAAAGGCATCAACGTTTCACCATATGTTGGCCATCAGCGTGTAATGATGTGTCGCCTTTAAATGGATCCACCTGCTGTGCCGCAGATAATAGGAGCCGCTGCTCTGACGGATGTGCTCCCGTTGCAGACAACAACCAGAACCAGGCCAGAAGGTCACGTGTGTTTTGTCCAGACGTTCATTTTAAAGGTAAGGAAATGTATTAAGATGCGGGTGACACACATTCAAAGTGAGTCATAAGTTAAGAGTTCAATTCAATAATAAAACAAATAGTAGGCCTGTCCTGGTGGGCTACTCCATACAAGAGACATTACCCCAGCAGTGATTGGCTAATTTGTCATATCACAGTGTGTGTGAGAGTGTGTGTGTGTGTGTGTGTGTGTGTGTGTGTGTGTGTGTGTGTGTGTCCAGGCAATAGCTATTTTTCGGTTTGCAGTATCATGATCATGATTCGTTTCCTATATAAAAATACCCTTTTCAGTCTAAATCTCAAAAGATTAAAGGGAATTCAATATTTGACGCAACAGACACACAATTGCATAGTTTACAATACTGCTACAAGACAATGGAGATTCAGCAAGCAAATATGCTTTTTGTTATTCTGATGTAGAAAGATATGGGCGTATAGTTCTGGCGGGACACTATAGCCATGCCGCCGCCTATCAGCTGACAGCTAACCGGTGCAATCAAACGCATGTACACTCATAGGCGGTCAGTCTCAGACCTCCCGTCTCACACACTCTGTGCAAAGTGAAGTGCTGAGCTTGATTCCACCCACCACCACCCCAGCCTCCGCCTGCTTTGGTTCTGCTCTGCATTGTACGGGACCGACGCAATGGGTCGAGACGTGTGATGTACCCCATGGGGGTGGTCTAGTGCTGTTATGCTGTATCTGACATCTGTCTGTCAGTATCTGACATCTGTCTGTCAGTATCTGACATATGTATGTCAGATACAGTTCCTACAGGTTGGAGTACCCTGAAAGAGTTGAACCGTACCGCCAAACTATAGTGTATTACCATTTCATGCACTAAATGGTTAAATCTATGGAGTGATTTCTGATATGGATATGTCTGTGAGGCCTCGGTTACACGTGTCGCTTCAATGCGTCTTCTGTGATCGGCTCTGTCAGATCACTTTAAGTGCCAGCCGTGGCTCCTATCTTAAACGCTTCTCTGAAGTGTCTCTCCTTTGTAACAGTGAACGATATCAAGCATGTGCGTATTTGGTATATTGACAGGTAGCCCGCGGTTTATGGCACCACAGCGGAGTCTACCGCTGGTAACTGGAGCATACACTGTGAAGGCGTGTGTGTGTGTGTGTGTGTGCGTGCGCGTGTGTGTGCGTGCGTGTGGAAAAATGGTGAGCCAAAACAGACGGCCATCGGGTCTGCTCCATCCCTGATCTTCATCAGCAGCCATCTGGTAACATGGGTGTGAAGGAGAGAAGGAGGAATGAATGGGGGTTACAAGGACAGGCCTGGTGGTGGTGGTGGTGGGGTGGTGGTGGTGGGGTGGTGGGGTGGTGGTGGTGGGGTGGTGGTGGTGGTGGTGGGGGGGGGGTTAAGGGCATTAGCGTATACTGCTCTCTCTGGTTCAGTGTGTTGCTGTGATCATGGCTGGACACCTGGCCTCCCCACCTGACGGCTACCAGCTTGCTCACCAGCCAGCAGCATGGACAGTCAGGGCTTGAAAACGAAATTATTTTTCAATCGTTCCGCTCCGAAGGGAACCGGTATATTTAACGTTTTCGTTCTTGCGTTCCGCCACGAACATATCGTTCCTGAACCGGTTCGGAACGTAAAATAACGTTCGTTCTTAACGTTCCGGCAGTGTTATTGGGCCGAGTCTATGTTTGTGGTCGATACCTTACAACAGACCATAATAGTTATTGGTATATAACCATAGAACTAGTTATTGGTATATAACCATAGAACTAGTTATTGGTATATAACCATAGAACTAGTTATTGGTATATAACCATAGAACTAGTTATTGGTATATAACCATAGAACTAGTTATTGGTATATAACCATAGAACTAGTTATTGGTATATAACCAGGGTGGTGGTGGGAATTTGTGACAGCTGAGCTTAGCGGGCGGCGAAGTGAACGCGGCAACCGGAATTAATTTCTTTTTTCATGAAATAGGCTTTGCTTTTGTGAAATTGTATAGGCTATATAGAGAACGAAAAAAACCCGTTATTAACCGGTTTTGGGAATTTCAGAATAACGATTCTGTTCCGGAACAGTTGAAGACCATTTGGTTTTCATTTCCGTTTCCGTTCCTCGTAAAATTCTGTTCGTTTTCGGTTTTCGTTTTCGTTCCTTGAACCGGTTCGGAGCCCTGTGGACAGTACACATTTTTATTTTATTTGTTTTACCTTAAATGTTTACTTGTAATGCTATGTATGTGAATTACGGCACCCGTTGCACTCCTGATAACGTTGGGTGGGGCGCAGCAACAGCAAGGCAGCAAGGTCTACAATACAATACTGCCAACCAGATGCTAAGAAACACAAGCCAGGAAATGAATAAGAGAGAGAGAGCGGCTGCTAACTCCTAAATATGTACTTAAATACAGAGAGAGATGGCAGCCTGACAAAAAAACTGCAAAGATAACTTGAGAGGGGTTCGGCAAACACAGTGGTGATTAAAGCGCTGTGATATTTCAATGACTTCTGTTGTCTTTCTGTCATAAAAAAACATGTTCAAAAGCATGCTGTGATGTCTGCGAACTGATCTCACTCCGGAGATTTTACCACAGAGGGGAACCTTTGAACTTCTCAGAGTTTTAAACAGCACTTCATCTGCTACTGCTGAGGAGCTAAGCTGAGACTCAGTATGCATGTTTCTTTCTCTCTCTCTCGCGCACACTCTCCCCCCCCTCTCTCTCCCTCTCTCACACACACTTTACCCCCCCCCCTCTCTCCCTCTCTCACACACCCTCACTCCCCCCCCCCCCCCCCTCACACACACACTCCGTGGACAGTGAAAGAGGGGATCATAATTGTCAGCACTTCAATGGCTTTCCACAATCTTCTTTCTGTGTGTGTGTGTGTGTGTCTGTCTGTCTGTGTGTATGTGTGTGTGTGTGTGTGTGTGTGTGTGTGAGAGAGAACATTAAGTGCCAAGAATTTGGATAATTTGGAATTTGGATCCACAGCAATGGCTGTGATTTCTTTGCAGATCCCAAAGTTGACATTCTTGTCACACACACACACACACACACACAGACATCCCTCTCCTCTCCCTCCCTATGGGTGTTTCTATGTGGACAGGAGATTTGCGGATTTGCCGCCTGATATTAAGTGGCTTAATGAGGAGCTGGGGTTGTCATAAATATACATGAAGGCTTGCGAGGACCTGCCAGAGTAAGCCTCGCTCCGTGTCACCACAAAGTAGGCAATTAGGGCTTTTATAAACGCCAGGGTACACGCTCCACCATAATGATGTAGTCGATAAAGGACACGCGGACCCATATGTGTTCTCTCCAAGGGTACTTAAAGCAACGCCCTGTCACTTCGCCTTTCCCCCCGGCGGTCACAGAGTTTAGTGTACGATGCAAGTGGTCCACATGGTCCACAATGTATTCTTCCCACTGGAAGAAGAAGAAGAGCTCAGATCTTTTACTTCAGTAAAAGTAGTAATACCACACTGCAGGAATACTCAAGTTACAAGGAAAAATCCTGCATTTAAAATGTTACTTAAGTAAAAGTACAAAAGTATAAGTACCAAAAGTAAAAGTACACATTATGCAGAATGGCCCATTTCATTTCATTATATTATTGGATTATTCGATTATTTATGAATGCATTAATGTGTTCATTGCATTAATGTTGCAGCTGATAAAGGTGGAGCTCATTTTAATGCATTCATATATATTTTATATATTACTTTACATACTGCTGGGTAGCTTGTGAATTTTACTCCTGGGGACCAATTAAAATTATTATTGATATAATAAAATAATGTATTTAATGATTATATGTTGTGTTGTTAATCTGAATCTACAAAGTATAGCTAAAGCGGTCAGATAAATGTAGTAGAGTAAAAAGTACAATATTTGCCTCTGAGATGTAGTGGAGCAGAAGTATAAGGTAGCAGAAAATAGAAATAATAATTCTAATACTAATACTAAGCTAATGTACTTAGTTACTATCCACCACTGATTCTTTCAAAGGGTTAGGGTCCCCAGTGTGGAGGAATAGCATATCTATGTTTCTATGCTGATGAAGAAGAAGGTACTGAAGTAGCACGCTTTACTAAAGGAGATCAAGCCGTGTCACTAGTTGGTGTGATGTTAGAGATGAGATACAAAGATGTGCCATACAAAATTTGTATTCGTACACACAGAGTTTCAAGGTAAATGCAGTGCACACGGTAATCCATGCCGTCACTTGCGGCCGTGATACCTTAGGAGCAAGTCTAAAATCATTATTCCAAAGCCTCCACCATGACGGCCCTCAGATCCACGGATAACAGAACTACGGCAGGAATCAAGAAGGCTGCGGTGAGACGGCGCACTTGGGAACGAGTGGAAAATGGATTTTCTTCTCCTGGACACATTAATCAGATTCACCACGGAAGGGCATTATCAGATCAATGGATTTAATACAGCACATTACATTAAGACCAAGGCGTGTGTGTGTGTGTGTGTGTGTGTGTGCCAAGGTGGGTTTACGGTGACTGATTGTGATGGGGTTGATCAGAGGTGTGTGTGTTTACAGGGTCCTTGGCAGAGCATCTCACCGTGAATAAACATGCGTAAGTGTTAAATATTGTGGCTCGATTTCAACTGCAAATTAAATAATGCATCCTGCATGTGTCGATGCAGAATGGATTATTTATGTATTGTGAATTATTTAGACACGTGTTAATGTGTTATCTGTGCTGCCACACAAGTAGCAGGGTTTGTTTTGCATTGTGCGTGTGCATATTGTATTGTAATTCACGCATTAGGCTGTCTGCACCTATGAGAGCCGAGGAACAATAAAGAAGACACCAGGCAGGTGATATTTTGGGACAGGACAGAGACTTAAATTTATTCAGACAAACATCATGAAGTTGTCACAGTAATACAAAGCTATATTCAGCCCATAACATCCACATTCCATTGAAAATCCAGAAAAGAAAGACATGTACAGAAACAGAGACTGAAAGTCAACCCTACAGCACAACGCTTCCATAAAGAGGGCCGTACAGGACCGTTACACACAAGGAACTTACACATCTCAGTCCATTACAATGGAACCAGTACCACATGGCAATGTGTGTATATATATATATATATATATATATATATATATATATATATATATATATAGACATCCCTTCAACATTATGTAGTATTGTTCTTTTTTGTTCTTTTTACATGTAAAAAATATAGAGAATTAGCAGACGAAACTTGTTTTTTCACCAACTATGGCCATTTGGGTGTTGATGTGAAAGGGTGTACAAACTCTGTGTGTGTGTGTGTGTGTGTGTGTGTTTTGGTGGGGACCAAACCACTGTACTCTAGATCATGGCAGCGGGAATTGTGAAGGTCAGAGGTCATCCATGTTGACCGGCCGCAGACCTAACACATTTCTTCCTGCCACGGGTTTTGCAAGCAAAGCGTAATATAAACAGATATTATCCCACCATATCCCACCATAGCAACAACTCGGTCATGGCTGTGAACAGAAGCCAGAGCTAAAAGTGGAGAAATGGCCACACTCCAGAAATATATAACATTGTGAATCTGCACACCTGCAGGTGCCACTGAAGTGTGCGTTCATATGGCTGAATTATTGGCTCGGCAACAACAACCGAAATCATATTGGTCATCAACCATGTGCAGGGATAGCATGGCGACACGATACATCACTACTGTGTTAGTAATACTATGTCACTATGTAGGTTGTTGGTGTAAGCCCGCTCAGAGCCTGCCTTTGGGCGACTATTTCTCCATTCTGGGCTTAGCCCCCCCGTGACATTAAACAAACCCAGACATGCTGAATGTTGTCCTGGAATGACCACCTGACCGCATGCTGAATGTTGAGCTGGATTACAGTATGCGCTGTGTCCTGGAGTCACCACCTGGTGGAGGCCACTAGCTGGACTGATGGGGAGCCACCCTTGATACATACTAATCAACCTGAAAACATCTGTCTCCGTGGCGACAATCGCTGAAGATTGTGGGAAATTGTGTGTGTGTGTGTGGTGAGGGAAAAAAACAAAAACAAGCCAAGAGCACATGCCTGAAGGGTTAAGTGAGGAAGGTTGGATAGTAATAGTATTTTAACGAGCTTGATGTGTATGAATAATAGATGAACATTCAATCGACTGAGGTTTGGCTTGACTGACCCGGGGAGCTCCATCTCCCCTGAGGAGCAGCGGGTGGACGGTGAAGGATTATACTCCTGCGTGTTTAAATCAGGTCGAGTCACGCTTAGTGGTTTTCTTGGGAAGGCTTGGGTCTTGTTCTTGTCCGTTGGAAAGCAGCACTCAAGGAGCAGCTCTTCTTCTTCTTCTTCTTCTGACATGTGCCATTGCTTTTTTTTTTTTTCTTGTCACACTTGCTAATAATCGAGGCATGCATCATGCCACATGAAATATCACGACTAAAAAGCCATACAAATATAAAAAATAACAAATAAAAAGCTAAAACCAAGATAAGGCTTCAGATTTTCCCCCGAAAGAAAAAACGACTTTGTATCAGGGGCTACTTTTTCTATTATTATTAAATGCAGAGTGTTGCGTTACTGTAATTATTAGTCTTCCAAAGCGTCGCATAATGCTTCCTAACTCCTGTAAGTGGTCAATACTGGGCCACTGTCTGATATATTAATGTGAATCGTGTGACTGGACGTTGTTCTTCTACTCAAGTGGAAGAAGACAGAGGTGAGACTTGCAGGCAACAGGGACCCGGTTTCTTTACAGAGCCTGGTTATTACTCCTCAAGGTGCTCCTTCTGAAAGACCCACATACCGCTGCTTAGTCTTGTTTTCCAGAACCCAAGGAGCTTGTGTAGCACGTGTCTGGGTCAAAGGGAATTTGTTTTAGGATTATAAAGCCTTGGAAGGTTTTAATAGACAGCCTACCCTTGTTATTGGAAACACCAAAAAGAGCTGGCTAAGTTAGTTATAGACTTTTGTTGTTGTTGATTGCATTAACAATTTAAACAATTCTTAACGGTGGCAACATCATCTCGGGAGAAGTAGTGCTGCGTTATTTGTTTTCTTTTGTCCAATAATTACACCGATCCCAAGATGACCATTTAAAGCAGACGCCTCTGCCGGTGGGAACTACATTAACAACAATGCACCTAAAAACAAACTGCATCTAGGGCAGTCTGGGCCATTCGAGGAGGAAACGGATTAGAAACACTCCGGCAAAATGTGGGGCCTGAGAGAGGAGCGGCCGTCCCAAAAAACGCTCCCAGAGCTGAAGGAACCCATAGCAGCACACTAATGAATAAATAACTCTTAGACCCTTCTGGTTCCTCAACTCAACTTTATATACAATTCATCAATAACCCTGCAAACTGACCACAGACTTTAAAATGAACACCAGGCAACGGAAAGAACTAGAAAGAAGGCAAGGGGAGCTCAAACAAGCGGGAAGGCGACAAGGTAGGAGAGGGATAGAGGGGGACGAAGTTCATTGTAGTAAACATGATGGACTATGTAGCTTTAGCGCGCAGGTGAGAGGAGGGCATTTTTAGGGGAAAGTGAGTGTGAGACTTCACAATCTTGACTGTCAGACTATTTCATACAGAATCTATTTGTATCTGGAGGAGGATGAGCACTGAGGGGAGAGATGCAGCTTCGGGGAGCTAGAAAAACGGGTGGGGGACAAGAGACACACTGGAATGGCTTCAGATCTGTGCTGTTAGCGGAGGTTCCTGATTGGCCAAGGACAGGGTAGGCCCAGGCGGAGCTACCAGACGTAGCCGATCTCATCGTCTTTGTCCTCCTCCCGGTCCTCGTCGTCCTCCATGGTTCCTCTGGGGTGGATTCGGCCCCGCCTCTTCTTCTGCCGGCCCCGCCCACTCAGTGATGACTCCTCCTCCTGATCCCCCAGGAGGACGACGCCACCCCCGCTTCCAAAGTCCCCTGAGGTCTCCTGGTCCTCGTCTGCTGCACACACACACACACACACGCACGCACACACGCACACACACACACACACACACACACACACACACACACGCACGCACACATGCGCAGACAGACACAAACACACACAGACAGACAGACAGTGTTTTTGTTTTGTTAGATGAAATTTATTGTATTGTGGATGCAATGCACTTTAATACAATATTTGGACCCGGCTTTGCACTTTGTTGACTGTTTAGTACTGTTTATTATATTTATAATTTTGAAGTGCCCTGAACTGCCCTTACATTACTTTTGTAGCAGTAAGATTACATTAATTCTAAGGGTGAGTTTGTCCCTATATCCTCATGCTAAAATCAAATGTAAATCCACATTTTAAAGCTGAAATTTAAAAAGAAATCATCACAACTGTTCTAAATGTGGGAATTTCATGTATAAATATCATACACTTGTGGGAGATGCACTTGTGGGACAATTGTGGGAGATGCAAAATCTGTACCACGGTTAAGTCCTTGATTTTGACAATAGTTCACATTTTGTAATTATATTTTGAAGTAAGGTAGCTAAATAAAAGAGCCTGAGAAGAACCCTTCAAAGAAATTCAAAAACACTTTGTTTTGTTGCAGAACAAAAAGAAAACGCTTCAATAAAAAGACAGCGGCGAAGCGTTCTCCCTGAAGATCCTAAATCTCACCAAAGATTAGCTTTTCCCTTTAAGAGAGGATGCTGCACACACACACACACACACACACACACACACACACACACACACACACACACACACACACATGTACACACACACACACACACACACACACACACACACACACGTACACACACACACACACACACACAATATAGACACCTCTCACAGGGGTTGTTGTTCCGTCTCTAAGGGTATCTCACCACCACTTTCTACGTCTCAGTTCCTTGTGACAAAAGAAAATCTCCCGCCATCTTCAGCATCACAGATAGTGTTGAGAACAGCCTCTGACTGACTCAAAGAGCTCTGAGAGACAAAACGCTGCCAAGGGCAAAGAGGAGGAGGAGGAGGCCATTGCTGGAAACAATGCAGTATTTTTTTTGTAAAGGTGGTGCTGCAGGCGCTGTACAAGACTTCCATCGAGGGGAAAAGTATTGTTGAGTTTGAAGGTGAGGCGAATAGAGTTCAGGTTTTTTAAGTTACCTGTAAAAAAACCCTCCCAACCCTCCCATTTTTCCTGTGATTTTCCCATATTTTACCCTTCTCTCCCGCTGTCCTCCCATTTAAATATTTTACCATAAATCTCCTGTATTTTTAACCTTTGTTATAAAAAAAGGTTGGTGGTAACGTTGACGGTAGGCATAACCGCTGGGCCGATTTGATGTGTTTGCTACATTGCCCTCCGGGCAAGAAGAAGAAGAAGACGAAGACGAAGAAGAAGAAGAAGAAGAAGAAGAAGAAGAAGAAGACGAAGAAGAAGAAGAAGAAAACGAAGAAGAAGAAGAAGAAGAAGAAGAAGAAGAAGAAGAAGAAGAAGAAGAAGAAGAAGAAGAAGAAGAAGAAAACAAAGAAGAAAACGAAGAAGAAGAAGAAGAAGAAGAAGAAGAAGAAGAAGAAGAAGAAGAAGAAGAAGAAGAAGAAGAAGAAGAAGAAGAGCTATGGTTCTATACAAGATATAATTTGTCCAATTTACAATTATTATTATTATTATTAGATTTCAAAAGACCATATTTTAATGTTATATTGGAATCATAAGAATCACAAATGATTGAGACACAAACAAAGAGACACAAACATTATGTGTGTTTTATAGATACACACGATAATATATAAGAGTCAACATTTGGACAGCGCTAGACAGAAGAAGTTTGTGTTGTTCTTCATCCGCGAGTCATTTTGAACTAGACAAGACTAAAGACCAGCAGATCCATCCAGACGGCACATGACAGTCCCAGCCCATACATCTCGCACAGAAACGCCTTAACAGAACAATTGGTATGCTCAGTGAAGCAAGTGAAGCCTCTTCCCTCCACAGCCCAAAACCTCCAAACGTTCAGCCGCAAATATTCTCTAAAAAAATTGACAGCAGTGCTTATGTTCCATCCGTCAAGCAGCCAGACTGTGTGGGGGGAAGATTGATCGTGTGCTGATGGGGTCCACAATGAGCAAACGAAAACAAGGAAATAATTCATAAAAAAAGTAGAAACAGCACAGCACAGAAAAGACGAGTGAGCACAACAAACTTTTTAAATCTAACCTTTTTTTTTTTTTTTCTTTTCTTTACTCTTAACATTATTTGCTCAAGTGAATTCACCCAGGGAGTTACTAAAATAGATGAATGTGTATACATATTACGTAATAAAGTGGGATGCTTGTGTGTGTATGTGTAGTGTGTGTGCATGCGAATGTGTGCGTGTGTGTGTGTGTGTGTGTGTGTGTGTGTGTGTGTGTGTGTGTGTGTGTGTGTGTGTGTGTGTGTGTGTGTGTGAATGCCTACCACAGCTGGGGTCTCCCTGTTTCCTGGAGCCTGCGATCTCGTTGCCATATTTGTCCACACACCAACACTGACCCGTGCTGCCGTGGCACTGGGCCGCCTTAAAGTAGCCCTCCTCCGTACAGCGAGGGATGTACGCTCCTACCCAGGACGTAGAGAGAGAGGAGAGAGGAAGGAGGAGAGAGAGAGGAGAGGAGAGAGAGAGAGAGAGAGAGAGAGAGAGAGAGAGAGAGGAGAGGAAAGGGGAGAGAGAGGAGAGAGGAGGAGATCGAAAAAATAGAGACGATAAGGGAGGAGGGATGGAGAGAAGAGGAGAGGAGGGGAAAGCGAGGAGAGAGAGAGAGAGGAGTAGAGAGGAGGGGAGACAGAGGAGAGAGGAGGGGAGGGGGAGAGAGAGAGAGAGAGAGAAAGGAGAGAGTGGAGAGGTGAGAGAGACAGGGGAGAGAGGTGAGAGAGGAGCGAGAGTGAGAGAGCGAGAGGAGAGACTGGAGAGGAGCAAAGAGAGGAGGGAGTGGAGGAGACGAGCAGGAGAGAGAGAGAGGGGGGAAGAGGAGAGAGAGAAAAGAGAGAGGGTGAGGGAGAGGAAGGAGAGGGGAGAGAGAGCGAGAGCAAGAGAGCGAAAGAGAGAGAGAGAGAGAGCGCGAGAGAGAGAGAAGAGAGGGGAGAGGAGAGGAGAAAGAGGAGTTGAGAGAGAGAGAAGAGATATAGAAAAAGAGAGATAAGGAAAGAGAGAGAGAGAGATGAGAGAGAGAGAAAAATAGAGAGATAAGGAGAGGGATGGAGAGAAGAGGAGAGGAGGGGAAAGAGAGAGAGAGAGCAAGATGAGAGGAGACACTGGTGCCTATATCATAACCACGAGCACAACGGTGGATCATACTTAAAAAGTCAATTTCAGTCACACACACACACACACACACAGACCACCCACTCACCCTCCGACCAACATCCCTTATACGAGCCAATCTCAAGCTGTCAACTAGAATATGTTTATAGTAACTGATGACTGACGGATGTACAAACGCCCCTTTTTACACAGCTTTTTCAAGGTGGGAATGTTGCGCCGTTATACCGCCTCACCTTCTGTATAAAACGTATAAACATGATATGGGGGGCGTTGAGGTAAAAAACAAAGCCGAATTGATGTCTGTGTAAAAAGGGTGAACCTGCACAGCGGGACAGGGGTGTCACGTTTTGACTCCGCCAATCATCTTCATCAACATTGTTGAGGACATTAGCCCAGAACACGGGCCAATGTGGTCTCTCTCTCCTCCACGGTCTTCTTTCAGAGACCAGCACAGACTGACCCGAGCTGTGTCCCAATTCAGGGGCTGCATGCTTCGAAGTACGCATTCGAAGGCCGATTACGTCACAGCGCGGCGCGAAGGCCGTCCCAATTCGAAGGCTCCTTCAAATGCGTACTTCAAATGCGCACTTCTTTTCCCTCTTTTTGGAGGACGCACCGCAACCATCCTTCGCGGCCTCGCATATCCCAAAATCCTTTGCGCGCCGCTTTTCAGTGCCGGGAAAGTTACAATGGCGACACCAAGTGGCGATTAATTTATATTTAAATGTAATAAGTATTGGGTTTATATTTAATTACTTTTACTTATTACTACTTATACTTTTACTAATTACGTATATTTTATTACTTTTATTATCCCTGTTTTATTTCCAGACTGTAAAACTGCAAACTCTAGTTAAACGATTGGATTGAATAAAGAGCTACGTTTATGATCATCACTATTATATGTTATACTTCATTATTATCATTATTATGATCATTTTTTTGCTTTATTACAACCCTTCCGTCTGTTTTTTAACTGACGACAAACTGACAGGCAACGGCTACGTTACTATGGTTACTACCAACTGACGGCTGGTGACGCAGCCAGGAAATGCTTCGAAAGCTAGACTGTCTCATTTAACAACGGTTGATGCGGCCTTCCAAGGTCCCTTAGAAGGAGTCGCCTTCGAAGGTCCCTCAGAAGTACGCAGCCTTCGAAGGCCGCGAAGGCCGCGTACTTCGAAGCACGCAGCCCCTGAATTGGGACACAGCTCAAGAACAACCTAACGTCTCCGTCTAACGGCGTTTAAAAAATGAAGCCGCTTCGGCGCTCGGTTTGGACTAGGGTTCATGATGGCCGGTGTATCTCTCCAGCAGTTTGATTGACATCTGTGACGCATCCAGACTGACCTATGAGGCTCTTCCGTCGACCTTGCAGCTGGATCTTGCTCTTCTCGTTTTGGCAAGGCATGCCTGGTGATAATAAAACACAGAACACATGGTCTTGGTCAGATGTGCACCTCCCCTATCTTTGTACTCAGTTTAAAGGGCTGTAGCTGAGACTACAGAGCTGTAAGGAGAGCGAGCAGAAAAGAGCAAGAGAGCAGCCAAAAAAATGTCCCCTCCCCATCTGCTCCTTCCCTCCCTATCTGCTTCCTCCCTCCCTCTCTGCTTCCTCCCTCCCTCTCTGCTTCCTCCCTCCCTCTCTGCTTCCTCCCTCCCTCTCTGCTTCCTCCCTCCCTCTCTGCTTCCTCCCTCCCTCTCTGCTTCCTCCCTCCCTCTCTGCTTCCTCCCTCCTCCCTACATTACTCCACCATTGAGAAGTGTTGCATTCACGTACCTTTGATTCACCGAAACAATCAGGGAAGAGATGCCCTGATTGGTCCGCAATGAGCCGGGAGCGGTCTCTAAATGGTCTCACACATAGGAAGACAGATATTCTCACAGAGCATTTCACTCACTAATATCTGACGGATGGCTGTGGCATTTCAAACAAAATGCACTCTTAAATCTTACCTACAGCACCTTAAAGGGTGGATGGAAAAGACTTAACAGACTGTAAGACGCTTCCTCCACATATCTGTCAGTGACAGTTAATTAACAGTGTGTGTTTGGTAAAATAAATGATTTATTTTAAATGCTAGTGGGCACATTGGAAAATTATAACACAGAATATCCATGACAACACTATCCAACTATTATATAACACATTTATTTTGCACATCCATTTGCAAAACTATTGTATTTCCTTCAACTTCCTCTTTTTTCCCCTCTTCCTTTATCCATCTATACTCATATTCTACAATATACTACTTCTCACCGCCTCATTTATCTTGTCAATCTAGCCCCTTGAAATTCCCTTCCCTCTCCATCACCAAGCAGAAATAAAACCATCCTTGCTCTCTCTCTCTTTATTTCTCTCCAGTATATTTTCTGAACTCCTCCCCCATCCTCCCGTTCAATCATGCTCGCCGAGCTGTCAATCTCGCTGCACCAATTACCTTCTTCTCCTCCCGGCTCTAACCACACACCCCTCTCCACGCAGGCATGCATACACACACCACAAATAGCTCCCCCTTCTCAATGATTTCGCCACTTACCTCCACTTCAATTCATCGCTCCGTTTCAGTCTCTCTCCCTCTCTCCCCCCCCCCCCCCCCCTCTCTCTCTCGCTCTCCCTCGCTCTCTCCCTCTCCCTCGCTCTCTCGCTCTCTCTCCCCCCCCCCCCCCCCCCCTTCCCCCTCTCACCCCTAGGCTTCTGGAAGCAGTAGCACCACTCATTGTTAGACAGCTTCCCGTCCTTGAAGGAGTCGCAGGAGTTGAAGAGCGGCTTCATGCACAGCTCATACTTGTCCAGGTAGAGGGTGCTCAGCTCCGATTGGTCCAGCAGCAGGTCAAAGTTCACGTCCAGCTTGTTGAACATCCAGCCCAGCGAGTCCTTGCAGATGGGCAGGATGCTGGTGTCGAAGCCTGGAAGAGAGAGAGAGAGAGAGAGAGAGAGTCATCACTGTTGTCACGGTAACCATGAAGCCACAGGAGGGCTGTACTCACGTCCGGGGGCGGAGTCGGCGCTGTCGGAGGCGGCGAGGTCTCGGTTGGCGTCGAGGTGCAGGACTCCAAACCAGTCCTTCAGTCTAGAGGCCAGACTGTGGAGGTCTCTGTCGCTGCAGACTGCATGCACACACACACACACACACACACACGCACACACACACACATGCGCACACACACACACACACACAGAGGGTTCACTGACATGCATGGGTCTGTGCATGTGAACCTGGGATCCCACTTCACTGTTGAACAAATCTGAAAAACAGCATATCTAAAATCAATAAAATACACATTGATCTACATCATGATGAAATGCATTAGTCACATGCAGATTTAGTGACGTGTGTGTAATTGCAAATCACTGCACTCTTTGCTCAGTATTACCTGTTTCTACTGACATCCTGGTGATAATGAGGTAATCCTATAATAATTCATCCAGTGACTCGTGCAATTCACGTTGAACAGAATCCTCCATCAGAGTCACTGATGGAGGAACAAAACCTGTTATGATGAATGAGGAAGGCGGCTCCGACTGCAATGACAAGGCGCTCCGCTCGCCAAGTTCAGCACTTCCAGCACAGAGAGAGATGGCATGGCATGGCATGGCTAGCCAATATTATCCATACTGCTCCTTCAGGTACGCAAGCCCCCACCTGCTTCATATAATCTCCTCTTTGGCTTTCATTAACGGTTCTCCCGGCTCAACAATCATCTGCTCAGTGTCATTAAAGGCTCTCTCTTGCAGAACGCTTACGCTCAACGTTATTCAGTCTCTGAACGGTTATTTTTCAACCGTTTTCCATTAAAAAACTGTTATTTTATTCCTGTCATTGCCCCCCCCCCCCCCCCCCCCCCCCCCCCCTTCTAATATGTCTGTGTGGTTGTTTTTTTTCACTTCCCTTCACACATGCTCAGACTCAGCCATACTTTTCTCTTGGTGTGTCTCTTCAATTTGTTTTTATCGATACAGATACAGATGACTATTGATCCCTGAGGAAATTATTTGTTACAGTTGCCCAGCTCAAGCCAGAAACATCAAAGTAAAAAGAATAGAATAAACACAACAAGCAATATAAATATGAACACAAAATACAGCGTAATAGAAATGTAATTTATGGATAAAATATGAATCTAACCAACAAAATAATTTAAATATTTTATTTCATTATTTTGTTGGTTGGATGCTCACATATAAAATAAAAATACTTATGTAAATGAAGCTAAAGTAAGTGACTGCAAAGTGGCGGTGAAGCCTCCAGGTGACCCGTCCAAATTCAAAATAAGAGTAAGGAGAACTAATGCAGCAAAAGCTCTTTGCTGTCCTGTGCGTCTCTCTCCGACTGCTGCTCCTCTCCTCTAACCGTTTCACCCAAACCTGACCCTCATGATGTCACTCTTAACAGCGGACCGGGAGGGACTTTGATCTGGGCTCCAGCTGTGATTGTACTGGACAGACTTGACACAGGCTGACTCTGCCAAAGGTATTTCTGGTTTGGCAGTGAGCTCTAATGCGGTGGTGTGAGACACAAAGAT
>JAOPHQ010001460.1:65000-95000 GCA_030340625.1 Merluccius polli
CCCCCCCCCCCCCCCGGCTCAAGCACTAATCCTCCACTTTACCGACATTCACACAAACACACTTCCCCGAAAATGATTTAGGAGTGGACTTCCAGGGCGGTCGCTGCGCGATTGTTGACCTTCATGGGCACCGTCGATAGTTGCGACACTTTCAAGTGGGTTTGTTGTTTCTTTCTTCTTTTCTACTTCTCTTCTTCTACAAGAACCAGTTAATATGCTCATCGCCACCAAGTGGTCAGAGGTGTGAAATGCAATCTGTCAAAATGACGGACGGCCCTCAGATTTTTCCGTCACCGTTTGAAAAAATCAGTCAATGACGGAAAATATTCGGTTAACGCGACCCCTGGTGTGTGTGTGTGTGTGCGTGTGTGTCCACCCTGCCCCACCTAACCATTATGCTGTCTCTGTTTTAGTGTTGCTGCGATCAGGACTGGATGCCTGGCCACGCAACCTGATGGCTACCAGCTTGCTCACCAGCCAGCACCTCATCACCATTGACAACATTTGTCTGTTCTATTGCATTGTTAACCATCCCTGGAAGGAGGAATCCCTCACTCTGCATTTTTTCTTGCCCTCTGGGGGGGCTGGGGTTAGGGGGTGTCGTAAATGTGTGGCCTGTGAAGCCCTTTGAGACTGTAACTGTGATTAAGGGCTATACAATTAAAATTGACTTGACTTGACTTCATTTTTAAAAATACTGCCCGATTCTGGTCATGTCTTCTGCTCATCTAAAGGCAACAACACTGCACCAATGCCTCGCCTTTTCTTGAACTGGCTACTCAACAGGTGGTTGAGGCTAATGCTGATAGCATTAGCACTGGTATATGATCCTTCCGCAGGTTCACCTACGGAAACATTGTTACGACTTTTATTTCCACTAGATAGTGAAGTTTGATCGTCTTCAAACTCAATGCCAAACTTTTGCAAACTATGATGGTGTCCCTGAAAGCTGACATCTTTTGGAAAATTGACTCTTTGTCTTCCAGCTCCACTGTCCAAAAATAACTAAAAGAGTCGATAGAACCATTGCAAGAAAAGGTCGAACAACGCGGGCAAACTACGCTAGAGCTTGAGCTAGCTGCTACAGACGTGGCCAGAAAAAGGAGTTGGAGGCCACAGTTAGCAAGCTGATGCTGACAGCTCAAGTTAAATATTTGGATGACCGATGAGCGATTTGAGCCAGAAGAAATAATATTTGGTTGGTGGGTCTACCTGAGGGGTTGTCCTACCGAGTTCATCACCCAATTACAAAAGGAAAAACTTTGCCTGGACACAAAGCCCCTGCTAGATTGAGCCCAAAGAGAGAGATGCTCCTCGACCATTTGTCGTAAGAGTTCACTACTTTCACATTCGCAATAAGATTCTACGTCGGGCAGGGGAACTCTCTCCCCTCCAAGATTTCCATCTTTGCTTACACGTCCACTGTCGCTAAAAAGCAGGCTACTTCGGGCAATGGTAAGCGTCAGCTCCACTCATGTCCGGGCGTCAAGTTTGGGCTGCTGTACCTGGCAGTACTCAGATATACCCTGCCGAGCAGAGACACACACCGGTTCAAAGATCTTGCCACTGCAAGTGACTTTATTAACAAAAACTCACTCCAAGTAGGGATGCAAGAAATACCAAGAAATGATAATCGAATACACGGTCAAAATCTCAGCAAGTACTCATTTTGTAGGGACTTTTTTTTAAATGTGATTCTTCACATTTGGATGGTTCTTTAATTCACTTGATATCCCTACCGTTCACCCTGACTTCTGTGATTCAGAAATAATCATTACTGTTGAAGAACTCATACAGCAGCTAAATCCATGCAAGGTGGTAAATGTCCAGCGCCAAATGACTACCCTGCTCAGTTTTATAAGACATTTTTACATAAATTAGCCCCCATCTTAATCGATATGTAAAATGAATCATTTCAATCTCTTAAATTGCCCCAGACCCTGACTCAATCTCCCTTATTTTAAAAAAGAATAAGGACCCTCTGTCCTGTACCTTGTTTCGTCCCATCAGACTGCTGAATGTAGACTTTAAATTACTATCCAAACTTAGCTTTGTGCCTTGAGTCTACACTTTCCTCTATCATCTCCCCTGATCAAACAGTTTAATTAGAAATAGACATTATTTTTCGACATTTAAGACGGTTATTCAATATAATTTATAATCCATCTACCTTTGCTAATCCAGAGGGTTTAATATCATTGGAAGCCAAGAAAGCTTTTGATCGCATGGAGTGGGGCAATCTCTTTCATAAATTCGGCTTTGACAAAAAGTTTGAGTTAAAACATTGTGTCCAGTTTGTTAAATGCTGTCGCGATAGCGGATTCAAGTTTGAGTTAAACTACTCTATTCCTCTCCTCATGCCTCAGTTGGAACACATAATACAGTCAGAATACTCTCCTCTCCAGAGGTCCACCAGACAAGGTTGCCCTTTGAGCCCCCTGCTCCTCTCTGTCGCTATCGAGCCCCTCGCCATCGCACTTGGCTCCAACCCCCGGGATGGACTGAATCAGAACAGAGGGTCTCTATATATGCAGACATTTCAAACATATCTGTATCCATCCCTGCTGCACCTGCAACACTGAAATCATTCAGTTTTATATCCGGATACAAACCTAATCTCTAGGTAAAACTACACTATCTCCTCCAAACTCCACCGCATGGAAATACCCTTTACATAATTTCCCATTTAATATATCGGTAACACTTAATAATAAGTAAACGCTTTGGAGCATTTACAACATATTAGTGTTACTATTAGTTAATAGTGAAATCATCATTTATGGATAACTTGGGGCATAGAAAGTTCTCACTTTAGATTAGGTCACGCAAAAGTCTTAACTAACAACTAACTAAGTGTTTACAAGTTGTCTATAAAGTATGACAATGGAGTTATCAAACACCTTAAATATGGCCCTATTAATACAAAATAAATAATGTATAACAATATAAATGCTTAACAGAGTTAGTAGGTTAGTAATGATTTAATAATGTATTGTTCATATTTTACTAATGATGAATTCACTATTAACTAATACATTGTAAATGCTCCAAAGCGTTAAGTTATTATAAAGTGTTACCAAAAATATCTCAGCTTAGTTTTACATATCTTGGAATTAAAGTTACAAACAATTTTATAAATCTCTTTAAGGCCAATTTTTTATATATTTTTATTAGCTTTAGGCCAATTTTACACCTTGTTTAGCGCATATGCAACAAGACGTTGAATGCTGGTCACTGCTCCCACTAAATTTAGCTGCGAGGATCAACTCTGTAAAAATGAATACTCTCACCAAAGTTGTCCTATCTATTTCAGCGTATACCTATTACCTATTGACGGCTCTTGTACACTCCCCCATCAACTGCCCCTTCTCTATGTGAACAATATAATTGCTAAAACCTCCTTAAGGATTTGGAACCAGCTTAAATGTCACTTTGGTTTACAAACCTTTTCTACCTCTGCTCCACTTGTTGCAAATCATGCTTTTCCTCCCTCAACATTGGATGGTGCATTTCCCATAGGTCCAACCTTGGAATTAAACAATTTAAGGATTTATATGTTGATAATAATATTTGCATCTTTTCAACAACTCTTAGAATTGTTCTCTTTCCTAAACATCATTTTTTTAGATACCTGTACATTTGTAGTTTTGTTCGCAATAAATATTCCCAGTTCCCGAACCTCTCACTCAGGTCCCTGTTATGAAAAGTATGATTTCATATATTTACAGATCCAAACCTTATCTTCAACCTCTCTGAGGATTTGAGGGAGGGGCTCTCTGAGGAACTTTGGATATTCTTAAACGTGTGCATACCTCATCTGTCTGCTCCAGACATTGGTTGATTCAATGTAAAGTTGTTCACCGCACTCATTGGACCAAAGTTAGGCCTTTCAAAATGTATGACAATATTGACTCCTCTTGTGCAAAATGTCATCAAACACCTGCAAACCATGTGCGTATGTTCTGGTTGTGCACATTTCTACGTAATTACTGGACTGCGGTTTTCAATACTCTGACGAAGGTTACTGGGACACTTATGGAGCCTGATGCTTTCACTGCTCTGTTCGGCTCAGTCACCTTTGCCTAGGCTCCATGCAGATCTGATAGCTTTTGTAACATTATTGACTAGATATCTAATACTGAGATGTAAATCACCAACACCGCCTTATCACACTCTGTGGATAAAATACATTTTCAATCATTTACAGTTTGAAAACATTGAAAGGCTCTACCAAGAAATACAAAATTATGTGGGGGGGCTTTATTTGCCCATGAGGAGGCAATTACCTTCCCAGTTATCCCCAAATAAGATCCCTTTTTTATTTACTTATTGATTTATTTATTGTTATTCTGACCTGAAGAGTGAGGTTATTACTGTACTGTTTACTGTAATATATTAAATATGACCAAGCTGAATGTTTGTTTGTGTGTTTCCCCTATAGTTGCTATGTACTGTATGTTGTTTTTTCTACTGCAATACTACTACTACTACTCACAAGTGCTTTAACATTATTGTCAATGTGTGCATAAAAACTAAAACCCTTTTTAGCAATGTTTGGTCCACTAATGACTCCAAATGGGAAAAAGGCAGGATAAAAGGGATTTAGCCCTGTTCTCCACTGCTAATCTCAATCCAGCGGTCCTACTATGTTATAGCAGAACTTCTGGGGGGAGACGGCACAGAGCCTGGGCCTGAAACCATAAACTGAAGGGGTTAAGGCTTGTTTAGTGGTTCGTTACAGAGATATCCTACCCAAGAGAAATTGATTTGCGTAAGTAGACGAAGCTTTCAGGAGGAGATTTTAATGCCTTTATTTCTACAGTGGCCCCAGTCTACACGGCGCCGAGTTTGTGTTCACTGTTAATAGTCAATTATGTGCTTACAGAGCCCCGCTGCCAGGGACGTGATTGCTTGAAACAAATATGAAGCGAAAAAAAAAGAAAAAAGAGAACACCTCTTTTACCCATATTTGAGATCGTCTGCCATCAGACTTTAGATTAGTAATATAAAGTTTAATTTGTGAGATTATCACATCGGTAATTACATTTGGAGTTGGGGGGCGGCTGGAACAGTGAATTACTCCATTTCAGGGATCATAAAACAGACATGGTTCAACTAAACAGCAGATTGTACCACGTTGACTGAAACAAACCCCTATAAAGGATTTACATTTGTGGCCATGTGGAGAGTGGTGCTCCAAATCCAAGAACTTAAACATCTGTTACGTTAACAAAATAATCATCAATAATCATCAATCAATCAATAATCAATCAATCATTTACATCTCATCTGAATATAGAAAGAACAATGAACATGATCAGGTCATCATTTGTGCTAACATAAAAGCATAACATTAAAACATGTAGAGAAGTGTTTGCACTTATTCTTGGATGATTAAACACTTGAGTGAACAAGTGGTAAAACCAAAGCATTACAGAGAGCCTGATGCATGCAAGCGGCCAACTAGTTTATGTGAGCCCCATCGAGCTACAAGTGGCCACAGTGGGAAGCTGGCCATGGCGTGATTGCACTTTACACACAAAACAAATCTGGTCAGTTGGAAGGAAGGAAAACAAATGAATACACAAACAAGCAAACAACCCAAAAGCTGAAAGCACACAGAGTACACATTTTGCGTTTGCATGACCAAAAATAACTAGAATCATATTGTTTTTTAAATGGAGCAAAGTACACAGAGCGTGAATGTAAGGGGGGGGGGGGGTCTTTTCGCTCGCTCTGAATAGGTCTCAAGTCTATTTTGGAAGCGGAAATACAAAAACATTAGTACATTTGTAGCGTCTGTCCCGGTGCAGCCGTGTGCTTTGGGCTTATTGTAGCTGTTTATTTTCTACATCAATATGTCTATTAATACTCACAATAAAGTGAAGTATCCTATATGTTGTACTGGGACTGGCAGTAGCCTGACTTATAGCCTGGGAACCAGATGAATCTGTCAGCTCATCTTTTATTTGCCCTGGCAGATACGTCTGGCCCCCCTCCCGTTCAGATAGATTTCCAGCCGACCTGGCCCGGTTCAGGCCAATCACAACCGTTAATCTAATATGGGTCAGGTTTGATACAATGACTGAGAGGAGCGCCGTTGAGGCATTTTCGTAAACGACCGAGATGGCTACCGCTGATGGGGTCTGTTGAATCCGCTATCGCGACAGTATTTAACAAACTGGACACAATGTTTTATCTTTAAGAAGAACAAAGAGATGCACCTAAAAAGTTTGTTGATAAAAAAGATGTGTTTGCCGTACTTCCGACAGGATTTGGTGAAAGTTTAATTTACGTCACACGTCCTATTGCTCTGATTGGTTGTGGGTCTATCCAATGGCGTCCAGAGGTATTTGGGTCTGCTCTTCATACCCATATGAAGAGCAGTTATCTATTGTGTCTCCACCTGCGGTCTAGGTTGGCCATGAATGAAGAGCACGTTCCATTATGACTTTACTTCATGGGACCCTTGGCACCCCGGAGGTGTCCTGCATGTGTTTGGGGAGGAAAGGTCACAGGAAGCTCTGACTAAGCAGAGGATCTCCGACCCAAGGGGAATGAACCACATTTTGTCGCCGCAGTTTGAGTCCCTATTGTTTTTGTTTACTTTCAGCTGTTGTCTGTTTCTGCTCTCATTATGCAGTGTCTGAGGATGAGGCTGGCACCGGACGCAGTCATTAACAGAACAGACACAGCCAGGTGACCTCAAAGGTCAAAAGCAAAACAAAGGCTTTGGCTCGGGGGTTATTTTTTTGCTTTGTCTTTGTTGGGTTTTTCTGGCAACCTGTCCATGTGTGTTCCCTCGGCGATGAGAAAACAAAGGTTAAAAGAAGGTTAAAAGGATAGGAAAGAGAAAAGCGTATGCATGAGGGGTTGAGCGGAGCTGACAGCCAGAACGTCCCAACACATGGGAACAGCTTGATTAAACTTGCTTCAGGCCCTCTCTAAATGTTTTCATACCTATAATTCGAAAACATAACAGACTGTCTCTGTCCCTTTCTTGTCCCCTTGTGCTGTCAATGCCCATCATTTAGGACCGACTTTTCAAAAGACCATATTTCAGAGTTGTGATGCTTTGATTAAGCAATTAAAATATGATGCGATGGAGCCTGTTTGGCACAAAAAGCAGAGTGGAGAGTTAATCTATCATAGCCCATCTCTCAAGAGACTTTATGTACGGACACCTCCAGCCACGCACCCCATGCTGTCAGTGAGAAGGTTAGAGTTATTTGGCAGAGGTGAGCCAAAAAATACTGCAATAACGTAAGGTTATATTATATATTATAATAATGAACCAGACAGACTGCTAGACAGCTACTCACCAGCCTTGGTGGTCCTGTGCGTTGGTTTGCTGGCCTCCTGACCAGGGAGACATGGACACGGCCCGTCACACTTCTCTGAGATCACCTTCCCAGACAAGCAGCCATGGAAGTCCAGCTTACACTGGGACGGAGGACACAGAGATGAACGCATTATCTTTCCCATCAGTGATAACATCAAGCACTACTTTGATAACTACTTCATGAGATGGATCTCAGTGTGTCCCACATGTGATTTCCTAGTTTTTTTTTGAATTCAGTTTGCATATTGATCATGTTCCTGAGTAGTATACCGATGTGACGGCCCTTCACGTTTTATCAATATGAATGAGTGAGACATCAGCTGTACGCGTATAGACAGTGGGTGCTGGGTTAAGGGCAGAGCATGTTTTGACCTGACGAAAAAATACGAACGAGAATATGTTTGAAGAACGGGTTTCACAGACTGCATTATCAACAGTTGGAAACTCTGTTAGGGTCTAAATGCTTTCATTTATAAGATACAGGATTTGAAACTTAGCAAAACATATAATTGCCAGCATTAGAGGGGATAATCAGAAATGATATTGCAGTTTATTTGAGATGAACAGATCCGTCTATTACACACACACACACACACACACACATATGCCCTGTGGTACTATATTCTTCACAGCAGTGCAAACCCAGCAAAAAGCAGTAGAAACCAAAAAGTCTACAGAATGTAATTTAATCGTCTCGCTCTCCCCTCTAATACACAAGGGCTAAGAAATTCCAATACACACACACACACACAAAATCCAATCACAAAATCCCTCCAAGAAAGTTATTAAAACCCAAATGGGTTATGTAAATTCTCACTGAGAAGGACTGGGGGACCACCATTTTCTTGTGGACACACACATGCATGTGTGTGTGTGTCCACACACATACCTTACACACACACACACCCACCCACACACACACACACACCTCAACGCTCTCCTCAGCTCTCCTCGCTGCTGACACTTTCAATTTCCCAGCCTCTAATTTAAATCCCTCATTTTCTGCCGGTCGCCACGTGGATAGCGTTGTTAATGTCGTTAATGAAATGAGTTGACAAAGGGCTGCACACGATGCCCTTCTTTCCCACATATTGAATTAGTCCAGGAGAGGAAGAGACGACAGCGTTAGAGAGAGAGAGAGAGAGAGAGAGAGAGAGAGAGAGAGAGAGAGAGAGAGAGAGAGAGAGAGAGAGAGAGAGAGAGAGAGAGAGAGAGAAAGAAAGCGGAAGCAGCGAGAGATCGAGAAAATTGGCGAACATTTGAAGTGACAACAGATGCCGACAAGGCTCTAAAGCTACCGGTGAATAATACTCCCAGAGAGCGACCAGAGCAGAAGACGACACACTCGGAAAGTGTATGAGAAAACGAAGAGCGATAAAGACGTGACCCTGTGCACCTGCGAGGAGTAGGTGTGGCCGTCGGAGCCGCACACCGGACCGGACGGGAACGCGGGGCAGGGCCTACATTTCCCATGAGCAGCGGCGACCTCCGGCTTGTGCTTGTGGCCGACGCCTCCTTTCCTGGGCTTCACGCTGTTAGGGTGAGAAGTGAAGAGGAAGAAATAGAGGAAGAGAGAGAGAGATTAAGTTAGGATACAGCAGACCAGTGAGATGAGAAGAAAGTGCAATTATTGGGCATCTCAACACATCCAGAGGCTATACGTTGGAGACGGTGCCTTTGGCTATATGTATATTCAAAGTTTATTTGTTTGGATAAACCCCTTGAGATGTATCATCTCGTTTTCGAGGGGGTCCAACATAAATCACAATTTGTACAACAAAGAGACAAAATAGACAGACCGCAATAATATACTAAACTAACCAAACAAGACAAAACATCAAAAGACAATCAACATACAACACAACAACAATAACAACAACGACACCAACTCTTTACAACCAGAAGTATAAACATTATATATAAATGATAAGTATAAACAGTATATGTATGTAGACAGTGGCAAATTATTGATAGCAATTGCACTTAATTTCAAAGTAAGAAGACAAGGCATGTTTAAACATATGTAATGATGAGATTGATATTACTGCGCACCAGAAATTACATAAATTAAATGTGGGAAAACAAAGGGCTGGATGTTGTTCATGTGTGTGATTTTGCTCACACATAGTGAGCGGCCCTTCCTCAAGTGACCATTACATTTTAGCAAAACCTTTCCTAATGCCCTGGTTGCACCACGCACGCGTGCATTGCTCCCATGACACCGGTGGGCGATTGCTCTCCTACCCCACGCTCCTGCCTTGCTAGAGAAACAGGCTGCTCAGAAGGCAGCGAGAGCAGCGGTAACACACACACACACACACACACACACACATTAGCATAACTACTCTGGGGGGGAGACTGCACAGCGCCTGGGCCGGAAACCAGGAAGTGCGAGGGGTGGAGTTACGCAGTTTCCTGTTATGGAGATATTCTTCCTAAGAGAAACTCATTTGAGGTTTCAGAAGATGATTTTAACAAATGTATTTCTACAGCGGCCAGTCTACTACAACGGGTTTGATTTGAAACCTTTGCAGACATGGTGGTGTCTGGACAGGACGTTTTAGCTTTTAGCGTTTTAGCCAACAGCAAACGCTGTCTTTCCCACCGCCCTTAGCCGGTGGGAAAGACAGTGTTCACTAGGGATGGGAAGCGATACGATTTTTCCGATTCCGATTCCATTTTCGATTCCGCATAACGATTCGGTTCTTTATCGATTCTCTTATCGATTCTCATTTGGAAAAAAAGGATTCAGTGACGTTCGTCCGGAGCGCATCGAAAACGCGACATTCAGAAATCGTTATCGCATGCTGCTGTGTGCGCAAATGTTTTTGCATGTTGGAAGTATTTCCTCCCTTTGAGGAAATATCCACGTTGCGAGTATCGCAAGTCGCCCTGTTGTCATCTTTTCTTGTGAAGTGTAACCAAACTTTGGAGCGTTTGTACCGCTTGGGCGCCATGGTTACTGTTGACCGCTGGCTGCACTGGAGTCGCTACGCAACGTGCGTGGTGACGTCATTCGCGTCCACTGGAATCGATAAGGGAATCGTTTGCAAAATTGGCAAACGATTCCAAGGAATTGAAACACTGGGAACCGGTTCACAACAAGAACCGGTTTTCGATTCCCATCCCTAGTGTTCACTGAGGGATACCGACAATGGGAAGACGATGCTGTCATTTTAGTTATCAGTCCTCTTCTGGATCCGATATTAATGTTTGGTGTGGTTCCGCCGGTCAGGTTGTTTCCAGTACAGACCCATTCCATGTAACACGCGTCTGCAGATCTCCGCCCCCAGCAACATGATTGGTCAAAATAAATTTGAAGTGAAATGAAACGCCCCGTTCACCCAGATTTGAGCTCCTCTGCGATCAGACTTTAGATGTTAATCTAAAGTCTGATTTGTGAGACTACTCTGATGGTAACAATGATGAATCTCTCCCTCCAATGAAAGATGTTATCTCTATTATGGCAGATAAGCTGTGGGTGGGGAGAGCATCAGCAAAAGAAGCGCTCGTTATATCAGATAAGAGTGTGGCAGCACTGATCCTGCCTTCAATCTCTGTTTTCACCTCTCTCTCTCTCTCTCTCTCTCTCTCTCTCTCTCTCTCTCGCTCTCTCACACACACTATCTCTCTCTCTCTCTCTCTCTCGCTCTCTCACACACACTCTCTCACTCTCTCTATCCCTCTCTCTCTCCCTCTCTCTCTCTCATCACACTCTCTCTGTGTCTTTTTAATTCCCTGTTTCACGAATCTCCTCTCTGTCTCTCTCACTCTCTCTCTCTCAAATTGGAGGCTGTGGTATTTAGTGACTCCAAAATGTACAACAAATGAATTAAAAAAAAATGGTAGCAGAGGACTGCAGAGTAGTTTTACTGCTGTGAGATGAAGAGCGGTGCAGTTTTACTGCTGTACGTCAAGTCAGTTGTATTTATAGAGCCCTTAATCACAGTTACAGTCTCAAAGGGTTTGTGGGCCACATTATACGACACCCCCTAATCCTAAGCCCTTGAAAGGACTTAAAGGAAAAACTCAATTTATTATCAAGGAAGAAACCTTGGGAAGGAAAGCAGAAAGAGAGATCCCTCCTTCAGGGATGGTTAGGAGTGCAATGGATGCCATAATGGGCAGACATAATGGCAGCATAACAAGGAAAACCGTTGAAGCAAAATTAAGTTGTTAGAAAATACAATTAGCAATGTCCATGTGGTGGTCAGTAAGGTGTTGTACTGCTGTCAGGTGAAGAGCAGTACAGTGGCTACGCCGTAATCTTTACTCCTTTAATCTGGAAGGGGCCCTCTGCTACTAACCGTTTAAATGTTGACACCCACCTGGCGTATTTATTTTGTATTTAACTTTTGCTGCCCGTGATAAGCAGCCGGTTCTTCTCACCTGTGTGTCGGCTGCTTGGGATTGGTGCAGGTGGCCGTCTGGTAGTCGTGGCTGACGCACACCTTGTGAGGAGGGCAGCGCACCATCAGACAAGGGTCCTTGGTGGCGTCCAGTCCTACAAGGGAGACACAAGCAGGACAAACGTCATCTGTGAACCATGAAACAGGAGCGTTGGAGGACACATCCACACCGATGAAGAAACACACAGATATCCTTTATCATAAAACATGCCTGTGGTGGGCAGCATAGTGTAGTGGAACATTACTGTGTTATTTTTCACTAAAATGTATAAAGTTGTTAAACGGGCGAAAGTTTGCTACTTCCAGCTAAAAACACTTTTCCATAGTGGTCATTTTCTACTGGCCGCGCACCACAGCTCGAATGAGTGTGACGTGGGTTTTGACAACGTTTGACCACGCGCCTTTGCATTTGCTCCTAATGAACCCAAAGTGTCCGTTTTGTCTAAAACCTTTGCGACCGTTGCGCCTGCTCAGATCGCATTTTTTGAAGTTCACAGGCGTAAGTTCTCCCGCTGTAACATGTTAACTTTTAACCTTTAACCCCAACCTTCGGGACGCACGGTAATTGCAAAACGGTGACGGTAAATGCTATAGAAACGATAGCAACAAGGACCGTCTTTAAATTACTTATGTGCAATACATTGAGGAAACGATTTGTCAGAGGATTTGCTGTTCTGTAAATATGAATTGAAAAACAGGCTGTTTTTTTTTTTCAATTCAGCACTTTGCTGAGCTAGGAGTTCACTCATTTAATTTGAAGGGAGTAATGCCTGTTTTTTTGCCTGTTTGCTTTTTTACCAAGCACAGTGGAAACAGGTGTGTGTGGTGTGTGTGTGTGTGTATGGGGGGGGGGGGCATTACTTATTTTTTACCTTCCAAAATAAACCACTGGTATAATGATAGAATAAGGTAAACAAGTCCAGCCTGTGCACTGTGGTCTGGAGGTGGCTGGTGTGTTTAAGATGGCAGATTGAAGCGAAGAAAGGAGACAACGCAAGACAGCAGGAGATGGGGAATGGAGTCGGGGAAGGAATAATAAAGGGAGGCGATGGCCGCTGTTCTGCAGCCGTCCATCGCTGTCAGACAAACGTATACCATTAGCGCGGCGGCGTTGCCGAGCTTTAATTAGAAGTCCAGCTCAGGATACAAAGGAAGCCAAATAAAACACGTGCCGACGCGAACGCTGGTTGAATTCTACTCTCCATCGATGGACATGTCGGAAAAAATCATTATGCGAAGCAGCTTATTTAACATTTTCCCTGCTTGTATGTGAAGGCAGATAAAACGGCTACCGACAGCGACGGGTGAAACTAAACTCATCGCTTGAACATATCTTAACGTCCGTTTGTGCTCATGCAGAGAAGCACGGTTAAACACACGCACACACACTTGTGCGCGTGTGTGTGTGTGTGTGTGTGCTCGTAGTGATCTACATGAACCATGCTATTACCATGGTAATTGGGCTAAAAATGTTTCCAAAGCCCGAAGTAATGAGGACTTGTGTATGGATCAAAGCGTCGTGCGACTCATTAGGGCATGGCTGATAGCTCCATCCATTAAGGCCCTGTTAGCTTGTGTTGGAGTCACAGCTGTGCGTCTGGCGCCAACAACATCGCTGATCACAATCCTGGCTGACGTTTACACGGCCACTTTATTTGCATCGGATCACAACGGGGAAAAACAGACGGGCGTGTCCCCCCCCCCCCCCCCCCCCCCCCCCCGGACGCAGCAAACCACGACGCGTGATCCGTCGTACCTTTTCATCAATCCATGAAACCCGATGAAAGCCACTCCCTAATCAACACATTCACAGATCTTCACAGCTACTAGAATAGCATATCATACCGGCGCAACAGCTTCGAACGGGAGGCCAAGAGCTCACAGCGTGCGGCGGTGGCGTGGTTCTCTGCAAGCTTTTCCTAAACTATCCGAGACTGGCATGAGAGTCTTTAGAGGATATATTCATGCGAGACGCACAGACTATCCGCCTCTGGCAACCCACAACGCTGCTTTCTCCCTGTCTGTCTGCGGCAAATTGAAATGCACACAGCAGCAGGAACAGCTGGGGCTAAAGCAGTACAATCTCAAACCGACCGCCGCCAGGAATAATAATTGTGTGTCTTCGCTGTTTTGAATGTGTAGATCTTCTTCTCTTCCCTTTACCTCCCTCCCGCGTCGACCGCCTTAAACTCGCACGGGTCAGAAGAAGAGGCCGACTCTCTCCCCCTTAAAATAAACCTCGTCCTCATAGAGGAAATGACATCGCCATCCTAGAGGAAATGCCAACGCTGTCGGTTGCTGGGCCAATACAGTAACATGCACGCGACTCGAGTCTGTGAACAGACAACAACACGCGAAATATAGATCTCGTTTTGTCATTTTCACTTGAATAATATGAAAATGATGGGGAGGGGAGGCGGTTGTTGGAATGATGGAGGAAAGAAGAGAGAGAGAGAGAGAGAGAGAGAGAGAGAGAGAGAAAGAGAGAGAGAAAGAGAGAGAGAGACACACAGAAAGAGAGAGAGACAGAGAAAAAGAAAGAGAGAGAGAGAGAGAGAGAGAGAGAGAGAGAGAAAGAAAGAAAGAAAGAAAGAAAGAAAGAAAGAAAGACAGAAAGAAAGAAAGAAAGAAAGAAAGAGAGAGAGACAGAGAGACAGAAAGAGAGAGCCTAAAGAGGAGTGTATTATCAGTGGTTGTTAGAGAGAGAGAAAGACAGACAGAAAGAGACAGAGACAGAGAAAGAGAAAAAGAAAGAGAGAGAGAGAGAGAGAGAGAGAGAGAGAGAGAGAGAGAGAGAGAGAGAGAGAGAAAGAAAGAAAGAAAGAAAGAAAGAAAGAAAGAAAGAAAGAAAGAAAGAAAGAAAGAAAGAAAGAAAGAAAGAAAGAAAGAGAGAGAAAGAGACAGAGAGAGACAGAGAGACAGACAGAGAGAGAGCCTAAAGAGGAGTGTATTATCAGTGGTTGTTAAGCTCAAGGGGTCTTCAGTGATGAGCACTGGTCTGTTTAAGCAACCAGTCAATTGTAATGCAGAAGCTCTGCAGCACAGACAGCTGACCCTAAAGGCCCCTACAGCTGGTGAGCGTCTGTGGCCCTAGTTTTTGCGGTGTGTCCCGCACGGTTGGCACTTGTCGGCCCTTGTCTGCATTTTTTCGGCCAAATTCAGCATGTTGAATCGGGGACGGAGGCCGTCGGTGACAGAAATCACTCTGATTGGCTGTTCAGCTTAAGCAAATTGGTGCACAAGAAGAGAAACGGAAGTGGAGCAAAGCAGCTTTTTTTGCAACTTCGTATCAGACATATTCTCGATTAGAAGTCGCTGTATTACGAAACCGCCTGAGCCAGAGTGGTGTGGAAATGGTTGGCAAACGCTGCTTTGTTTCATATTTGTATATATCCGCAGTCCGCTGTCCCTTTTTGAATGACGAATACAGACTACCGCCGCCTGCTGGTATGGAGAGTTATTTCCTCTCACAAAGGCGCAGAACGTATGTGCTAGTGGGCCGTTGGCTGTAGTCTTTCCAGTGTGTTCAAGTGAGACTTTTTGGCCAAGACACAGGGGACGCAACAGTCGGCATCCATCGCTGCTAGTTCTTTGACGTCGGTTTGGTGTGTCAGGGCCTTTATTCTCTCTGTCTCTCTCCCCCTCTCCGTCTCTCTCTCTCTGTCTTTCTCTCTCTCACACTCTCTCACTGCGTCCTCATTTCCTCATTTATTTCATATTAATTCTCCTCTCTCCTTTTATTGGCGGACTGTCATTAACTCAGGCCATGAATCAACTGCATAATATTAAAGTTATCCCCTTCCGATCCTCCTTCTCTCCCTCCTTCTCTTCTTTTTTATTCTTCTTATTGGGTCTCAGTTCATTTTCTTCTTCTCCTTCTTTTTAATTAGTTTAACAAGAAGGGATGGAGGAGCTAAGAACTACTGCTTGTTCCTTTCATTGAAGCACAATGACATAATTTAACTGTTTAACACAGCGTAGTCTCATATTCCCCCTGGTGTGATAATGCACTTCTTGACACACATAATTCACATCATTCTCGGTTGTAGGTCTTGTGCCATAAAGTGCATACATGCATATGGCAAGTGCATTTGTGTGTGCGTGTGTGTGTGCGTGTGTGCGAGCCAGCATTGTTCCTGCACTACTTTTACGTGGAAAAATCAAATTTTGAAACTCTACATGTATTGTCTACAATACATGTAGACAATACATGTAGAGTGTATCTTCTATGTATATTCTCTACAATACTGCCTAGAGAAATTTTAAATGCTATTTTTTCTTTCCTTCATTAAAATCTAATGAAGATTGGTCATAGTGGTTGTACAATGTATAATACATTATTAAACACCAGGGGGACATCTGCAGGCCATGTTTTAAACACATATGCCAGTCAAAGATTGGATACTTGGTTTTAAGAAAGCATATAATATGTATTAGAGAGCCTGAATCAATCAGACATTCATGATAGCGACTTATACACTTGATTACACAAGTCATAATAGTGACTTATACACTCATGATTACACAAGTCATGATAGTGGCTTATACACTCATGATTACACAAGTCAAGATAGTGACTTATACACTCATGATTACACAAGTCATAATAGTGACTTATACACTCATTATTACACAAGTCATGATAGTGACTTATACACTTGATTACACAAGTCATAATAGTGACTTATACACTCATGATTACACAAGTCAAGATAGTGACTTATACACTCATGATTACACAAGTCATAATAGTGACTTATACACTCATGATTACACAAGTCAAGATAGTGACTTATACACTCATGATTACACAAGTCATAATAGTGACTTATACACTCATGATTACACAAGTCATGATAGTGACTTATACACTTGATTACACAAGTCATAATAGTGACTTATACACTCATGATTACACAAGTCAAGATAGTGACTTATACACTCATGATTACACAAGTCAAGATAACGACTTATACACTCATTATTACACAAGTCAAGATAGTGACTTATACACTCATGATTACACAAGTCATGATAGTGACTTATACACTTGATTACACAAGTCATAATAGTGACTTATACACTCATGATTACACAAGTCATGATAACGACTTATACACTCATGATTACACAAGTCATGATAACGACTTATACACTCATGATTAAACATGCATAGGCATTGCTGCCTTGTCTTTAGAGACTAATTATAATTAAAAGATTTAAATTATAGTGAAATTAAATTGATCACACTTCAAGTCTTCATATGACAACATAACATAATCTATTCCTTTCTAGAACTTTGTGCAAATCCAAGGTAATAGGACAAATGATAATAATAGTCTCTTCTATAAAAGAGGAAAGCTCCTCCTCGTTCCATGAGAAAAGGATGAGGGATGCATAACAGTGTCTGGATTACCAGCACTTGAAGACGATGCTGCGCCTTTGTCTTCATTCTATGACAGCGAGTGAGAGAGGCGGCTTCGGCATCTCACCAGCATTGTCATTGGCTTGTTCAGCGACGCTCTTTCAGAGAGGAAATAATAAATGGAAAGAAAGGAGCCAAAAACAGAAGAACTCGAGAAGAATTGTTGTCTTGTTTATATTCTCCTTATGTCAATATCTTGAAGAATCAAGATATTGGGAGTCCGTGCGCACATCTTGGACAACATCACAGCACCTTGTAAGTCTTTTGAAAGGCGCTTTATAAATAACTTACTTACTTACCGCCATTCATTCTTGGTCAGATACATTCCCTCAAGTTATGAGGAGTTCAAATGGCCATTGCTTCTTTCATCCTGGCATTAAAATGAGTTAAAATGGCCGTTCGTTCATCCATCCATCTATTCATTTTTCAATCTAGTTTCTATGCACATTGTTTCCCTTTCAACGGAGAGAGTGGTTGATTGTCTCTGTCTGAGCATTCCTCATAGAAGGTCTCCCTCCCTCCCTCCCTCCCTCCCTCCCTCCCTCCCTCCCTCCCTCCCTCCCTCCCTCCCTCTTGCACTCGCCTTCTGGGAGGACAGAGGCCGGCCTACCATTAAATTCACGGAGGAAGCATAATAGAAATATTATTGTGAATATAACCTGAGAATATGGAGCACAAAAGCAAAACAGTGAAGAGAGAGAGAGAGAGAGAGAGAGAGAGAGAGAGAGAGAGAGAGGGGGAAAGAGAGAGAGGGAAAGAGAGAGAGAGAGAGAGAGAGAGAGAGAGAGAGAGAGAGGGAAAGAGAGAGAGAGAGAGAGAGAGAGAGAGAGAGGGGGAGAGAGAAGGCAAGGCAAAGATAAATATATGACAGATTCATTTGAAAACTATTATGAGGCTGCTTTGAGGTACACCAATTCACTGCCATTACTGTGTATTGAATACAAATCAACTCAGAAAGGAGACAAAGTGATTGTGTAAACATGTGTCTATTTCAGCAACAGCCTCACCTTAAATACACTGAATAACAATATAATTTATGTATTTTTTTTAATTTATTTTTTTACTTTCTCCTAATATTGCTACCACTCATCAACCGGTTCTACATAGAGACCCTACCCACCCTACACCCCACCCTCCTTCCTTCTGACAAATGTACTTATTGTAAGTCTCTTTGGACAAAAGCGTCTGCTAAATGCCCTAAATGTAAATGTAAATGTGTGTGTGTGCGTATGTGTGTGTGCGTGTGTGCGTATGTGTGTGCATGTGTGTTTATGTATGTGTGATTATGCATGTGTGGGCATGCGTGTGTTTACAGGCGTATGTGTACATGTGTGTGTATGTGTGCATGTGTGTGTGTGTGTGTGTGTGTGTGTGTGTGTGGGGGGGGGGGGGGGGGGGGGGGGGGGGGTACGGGCTCTGAGTCCTGTGTAAAAAAAACAACAACTCCTTGTGGCACCCCAGGATAGCGTCATGCTAATGAAATAGCATACAGGAGGAATGCCAACGAGTCGCCGAGCATATTTCTTGACAAGCTCCTTGGGTGTGGGCAGTCTCAGCTCGCTGCTGTGCTTACCGGCTGGCCCCCTGTGTTAATTAAGACGGGCCAAGGTTTTATAGGTCTGTCAAGTTGACCAGAAGTCAACACATCAATCCAGTAAGCCCAAATAAGGATTTTTTCTTTGTTATATATTATTTTTTTCACGCCGTTCTTATTGTCACCCTAGTGGCCCCTCTGTCTTTTTCTTTGGTCTCTACAGACTCATAAAAAAAAAACGCTCAGGAAAAGCATGCGAACAAATATAGATGGACTACATAAATGTTCTTTGTGCACCAGTTTGAAACGCTATAGTTTTTGGGGGGAATGTGGTTCACTATAAAAAAAAAGTACAAAGCACGCGTTCAAAACACACGAAAAACACATCAAACTGTGTAATTAGTACAGTTTCAAGGATTCGGCGCAAGCTTGACTATTATCCTTTCCACTTAAACCCCATATTACAGCAATTACGTTGAAAGCCGCTCATTACTCAGGGAGGTGTTTAATCCTTCCGGTGTGTATTAGCCAGACTCTCTGTGGCTGGCGTGACAGCGTGTCGGCTTGGCCATTCGTCTTTGTGTCGCCGTGACATCTCGCTGCACCGCGGCGAGACTTTGGGAAACGCAGAAACGCAGCTTTTCACTCCGCGCTCACAGCGCTCGCGCCAGCCAGTGATCCGTGATACGAACTGTAAACCGGAGACCCGGGAATCACTGAGATCCCGGGAATCACTGAGATCCCGGGAATCACTGAGATCCCGGGAATCACTGAGATCCCGGGAAACACTGAGACCCGGGAAACACTGATACCCGGGAATCACTGAGACCCGTGAAACACTGAGACCCGGGAAACACTGAGACCCGGGAATCACTGAGACCCGGGAATCACTGAGATCCGGGAAACACTGAGACCCGGGAATCACTGAGACCCGGGAAACACTGAGACCCAGGAATCACTGAGACCCGGGAAACACTGAGACCCGGGAATCACTGAGATCCGGGAATCACTGAGACCCGGGAATCACTGAGATCCGGGAAACACTGAGACCCGGGAAACACTGAGACCCGGGAATCACTGAGACCCGAGAAACACGGAGATCCGGGAAACACTGAGACCCGGGAATCACTGAGACCCGGGCAACACCGAGACCTGCACAACACTGAGACCCGGGAAACACTGAGACCCGGGAATCACTGAGACCCGGGAAACACTGAGACCCGGGCAACACCGAGACCTGCACAACACTGAGACCCGGGAAACACTGAGACCCGTGAAACACTGAGACCCGTGAAACACTGAGACCCGGGAAACACTGAGACCCAGGAAACACTGAGACCCGGGAAACACTGAGACCTGTGAAACACTGAGACCCGGGCAACACTGAGACCCGGGAAACACTGAGACCCGGGAATCACTGAGACCCGGGCAACACTGAGACCCGGGCAACACTGAGACCCGCACAACACTGAGACCCGGGAAACACTGAGACATGTGAAACACTGAGACCCGGGCAACACTGAGACCCGTGAAACACTGAGACCTGGGAAACACTGAGACCCGGGCAACACCGAGACCCGCACAACACTGAGACCTGTGAAACACTGAGACCCGGGCAACACTGAGACCCGGGCAACACCGAGACCCGCACAACACTGAGACCTGTGAAACACTGAGACCCGGGCAACACTGAGACCCGGGCAACACTGAGACCCGGGCAACACCGAGACCCGCACAAGACTGAGATCCGGGAAACACTGAGACCCGTGAAACACTGAGACCCGCACGACACTGAGACCCGGGAAACACGTTGAATTCTCTGCATGTGTGCGTGAGCATTAACTCATACATTTTGCTGCTTATTCCAGATTTGATCGCCTCAAGGTCTGCACACAGAGTGAAGCTGAACGCTTAACACAAATCCCGGCGGGATGAAAATAATACAGGATTCCATGAGAAGGAACGATATCAGAACGACAGTAGCACAGTTAGCACCGACACCACTGACTCAGTGTGGGTCTCACGTTGAGGTATTTTATAACCAGATCACGGTCGACTGCGGTGTGGGGATGCGGAGTGTTGGTGTTGAATGATTACCATCTTGCAGGGCTCTCCTGGCCGGGCCAGGGTGCACCTCTTTCCCCGGTTCCCCGCGTCTGCTGGGTGGAACGTCGGCCTCTGGGGAACACAGGTGACACGACCGTTAGTTTACACTCGGAAGCGCCAGAGGTGGCGCTCCATCAAGCCACATCGCAGCTAATTGATCAATGGGGAATTTAATTCAATTTGTCGCACCCCACTTTGTAGTGCAGAGTTACAAGCCGCTTGATCTATTGAAGACATAACGCACACACGTCTCTCAGCGATAACGTGCACAGAAAACGCATAAACCTTATCAATGAATCCAGGCTGCTGGGCCTTTGTGTAACTATGGAATGTGACTGTGTCTAATTCAATTCATATTTGTTAATCATAATGAACACGGCTGTACTATACAGGCTTTTTTTCTTCTCACGTACTTTGGGGAAATCATTAGCTCACATTCTTGCAGTGCACGTACACACACACATACACACACACACACGCACACACACACACAACAGTGAGCCTCCTGCTATCCTCTATCTCAAGTGTGCGTTTGTGTGGGTTGTTGTGTTGTGTGTGTGTGTGCTAGCCTCCGAGAGAAGAGCGACTGCAGCACAATTCACCCAGCCACGGTGTTTGCTTATCTGCCGTGGCACAGCTTCATCTGGTGTTTGCTGGTGGCTTTGCCTCCGCTCTTGTAATTTAGAAGTGCATTAAAAATGCACTGCGTCTACAGAATCCACACAAAGGCTGGATTCCCCTGCGAGCGATACAATCTACCCACATGTCAAGTGTGCGGAAATACATTGCGTGCGTGGATAACAGCGTGCGTAGAGCAGGGTATGTCGGCATTAGCAGGTTCCCACACATACCTAATACTGTCATTGTGCATTACAACAGGTGTAGTCAGCGTCCATGGATGGTCTCTCTGTCTCTGTCTCTCTGTCTCTGTCTCTCTGTCTCTGTCTCTGTCTCTGTCTCTCTCTCTACTTGAAGCACAGGGAAAAGATAACTTAGCCTGAGTTCATGGTTGTTGAAGTTGTGTCACCAGCCGTGTTTTCATCAAAATGTCAAGTGAATTTTAAGCAAACTTTTGAAATGTCGCAAAACAAAACAATTAAGAAGCTGATTTTAACTAACCGCAAATCACTGTATTATACCACCGTATTATAAATACAGAGAAAAAGCTGATCCGCAACCACCTGCCTACACACTCGCGGTTATAGTCGGTCACGCGCTCCAATTACTCAGTCCGTGCATCTCTAGTTCACATACACACAGTCCACATCTTCGTTTCCAGCTTCCTGTCTTTAAATAGAATGATCATTTAAATATGGAAATAATATGTGTTTGTGGAAATGAAGAGTCATTTAAAGGCTGAGACGAATGGTCGTTGGGCGGTGCTGGATCTGCTTATAGGGTAGACGGGATCAGGGACAACACCGGGCCCTTTACTTACTCAAGTATTTTACCCACTATCTATTCTCCTGCTCCACTGACACTTTAATGTACCTTGCTGAAGGACAATGAACAACCAACTAGCTTTTTGTTCAGTTGCCCATCAAGTTCATTACAATCCTGTTATAAAATGCACTCATCCGTAAATTGTACTCTTTGTGCACTTTTAACATCTGGAGCAAAATTGTGAGGCAAGCAGCTTCCTTTGATGCATTGTGCTGCATAGAGATATGTACTAAATGTATACCGGTGTTCACACACACATGCACACACACAAACACACACACACACACACACACACACACACACACACAAACACACACACACACACACACACACACATACATACACACACACACACACACACACACACACATGGGAGTCCTTAGTCCCAAATGCTTTTGTTTGCACCACAGCTGTCAGAAACACATTTGCAGACACATCAATACATCAATGGGATTGAGCCATAAGATGAAGAAACAGCGTTCTATCACTAAAGCGAAGTGGAACCTATAAACCAGCAGATAATGCGGGTCATATGGCACAGTGTGTGGGCTGAGAGGCCATCGGAGGGAGAAGGACGGCCTACACAACAAAGAATAGAGTGAAATTAGTTGTTCTCTGTTGAGAGCGAATGAGCAGGTGTGTGTGTGTGTGTGTGTGTGTGTCTGCTTCATGTTTCTACACATAGGAGGGCATAATAGGGAAGCGACTGCGAATACACATAGTTAGTTAGGATCAGAGAGAGAAAAACACATTTGTATGTATGGCTGTGTGTAGTCGTAACGTGAATGATGTATGTACAACATGATGTGTATGTGTGTTTGTCTTGCAGGTATGAAATCAATATTCCAACCGCCAAAGCGTGACATTCATTTTCTGGTTGAGTAAGGACTAACCTCAGTTCCATCAAGTCACCAGGGCCAAATTGACTAAATATATACATCAAATATCTAAAGCTCCAATGAAAAGAAAGAAATAAGGAACAAGAAATAAAAATTGTCCTCCTCAACCTTTGGCAGTTTAACTTTTGAAGCAATCAGCAAACTCTAATCTTTATCATGGATCAAACTTTATGCTTTTCTGAAAGTTTAGTTTCCAACATGACTCACTTAGGACTGATCTCCGATCTTTATTCAACAAAAGCGCTGGCAAAGTCAGTTAATGCCGGGATCAGACAACACGAATTCAGCCCAGTTCCAATAGGATTTTGGCGTGGCAGACAATCTTTAAGCATCGCGGGCAATTATGAACGCCGGGACGTTGGATGGGGCTGTCGTACCCCGTGAAGCGTGACACGACAGCCAGCGGCGTGTCGTCTGGGACGCGCTACGATGCCCCAACGTAAAGTCTAGGGTATTTAAATGTTTTCATTTTGAAGTTTGAATTTATTTGACAACTCCTATGATGTGTACACAGATGTCGATGAATTAAATATTGACCCCTTCTCCCCGATCACAGATGAACTTGAAGCTAATTCGTTGAAGCCGGAATGAGTCCAGTCAAACGTGGAGCGCGTCTCCAGACAAAGTCACAGCAAGATTTTAGGATGCAATAATCGCCTCATTTGGGATGGTGACCATCGGAAAAGAAAATAATGTTGTGTAGTCTGATCCTGGCATACCACAGACCTGACTGTTTGCATGATGCTTTTACAATGAATAACCATTGATTATATCCATACAAATTTCAGAATGAATTATTTCAAGCAGAAAATTGCGAGAAAGCAGCATAATTATAAGTATACTGCAGGCAAACACATGCCCACAGACACACACACACACACCACTTGCAAACCAAAAGGCACACATCATTTTGTCTACATAATTAGAAATCAAAAGGGCATTCCTGTAGCACAGGTTTTGCCAAATCAGAGGTCTGAAGTACATTACAAAATATGTGATGAATGTCACACAAATCACACATATCCACTTTATTTTCCCATCTACTAAATAAGTGTTAACTGTTTTTTTTTTTACCTTGAACAAGCAAAGCGTTCTACCGAAATACACACAAACAATTATCTGCATTTGCAAACACAGACACACAGAGATGCTTCTAGAGACCCTGCTGGGTCTCTCTTCCAGTTCACCTAAGAGTTGTGGTCGGGTGTGTCATGGAAAAATAATCCTAATAATAATAATATAAAATATATATTATATACAATAATAATATATAAATATATATTATATACAACTGATATAACCTTGTTTACTGTACTACTAGTTCATTTAAAAAGGCCTTTATATTAATTATCCTTATGGCTCCCTTCCTCTTCCCAATTGAAAGGTGTTAAGTTAGTAAGCATTCGCATCGCCACTGTCGCCATGAAGTCTGGTATTGAGGCCATGCCAATCTCCTCACTTCTTTGTTGTGTAGATTCCTTTATTTGTCTTGCATCCTTGCAGACATGTCCACCACCCCCCATAGTGTATGGCAAATTAACTTGGCCTCTCCCGCCATAGCTGGCTTCAGCCATAGCCAATCCTCAACTCTCCACGATGGTCACTCCCCTCACCTTTTGTTTCCTTTGTTGTTACTGCCCAAGACGTGAATTTCCCTATAGGAATCGTGTACACCCATTGTCTCTCTGAAGATTAATGCTCCCATGTGTCTTCCCATGATCATGCTCCATTAAATCAAAATACTTTGCCGTCAAGACTAAAAGAAATACTTTGCCATCAGGGTGAAATGTGCTAGCGGACTCACCTTGATGAAGAGGCCTGGAGGAGGGAGACCAGCTCCTGGAGTCTTCATCCTGCGCGGAAACACGGAGAAACAGTTTAATTCATCGACTAAAGAGAGGTTCAGATAGAGATTGTTAGATTGTTGTGGCACTAATGTGCGTCTTCCACACACACACACACCCACACAGCCTAACATATGGTTGAAAATCAAGAAGTCTTCATGCAGCGGGACATGGACGTACGAAGCACAAAGTCTTTTTTTTTTCTTTCTTTTCTTTTAAGCGGCTCTGCCATGGCTCGGTAGCATCGCAGCTTAATAATTTAGGAAGCCTAAAAGCAAACCATGAATCCGTGCGAGTCATCTATCTCATTTGCATAATCCACTGTGAGGCTGCATTACCAGAGTGTCTTATTTGAGCCTGAGTGCTTCAGTTTGAAGTGTTTAGGGAGCCATCGGCGCACTAAGACGCATTAGCTGCATGCGGCGCAGACGTGGGTCACCCGGCCTGCTACTCTTTCAAACCTGCCATTTTATGTCACAGCCTAACTTGTTTGACCTCTTCAATTCCACAAGTGTTTAGGGGCCGAAGAGAGAGATTTGTTTGCCTGATTATTTCCCCGTCCCAGAGCGCTGAGCCTTACCCTACGGAGATGAGATGAATCGCAGAGAATTAGCCTCCAATTACACCCTTTCTGCGGACTAATCTTTGTTCATAAACTACCAATCTTCACACAACGCGTCATCCTCAATTAACTGTGCAAGCAAGTTAAATAGTCATTAGTGTGTCTGTGCTCTGAGCAAATGACCGCCCGCCCCTCGGAGAACACACACACACACGCACGCACACATGCACACACACACACACACACGCTCACTCACACACTCACACACACATACTCCAGCACTCACTCCAGCACCACCCTCTATCTAACTTTCACTGTTTGTGAATAAAATGGAATATTAAACGGCTTACATTTTTCTGCAGGGACGGTAATGGCCTGATTAATTCCAGCTGCTGCATTATGAGATAATGTGCTATTGTTGCTATTGTATTGTCTGTCATTTACGGTGCAGATTTTACCAAGTGATTAATGATCATCATGGTTAGTGGCAAGTGGGTTGTTCCATTTTTTTACATTCCTAGGCTACATGTAAGCATCCTTGATCAAGACGCCTTGAGCCCTACCATGTCCTAATCCTCCTATATGTACTTGGTGTCACACTAAAAGCATCTACATACTCAACCACATTAGAATGAACATCAAATATAAATTAATGGGGTGTATAAATAGGCAATGATTTTGAAAGCATTCATGAAACACACACACTCACAAACACACACACACACACTCACACGGTGTAGAGGTGCACAAACTGAATGGATATTATTCTAAATGACCCATGTTCGTCATTCCAGAGGACTGGTATCCATCTTACATATCCCATCAAGGTAATGTGTTTCTGTGGTATTGATCACCGTCTCCTACTAAACAACGACAGCGAGGCAGAATGGATTTCTCTCCGCCTCAGTGGGTAAGATGGAGTCGCCGCACCACTGCACTCATTACAATAAATGACATCTGCTGCTCGCGCCTTGATGGACTCCAGCGGTGAGCTGCATCGCCGTCATACATCTTGACTCAAACCTTCTCCTCCTCAATCCTAGCGACGGGTGTGAACTCCCTGGTTCTGAGGCTCAACACCAGATACTATTCTGCACCATCATGTGTTATTTATGCACAAAGTACACTGTGTGGTTCTGTGTGGACTTTGTATTTTCTCCCCGTGTTCACGTGGGTTTCCTCCGGGTGCTCGGGTTTCCTCCCACACCACAAAAACACGTTAACACTCCTGCCCTGCTGCCCATAACCAAGACATGTTAACACTCCTGCCCTGCTGCCCATAACCAAGACATGTTAACACTCCTGCCCTGCTGCCCATAACCAAGACAAGTTAACACTCCTGCCCTACTGCCCATAACCAAGACAAGTTAACACTCCTGCTGCCCATAACCAAGACATGTTAACACTCCTGCCCTGCTGCCCATAACCAAGACATGTTAACACTCCTGCCCTGCTGCCCATAACCAAGACAAGTTAACACTCCTGCCCTACTGCCCATAACCAAGACAAGTTAACACTCCTGCCCTGCTGCCCATAACCAAGACAAGTTAACACTCCTGCTGCCCATAACCAAGACAAGTTAACACTCCTGCCCTGCTGCCCATAACCAAGACAAGTTAACACTCCTGCCCTGCTGCCCATAACCAAGACAAGTTAACACTCCTGCCCTGCTGCCCATAACCAAGACATGTTAACACTCCTGCCCTGCTGCCCATAACCAAGACAAGTTAACACTCCTGCCCTGCTGCCCACAACCAAGACAAGTTAACACTCCTGCCCTGCTGCCCATAACTAAGACAAGTTAACACTCCTGCTGCCCATAACCAAGACTAGTTAACACTCCTGCCCTGCTGCCCATAAGCAAGGCAAGGCACTACAACTGGAGTTGGTTTGCGGGCACTACCCTTGTGGCAGCCCACTGCTCCCAGCATAAGATGGGATAAATGTGGAGAATGAATTTCCCCATGGGATTATTACAGTATGTCATTATTCATTACTATACATTACACAGCAAACAGTGGTTTTGTATAGCGGAAAAATGGCCTGCTTTGCACAAAATTCAAATTAATTCACAAAAGTGTCCCCTTGACATCTAAGAGAGGGATGACAAGGAAATCGGTGTGCGTAATTATATCAAGTGTATAAAGTTCTCTCTACCTCATCGAGATGTGTTGCGGGATGTGTTGCTGCTTTCACACAGCGCCGAGCACAGTGTGAAAGTCTAATTGCATGACAGAGGTCCAGATGTTTGGTCTAAACAGAGACCTGTGTAGGGCCCACATAGTGGGACGATTAGAGCAGAGTATGACAGATGACACGGATGGGCTGAGCCACCCCCACAAACACACACACACACACACACACCTCAGCTGTGAAGTACTACCACCGTCAATAGCTTCTGACGGAGTGGACATCTCCATTCAGAGCACAGGTGCCGGGCGTTGCAGCTCCACCAGGACGCATAGAAAGACTGTATGTGTCCACCCTGACTGTGTGTGTGATCATGACTGGCCTGGCCACCCCACTCCACAGCTACCAGCTTGCTCACCAGCCAGCACCCCATCACCATGGACAATACTCATTTTCCATTGTTTAAATTGTACTTCAAATGTTTGCTTGTAATTCTACTATGTGTGTATGTATGTATGTATGTATGTATGTATGTATGTATGTATGCATGTATGTATGTATGTATGTATGTATGCATGTATGTATGTATGTATGTATGTATGTATGTATGTATGCATGCATGTATGTATGTATGTATGTATGTATGTATGCATGTATTCGGGCTGCACGATATATCGCAAATCTATCGTCATCGCGAAATCAACGCTCGCGATGTACATACCGCAAAGATTTCTTAATTTGCGATTAAATTAAGCCTACATTTTTCGCGCATTCACACACAATGACATTATATTTGACCAATCCGATGCTGTCATGCTGCCCGATAAGCCCGCCCCCCACCAGTTTAAGCACATGGTGTTTAAGTTGTTGAGGGAGCGTTGTCGTGTTTGTTTGACCAGGTGTATTTTAGTTTAACTAAATTGTTGCACATGTTTCCTTGTGCTAGCCTTTTTGGCCAATAATAAGTGTTATTACTCAGGCCAACACAGTTAAAGTCTATATTGTTTCATACTATGACACATTTACGTTTGTGTTTATGAAAGTCCGCCTTCATTACGCAACTGCAGCGCATTTGGAAATGTCAACAAACAGATGAGTGCAACGCTTATGTCATATTTATAAAATGTATTTTAATCACACAATCGAACCTTTGCAACATGTGAAACAGCCCATTGGCTACCATGCATAAAGAGCTGTTTTAAATTGCACATTTCAAATCGCGCAGACGTCACCGAGTCCGAACCCGACCCGGCCCGTCGGCCGGGTCGGGTATCCAGCGGCCGTGACGTATGAAACGCCATGTTCCGATCGGTGATTCTGTGAGCGATCGCGAGGTCTATTCAAGCATGCCGCTTATCCCAGCTAGCTTCACCTGACGTGACTTAGCCGCCTATTTATCCTGGCTTGGCAATCGTGCAACCGATTAAGCCAGGATACCGCCGAGCAGAATAGTCCAAACCGCGGTTACTCAATTATCCTGGATTTATGTATCCTAGTTTTGTGCAATACCCCCCAGGTGTATTTTAGTTTAACTACATTGTTGCACATGTTTCCTTGTGCTAGCCTTTTTGGCCAATAACTCACCATAATGGTGTATTTTTGTTTTTATTATTGTTATTTGATGTTGTTTTTCATGGCATCATGTATGCCTCAGAACCCATTCTGCAACACCTTCTTAGCTCAACAAATTAGTGGTCAAAAAATGTTTATTATTTAAATGTAGGCTATTATGAATGCTTTAAGCAGTTTTATTATTTTTATTTATTTCATCTTAATTTTGTTGACCATATAAGAAAATGTTTCAAGTGGGCAATTTTCCCAATAAAAGTTATGTTGCATTGCATGCATACAATGCATTTCTTTTTTTAATAGTCTAGCAGCAAGTAGAATGAAGAAAAACATAAAATATTGAAATATCACAAGTTATATCGCCATCGCAGTACTCAACAATGTTATCGCATATCGCATATTTTCCCAATATCGTGCAGCCCTAGCATGTATGTATGTATGTATGTATGTATGTATGTATGTATGTATGTATGTATGTGAATTATGGCACCCATTGCACTCCTAACCATCCCTGGAAGGAGTGATCCCCCACCCTGCGTTCCTTCTCAGCGTTTCTTCCTGATAACTAAGGGAGTTTGTTCTTGCCCTCTAGTGGGCTAGGATGAGGTCATACATATATGGCATGTAAAGCCCTTTGAGACTGTAACTGTGATTAATACAAATACAAATAAAATGAACTTGACTTGACTTATAGAAAGAATGAAACATATATAAATTTAAAAAAAATCATATATGTC
>JAOPHQ010001460.1:105000-120000 GCA_030340625.1 Merluccius polli
AAGTAATAGGAAAGACAAAAACCAACAGCAATCAACAACTCAACAGACACACTACAACTAAGACAATCAGCACACAAACATCAGAAAGCTGAGCTCCATTGGTGAACACAACCACTTGATGGCCACAGACAAACAAATAATTGCCCAGCAAAAATACAATAGAAAATAAAGAATATAGAAAAAAACTGAATTGTGTATTATATATAGGTATAACATCATCTGAAATATGAACAGTTTAACCCAAAAATAAGAAGACAAACAATTTCTAAACATGTGAAATGATGTCAAGGATGGTATGTTTGAAGGTAAGTTATTCAAGTCGAAAGGAGCCTTAACCTAAAATGCTCTTTCCAATTGATTTTCTGCCTGCAGGAATGGAGAAGAAATATTGGATAGACTGCCTCAGTTGATATATTGAGGAATGCGGTACCAAAAACTGGTGTAAGTAACATTTAAAGATGAGTTGCAGCCAATGAATGTTTCTTCTTATATGGAGTGTTATATGGAGTGCCAGTTATACATTCAGTGGTGAGTACTAAAGCAACATCCAATAGCAATCTACAGAGACTGTATGCTGTAGGCTACTGAGGGGCAGAAGGTTAGTTTTGGATGCATTTTCGGCATAGTCAAAAATTGGTAATAGTTGTGAGGCAAGTTTCTTTGTATAAAACCGTTTCTAGATATAAAACACTGGTCCAAAATTAAATTTGTGGAGAACGTGATCAATGTGAGGTTTGAATGTAAGTTGGTCAAGCCATAAACTAAAGTATTTCATTGTATCAACTCTATGCCATCATTACACATTATGATTAGATTATTAGATTTTGTTCCAATAAAGATCACATGATATGATATGCAACAATTACAAACTCCCGCTATCATTTTAACATGAGATAACACAATGGCCACAAAAAAAGCCTGCAGCCTAAAACCACTTCCCTTAACGGACACTGTTGCGTTGCAACCCAGTATCACGCTAGTTCCTGCTCAGGGTCACAAACATGTATCTATGAAACACAAAATGTAGACTTTTTAAGGGACAGCATCACATACCTTCACTCGAGAGCGTTTAAGTAAGCTGGAACATGATGAAATATGCAGAAAATGTAATGGTTTTTTGTATGTTTCTTTTGATAAAGAAGCACACAAATAAACAGAGATATTGGATTGCACTCAAATAACTCCCTTTGTCCATGGGTTTTCTCAGTACTGCACTGTTCAGTATTTTCTAAATACTGTCTGAATCCATATTCATTTCCATTCTGCCACCTATGGTTTTATTTTCCTGTTTACTTTTTCCTTTAAAGGTACAATGTGTAGAATTAAGTGGCATCTCTTGGCAGAAATGGAATATAATATTCATAAGTATGCTTTAATTAGTGTATAATCCCATGAAAATGAGAATCGTGTTTTCGTTACCTTAGAATGAGCCGTTTATATCTACATATGGCCACCATGTTGCACCGCCATGTTTCTACAGTAGCCCAGAACAGGCAAACGGCTGTAGAGAAAAAAAGCCTTCGCCGTTGCATATTGTTGTTGAGACTAAAATCGGTTTGTTTGCCAACGTTTAGTACGTTTAGCCCCGCATTGAACTGTTTCGAGAGCACTAAAAACGAAATTTTCGCCAACCTTTTCTAGTCATGCTAACATGCCTTTCACCACCTAGTTGTGAATGTGTGTATGAACAGCAATGAAACGACTGATGATAAGCATAGCATAGTTAAGTGTAGTGCGAGAAGCATAGCACCAATTATAGTAGCAAAGTGCAAAATGATGTGGGTGATCAAATACCACGGCATTGACAGTGTAATATGGCTATTGGACTATTGGTGTAAAGTTTTATATTTTCATGTTGAATGCCGCAGCAAACAGTCAGCCGAACAAGAGAAACCCAGGCATTGAAGGGTGCAAGTGCAGAGAAGAAAAATACGAACAATGAACATAAGTGAGCAAAGTATAGGCAACAGCAGTCAAAGCCCTACTTTCTGCTCGTGGCACAGATAACCCAGCCGACTGTCTTCACAGACGGCTGTGAAGCTGCTTCGTGTGGAGCAGTGCCATGAAAGGATGAACCATATTTGGTTTTCTTTTCTATTTCTGGAAAACAGAAAGTTACAGCTTTTCAAATGTACACTGTTTCCAGTCATAGTCTAACACTGCTGTCGATTTGAATAAATATCAACGTGATGTAAAATCTAGTCACTGGTTTTGTTAAACGTTTGTAAGCTTGACAAGTTTATTTAGTGGTAATGCACAAGTTGACCAGTAATTCCTTGCTATTCATCAAGCTGCCCTCTGCAACATGTCTGCACCAGGACGGATACCAGCATAGCAGCTCCTGTGTGAACCCCATGGAGCCCACTATCGATACATGATTTTATCGCAGATTGCGATAAAAACACACAATAAGTTGATCATGGTGAATTTCCATTATCGTTATAATCGTGACTCGGGGATAAAATGAGTGACTTGAAAAAGCTGTCTAGTTCGCAAACAGCCCTATACTGAATTCCTGATTTATTTTGAATTTGCCACAAGGGGGAGCCCGCATCTTTCCAGTCGCTCCAAAACCCTCAGCCTGTCACCGCGGCTGAAGGCTCGGAGGCGGCTTGCCCATTTGTTTTTCACTGAAAAGGATGTTCACTTAAAAAAAAGATGTGTCCTATCTGTGCAATACACATATTTGTTTCTTAACAAAATGTAAGGTATAGTGATTCCAGTATGTTTTGGTGCCATTTTAAGAATTTTAAGCGTATTTTGATGATTATCATGCCAGGATAATTGTGACATGAAATGTTCCTATCGTCCCATGCCTACACATACACACAACAACAACACAACATCACCATGTGCCCTCCCACCAAGTACTACCAAGGACTACCAAGGACTACCAGGTATTACCAAGCCGATGCTGTGACCAAACCTCGACCATGCCTGCCTCTGCTGCCATTCCTCTCAGGCTGCGTGTTGACAACCTCCGCCGGCAGCTCATCTATCTTGCCAGGTCTTCCCAAGCGTTTCCCAGCTAGTCCTTCCTCTCTCAACAGACGCCTTCACTTCATTATACCATCCTGACACTGATCACATCCCATACAACAGCCCCTTATACTTCTGGCAAATGAGACTGAGCGATGAAGGCATCTGGCGTGTAGCTGTCCACCGCCAGTCCCATGGTCCAGGGACGTTTTCCTCTCCACAAACCTGGACCCCTTCCATCCTTCCAAACTTTTCCTCCTCCATCCATTACTATTCTGCCTTGGGGGATATCTATTATTCGTATTTAATTCCTGTAAAAGCAAATATATAAATAGTCTTATGTTTGCTTCAACATGGTGCGATACATCATTTTATTTCTCTACCTTGCACTTTCTACTGACAGAGAAAAGTTGCCTCTGCAAAAGGTGTTAATGTATACCATCTTTTAATTAATTCTGTGTTTTTATCTTACATCTTTTCTGTGTTTTACATAGGGTTTACATATCTGCCCCCTGCACCCAAGTTAAAGCGCCCCCCCCACTCTAAGAATAGAGGCAGGTTATGTTATCTGTTACTGTTCTTCATTCCGATAATTACTGTCTGTATCTTCTCTCTTTCACACAATGGCTGTGATTCTCTCACTCTGAACTGTATATGTGCTTTATGTATATGAATAAACTTTGAATCGTGATACTGTGTCACATTGATCCCTGAGCTCGCTGCTCTGCTACAGAGACCAACCTGAACCAGAGAAAACGCCACATTAGATGACAAGAACAAGAGCAAGAACCTGAATGAACGAGATGAACTGGTAAACTAGAACAAGATCAGCCGCCTCTCGAAGGAGCTCTGAAACTGAACGTCTTCTTCTGCTTCTAGAGGGAAAGGAGGGTCTGTGCCTCTTCTTCTGTGGGTTTGATTGCTAATGCCTTGCTAATAGTACAAGACACAATCCCTCATTAACATATGGATGAAGAAATACAGGAATAAATAAATACATAAATAAATACATAAATAAACTAATAGGGAAATAAATACAGACAGGAATAAATATATATAGAAGAGAATAAATTAGGAAATAATTAAATATGAAAATAAATGAATACAAAAATAAATAAATTGTATTTATTTATTTATCTGTTTCTGTGTATATTTATTTATTTTCAAATTAAATTGCACATTTATTTAATCATTGAGGCTTTTATTGTTACATTTATTTTGGTATTATTTTCTTTATATATTTATAAAGTACTTTATTTATTTATTTATTCTTCTTTTTTTTGGCAGTTTCGGTCCTCCATATTCACAAGGCTCAAAGGACAAACAAGCACCATTATTTAGCTTTAATCAATTAATGTATTTGATTAGAAAACACCAATCTAAAATGCTAACTGCATCCAATAATAATTAAATTGAATCATCTGACTGCCCTGAAGGAAGACTAGAGAACATATTAAGCCAAGATACAAATGATAAGTTCTGTTCAAAAGCAGCATTTTCATCCACAAGAAACCTGGTGAAAAATGAAAATAAATGTTTTGACATTTATTGAGACTAGCGTGTGACATAACAAAATTATAGCCTAACAAGGACTAAGTAATATTCCCATATACACTAACATCATCACCCAGTCCACAATCTCAATAATATTCTAATAGTCAAAACATATTGTGTGTGTGCTAGCTGGTGGATTCATAACCCTATCCTGTAATCTATAAATAATTGGTTGGAATTTGTGAATTCAAAGGCTATCTTCAAAGCTAATCTTTTTTTCATTATCGCTATTATTTTGCTTCCAATAAAATTATTTATATATTTTTGATTTGCTGTTTGTTAGTATTCATGTTGCATGCAGTAAGTGACCACTGAGAACAATAGAGAGTTGTTTTTTGATTCAGTTGACAGTTTGAACTTCCTTGCTGCTATTGTAACACAACAACACAGAATCATCCAACGAATAATCTTTCCTTGTTCCTGCCATTGCTTATTACTTTCCAATTCCACGTTAGCCAGTTGGGGGAAATTGGATGTAAGAAGTGTTTTGCAAGCAATTCAGCCCCCCTTCTCTAATCAAGAGAAAAGCAGTGAGAACCATGTTGCTTTGTCACATATGCATTCATAAGTATATGTTGTTAGATCAGTAGCGTAACATAATAAGGGTTACTGTACATCTTTCGAAACGGGGGAAAAAACAACAATCCAGATTTATAATATTCTAAACATACCACCTGTTGGTGCTGCGAGCTCTGTCATTTGTACTGTTGTCAACATTCATATTAACACCGAGACAGAATTATCACTGCAGTTGAGCGTAAGTCAGTGTTGCACTGTATGCACATATGCAGCCCAGTAGGTTCAAGTGAATTGTCCATTCCCCATTCTACCAGAGAGCATCCCACCCCCCTGTATCCTAAGTGGCGCCTGATCAGAGGAGCAGGTCTGGATCAATGAAAGCACAAGGGCTTTTTTCTTCCCCCCAAACCATCGATGAATCACAACAGAGCCCTGAGGGGAGGGAGCTGGGCGTTGGACCCTAATATGAATCTGGGCTCAGCCAATCACAGCAGAGTCATCACAAACACCGTCCGCATCGCTGTCATCGCCGCACGCTGTTATGATCGCAATAATCAGCATCATAACTGTAAAGCTGACATGGGCGGAGATTAAGATGGTAATAGCGCGTAGACGTAATGCAGATTTTTATCTGCATCTCATATGAAGATGGAGTGGTTTGACTTTCAAATCACACAAATGGCTCCATGGAGAATCGGAATGGGTGTGTGCGTGTGTATGTGTGTGTGTGTGTGTGTGCCTCCAGCATGTCACCATCTGTGGCTGAACGCGTGTTGTCATCTACAGAGATGCTCCGATGTTCTTGGATTTATCTCCTCTTTTAACTGGAGCCCTGCAGAGAGACTCCTAACGGCCCCTCTACCACTGAGTCGCTCTCGGCCAGGGAGACACGCAGGCTCTCAGTAAAACCAGGAATTTAGACTGAATAATTGAGCCCGATAAATCAAGAGGAAAATAAATTAGTGAAATGGGAGGGAAGGGACGGGGTGATGCGAGGTAAGGGAGGGAGATGGGGTAACAAGGAGCACAGAGCAGAGCTGACCTACAGAGTTGTCGTTCAAAATGACAACGTGTTTTGCCAAACTCCTCCCTTCCCTATAATGGTGTGTGTGTGTATGTGTATGCGTATGTGTATGCATATGTGTGTCTGTGTGTAGGTATGTGTGTGTGCATGCGTGCGTGCAAACGTGTGTAATACTCTGATAAATATCAGTGGTATTTATTTCATTATTTCCTCTCTAAACCCCGGGGTTCGATTTTTTTATTTTCCATATCTCTCTCTTTCAAAACCAAAGGTTTGAATGTGTGTGCAAACTGTTAATACATTTCTGAAACTGAGATCCTGTGTTGGTTTTATTAAACTGTGTTTCATTATTGAAGTATTAAGATACATACAGGTCAAGTGTATTCCCACAGTCTCCACCTGGTTATTTACAAGTGAGAATCATACACTACCCTAGACTGATATTTACTATTTGAGATGTGACTTTTACCATAAAACATTTGATAAGAGTTAAAGCTTCATCTTCATAACATAAGGTGGGTTTTAATACACAAGCCAAGAGGTGGTAAAAGGGTTACACGTGTGTGTGGGGGAGATCGGGTGTGGGGGGCTGAGGGTATAAGAAAGGCCACACAAGGTCCCTCATATGGACCAGGCCTTAGCAGAGCGGACCCAGCAAAGGATGAAGGAAGGTGTCCACAGGGGGGGGGGGGGGGGGGGGGTCACACGGCGCGGCAACGGCCGCTGAGTATCACGGCTCACATTCGGCCTGCAGGCCAAATGGCTAATAGGCTCTACAGCCTGTTTATCAGCAGGGCACAACCTCTGGTCAGCCCAGCTCGGCTGCACACACACACACACACACACACACACACTGTGTGTGTGTGTGTGTGTGTGTGTGTGTGTGTGTGTGTGTTTGGTGTGAGTGTTCAATACTACTTGAGTTTCATTGCGCGTGTGTGTGCGTGTGTGCATGCGTGCGTGTCTGTGTGCGTGCGTGCGTGCATGTCTGTAGCACAAATCCCATTACCTTTGTGCTCACCTCTCTCCCAGATGGATAAATATGGAGCGTTTAATATAACGAGGTAAAATGGCTGCTTAGGGAAATTATGAGATGTGACTGTAATATTGCTCAACAGACTCAAAAAAAAATTGAATAAAATGCAGCTTTTGTCCCTAAAATAAAAATTGGAACAGCATTGAACGTTACGCTCCAATACAAACAGTTTCCACCAAGTATATCCATTACTACTAATCAATCAGAGGCAGAATGTTACATCGATTGCCTGGGGGACCGAATCAGAGCCGCAGCTTCGCCACACGAACTGAGCTGCTGCTTTTCTATGGGAATGTAAAACGAAAATCCTGCATTCCTGTTCCTGTAACACGTGAGCTGTTGAATGCTAAACTGCACAAACTGCGAAGAATCAACTGCACTCACACTGCATCTAGACACAGCAAACAGATTACTGTGGGATTGGGTGTAATATATGCCCCTTATACTTCTGGCAAATGAGCGATGAAGGCATCTGGCGTGTAGCTGTCCACTGCCAGTCCCATGGTCCAGGGATGTTTTCCTCTCCACAAACCTGGACCCCTTCCATCCGTCCAAACTTTTCCTCCTCCATACATTACTATTCTGCCTTGGGGGATATCTATTATTCGTAGTTAATTCCTGTAAAAGTAAACATATAAATAGTCTTATGTTTGCTTCAACATGGTGCGATACATCATTTTATTTCTCTACCTTGCACGTTCTACTGACAGAGAAAAGTTGCCTCTGCAAAAGGTGTTAACGTATTCCATCTTTTAATTAATTCTGTGTTTTTATCTTACATCTTTTCTGTGTTTTACATAGGGTTTACATATCTGCCCCCTGCGCCCAAGGGCGTCATTTTGGTTTTAGAAGTGGTGGGGACCAGGTCAGGATTGGGAACAAAATTTGGTGCGATTGCCAACGGGGGGGGGGGCGCGGACCCAGCACCAGACCCGCCAGCCGCGGACCTGGCCGCGGACTCAGCCGCAGACCCGAGTCCACACACAGCCGGTGTGCATGCTGTGAGGATGTCATCATGCGCCTATCGCATGATTTAGACTTGACGGTTTCGGTTGAGTATGTGGGGATTTTTTCCGTCGCAATTGGTTTGCACATTTTTAAGTGTGGGGACAAAATTCAAATTATAAATAGTGGTGGGGACATGTCCCCCCCGTCCCCCCCGTAATCAACGCCTATGCCCTGCGCCCAAGTTAAAGCGCCCCCCCCCACTCTATGAATAGAGGCAGGTCATGTTATCTGTTACTGTTCTTCATTCCGATAATTACTGTCTGTATCTTCTCTCTTTCACACAATGGCTGTGATTCTCTCACTCTGAACTGTATATGTGCTTTATGTATATGAATAAACTTTGAATCGTGATACTGTGTCACATTGATCCCCGAGCTCGCTGCTCTGCTGCAGAGACCAACCTGAACCAGAGAAAGATGACCAGCCAGAACCTGCACACAACAACAAAGTGCAGAACTGAATGAACGAGATGAACTGGTAAACTAGAACAAGATCAACCGCCTCTTGAAGGAGCTCTGAAACTGAACATTGGGCGGCCTTTTTTTATATCTTTGGGAATGTAAAACGAAAATCCTGCATTCCTGTAACACATGAGCTGCTGAATGCTAAGGACAGACTGTAAGCACTTATGTCTCACACTGTCCGCCACTCTCCTCTCAGAGTTACTAACCAGACACACACTGTGAAGAACCAACTGCACTCACACTGCATCTAGACTCAACCGATTACTGATGGGTTTTAGGTGTAATATATGTATGTTTCTAAAGTTTTCTGTTCAATAACATTTTGCCTAAATAAAAAAAGCCTATTATGCTATGAAGTCAAACATTGACTATGCATTTTGTTTTTTGGTTCACTAATCCCAATGCATTAATGATAATAGGCTGCACTCGCATGCATGCTGAAAAGGTTGGCAACAACTTTATTCATTTTTATTTATTTGTTGGTTTATTTAACAGGGACAGTGCACATTAATAAACATTGCTGTAAATGCGCCATAGTTAGCCAAGAGGCTATTTTTCATCTGTAGTCCCAGGACAGATGTTACATTTGGTCACCCTAAATACAGAGAACAATTTAAGCAAATTCTCTCAAATTATGAGCCACAAAATCTCCTTCATATGAAACAAAATTATTCATAACAAAGCAGTTTTCAGCAGCACACACAAAGCAGCAGTGCACAAGGATACAGCCTCAACTTGCACTGCCATCTCAACTAATAATATAATAGCCTATTATTAGTCTAATTGGCACACATTTTCGTTTCATCTTTTGATAAGAAAAGCCTTGATTTAGACTATGGTGAATAGACGAATCGTAAAAGGCCAGCGAGCGCGGGGGGCAACATTTTATAATAGCGAGTTGGCAGCGTACGTGGGCCGTAACACGATTTACTGAGTAACCCCGGAAGACCTTACAGTGCATTATGGGTACTGTAGTCTCTACCGCTACACCTCCTCTTTTTAGCTCAGCAACAGACTTTTCTACATAAGCCATTCTGTTGACAAAAGTCTTTATAGGCTCTTTTTCTTTAACACTTAGGAACAGTATTATATCACTTCTGAGTACCGGAGAGATACATGATCACAAGTTTCACTACGTTTGTGTGCATATGTCTGTGTGGATCTAGTGAGAACCCATGCTCCAATGGTGTGGCTATGTATGCCAATAGTGCTCTGATTTGATCAGTGTCTCTTTCCATAGACTCTTGACAGTCCGAACAGCGCGTCCAGCCTCGCCATTTGCTTGTGGGTAACGAGGACTGCTTGTGATGTGTGTGAAGCTGCTCTCTTGTGCAAATTTTCTGAATGTCTCTGACAACAGTGTGGCCCGTTGTCGGATACTGCAGTCTCTGGATATCCATGATGAGCGAAAGCCTCCTTCACAGCTCGAATGGTAGCCTCAGCTGACCTTGAGCTCTGCTGCCTCAATGTACCTCGGAAAATAGTCCACAATAAGCAGGTATGTCTTCTTTGAACACTTAAACAAGTCCATCCCCACCAAGTCTATCCCCACGGTCCTGTGGTCAGGATCAGTGGCTCTCAGTGTTTCTGGCATATTTCACATTTGTGTACTGTCTCTCTGACCTGGGCAGAGATACCCGGCCACCATACTGATTCCTGGGCTCTGGCATGGCATTTGGAGATCCCTCTGAGAACCTAAGGTATAACTATTCTCTCCCCTTTCATGAGAAGGTCTCCTACAAGATACAGCTCAGTTCTGACCTGCCAGTAGGGTGCAACCCCTGGTCTCAGAGCACTTGACAATGTGTCTGCTGTGATGCGATTTTTACCTGCGACATGGACAATTTCATAGTCGTACCTTAAGAGTCTCAGACAGAACCACATAACTCCGGGTGGCAGATCATCCAAACCTCTGGTGCTCAACAGTGGGACCAGGGGTTTATGGTATATCAGTAGTGTGAAGTGCAGACCCTGCAGGTAAGTCTTTTGCACGCCCCCACGTTAATGCTAGCGCTTCGTCCTCAATCTGCGCGTGGCGCTTCTCTGTATCCGTCAGTCCTCTTGAGATGTATGTCACAGGTTGCCATGAGTCAGCCGTCTGTTTCTGTGTGAGAACCGCACCTATTCCATATGCTGATGCATCTGCTGCTACTTTTGTCTCTGCTGTGTTCGAAAACTGAGCTCAGCTTTTTTAAAAGCAGTCTGTTGAGGTTCTCCCCAGACCCACTCAATTTTCTCTCTCAGTAGATCTTTTAGTGGCATGGTGATGATAGCCAACTGTGTCACAAACTTGGACAGATAGGGACTACACATCTACACATGTTGGCTCTGGCATCTGTAGGATTGCTTTAACTTTGTTTGGAGTATCTTAATGGCGTCCACATTTGTTTTGGAGTCTCCTCCAGCTGCATTGCTGTGCAGTAGTGTCTGTTGTCTCTTAACAGTCTCATTTTGTCTCACTTTTTGTATTGCCTTTGCGAGGGTTCATTTGTAGCTGTTGTGACAACCTCCTGTCTTTTAACCCAACCACACGGTCTCTTATGAATTGCTCTTTAAGCATTTCAAAGCCACAATGTGATGAATGCTTCTGTACTGTCTCCCTCTTGGTGAAATCTCATGTTAAACTGAGCTCTTTAAAAAATGACATTGTGTTTTCCTAGACAGCGTTGCTCAAATGCAGCTTTAACCGCATCATATTTATTTTTATTTTCATAAGTCATTGGCAAAACTCCCCAAATATCATCTGCTGCATCTCCCATTGCATATAGAAGTGAATTCACCTGATATTCTTCATGTTTTTTTCCTTTAATCCTGATGCGACACGAAATCTCTCAAATCGTCTGATCGATCTTGAACTTTCTGACGGATTTGAGTTTAAGTCAAATGGCTCTGGGTGTGATATTTGTACAGCTGCCACTGCCATTTAGTCTTTCCCCCTGTTGTTTTACGTTCAGGAAAAAACTTTTGATGCCGCTCCGTTGTTTCTCCTTTTCTCTCCCTCGTGTGTGTATCTGGACAGTCTCCGTTGCCAAGCAACTCACAGACTCCAGCAGACTCACTGGCTTCTTCTGCCTTCGAGAGCATTCGTCGTTTGTCGCTGTTTTATACACTTATTTTCGCTACTAAGCTGCTCCCCAAGTGTCTACTCACTGAGAAACCATCCGCAGCTTATACAGAGCAGAGCACAGAGATTTGGAGTCCTTTTTCCCTCTCTGACACCCTGTATATAATGGAGGAGACGGGACGCCATGGAGTTAGATGAACACAACGATGTACTGAGTAACCCCGGAAATCTTACATTGCAATACGGGTACTGTAGTCTCTACCGCTACATGGGTGTAATAAACGGCGGTTCAAGTAGCGGTCGAGCACAGTAACGGCAATCTGTGGATTCGGGTGAGAAAATATCTTAACCGCGCATCACTAGCATGTGTATCTGTTATGTGTCACCAATGGGTTGTTTTGTGTGAACAATTAATGTTTTTGATGGCACTTTACTGTTTTTGCCGACCCTGCGCATGTGCACAACACATTTCCGCTTGGGTAAATACAATTATATTCTAGAGATTAGAAGTATAAAATATGCCTACAAAGAAGCAGGTTCAAATATAACCATGGCACAGAGGGATTCACGCAAACAAATACACACACACGTAGTGAAACTTGTGATCATGTATCTCTCCGCTACTCAGAAACTGAGAGATGTAACTCTACTGGCAACCCAAACTAGGATGAAGTCATTCAATTCAAACAAAGTACTTTCATGATAGGGGGGGAAGAAACTTTTATTCACTTGTCTAGAAGTGTTCATGTTAAGCTCATTATGAGAAGCAGCCATCCTTGACTTAATCTGGATTCAAAATTATTAGAAATATGCTGTTTGAATGTTTAATACGTATTTTTTTAATAGATTGCCTGTGTAAATTCTGTTCCACTGCAACCTTTAGGTTGAACTTACAATGATTAGTTTTATTGTACCGCGAGTATTTATAGGTCATCAATTATCCAATCCTAACGTACTCATGCCATGTGCTTCACTTTAGCCACATACTAACAACCTACAAGCTGGCATGTTTCAACAATATTTACCGTCATATATATGAATATTGCCATTTCTGTATACGGTATGTATGTGTGTGCCTGAGTGTGGGTGTGTGTGGGTGGGTGTTTTTTACAATATATGTTTCAAGTGTCAGTGAACCCAAAATCCTTTTTTGTTTGTACATGACAGCATGTCTTATATGATCTTTAACACAGTAATACGTCAAAGTGCCTCGGAGGTGTCCCTTCGACGTCAAGGGACACCTGCGGCGAGGTGTGTGTGGATGTGTGGAGCTCCGCCTGGCCAGTGGGTGATGTCCGCGTCCGAGAGAGGGTTAAGCTTCTCGGACACTTAGTATAATGCCATGTTGTGTGGCGCAATTCATATACAACGTCGCTCATTATAACGCTCATACACAACGAACTCTTAGCCTAAAACCCATGTTTTTAAATCTCATAGTGTTCGGACTCGAGCTGAAACAGGGGGTTCACATACACTTTAACTTCACACTAGAAGAGCAGGGTTTGTTCTTTGGAGGTCTTCCAGTGTGTGTGTTTGCGCGCCTGCGTGCATGTGTTAATTCGTGTGTGTGTGTGTGTGTGTGTGTGGGAAGAGGAGGGCAGAGGTGAAATCAAACTTTTTTCACTTGGTTCTCCAACAGCTTCGATGTGCTCCTGGTATCGATCAGCGCTAATGCCTCACCTCATTATCCAGCTCTGAGCACTCAGGGAAACCAGGGGGAGAACAACACGCCGATGAGCCGACTGCAACACCAACACAAGAACAAAGTGGCAATCTCGAAGATTTTCATGTAAATAAACATATGTTAAGTCAGTATCACTGAATGAAGTAACACAATGGAGATTGAGCATATGGCCCACTGATGAAAGCACTTGCATTTGCAGTATTATGAATGTTACGAACCAAGTGTCGGTGGTGACTTTACTGCAAAAAATAAAAATCACAAGCGGCGCACAGGTAGTGACGCGTTTTCCATCACCAAGTAGTGGTAGTTCCACCAGAGAGGGTACATGGAGCTGCTGTGTGTGACGCGGCATACTGATTTTTTTACTGCCAACTGACTGGCGTCACACAGGCGACACCGTTTGGTGAGGTATAAATATTTGAGATTGCCACTTTAAATAAATACACAATTCAATTCAATCACTGTGCAACGACAGCCACTGCTGGTGATTCTTTAATATGAGATTTAGACAATTAAGCATCAGAAAAGGACAAGGCCCTGTCAATCACCAAGAGCCTGACGGGAGTGTGCCTTTGTTTTGGTGTTGACTTCTAATATCAACAATCTTTCCTCAGAATCAGGTGTGAGTGTTGATTAGTCATAACAAGCCATTTCAAAATCCATCTGCTTGTGACATCACAAGTGGAAGTGTCCACCCAGATGGATAGTTTACCTTCATGCCTACCAGTGGGTAGAGTCCACCATGAGGGGGACTGGGGACTTCCTCTATTCACCATACAGATGGACGCTGGTGACAGCAGGTGAATTGTGTTTTTAATATGCACTTAATTGCTTTTTTCTTTTACTAAACAAAGCCACTTCTGAAAAAGGAATCCATTATTTTATTTTATTTTGTACAGAAGTTGTCCCTTTATGGTGAGAATGGGCAGTGTGAATCATCACTGTGTAACCTGACCTAATGAGTGGAAGAGAAGAGAAATATTTTGTGGGTGTGGTTTGAATTACATTTTGATTAATGCCTCCAATTAAATGCTCTTCTGGGTATGAGGAATATCTGGGGCTTCTGTAACCATGGCGATCCAATCAAGTGTTTTGATTTGCATCTTGGGAATTTAACTCAAGCAGGGGGCTAATAATAGATCATCACCTGACTTAGAGTGATGACCGCACGTGCACACACACACACACACACACACACACAAACACACACACAAACACACACACACAAACACTTACTGCAGAACTACTGGCTCTTTAAATTCTGTATCTGTGAGCTTTGCTGACACACACACACACACACAAAGACATACACACACACACACACACACACACACACACACACACACACACACATACAACAGATACACGCTGCAGTGTCAAGTGCTACAGGGTGCAATCTCTCGCCTATTTGACAGGAAGAGTGAGGAAGAGAGATAGAGATAGAGATAGAGATAGAGGGTAGAGGATATAGTATAGAGGATAGAGGACAGAGGGAGAGAGGGAGAGAGGGTTGGAGGGATGAGTGAACACAGTTGTAGTGTGGGAAAAGTCAAAAAAACATTCAAATCCAAATTAAACATGAATTAATTGCACACCCATCACTACCGCTGCATTGACTAGTTTGTTGGTTTGTTTGTGTCCCTGCTGTGTCTGTCTGTGATTAGTGTG
>JAOPHQ010001460.1:125000-127500 GCA_030340625.1 Merluccius polli
AGCCATCACTCAACACGTCAATACTATAGAGAGGGGCAGAGAGGAGCCACCACACTTTAGAAGAACTACACACGTTCTACACCTCCTGAGCACTGCGGCAGGCGAGTTTAATGGGCAACACTAGCCTTTCCCTCACCATTACTACACTGGGAGAGAGCAGAGGACCCAGTTTGGTACATATGAACACATGCGTGGAGCCCTGTAGCACACACACACACACACACACACACACACACCTATAGAGAGAAAGAGACACGCACGCATGCACGCACACACACACACACACACACACCTAAAGAGAGAAAGAGACACGCACGCATGCACGCACACACACACACACACACACACACACACCTATAGAGAGAAAGAGACACGCACGCATGCACGCACACACACACACACACACACACACACACACACACCTATAGAGAGAAAGAGACACGCACGCATGCACGCACGCACACACACACACACACACACACACACACACCTATAGAGAGAAAGAGACACGCACGCACGCACACACACACACACACACACACACCTATAGAGAGAAAGAGACACGCACGCACGCACACACACACACACACACACACACACACACACACCTAAAGAGAGAAAGAGACACGCACGCATGCACGCACGCACACACACACACACACACACACACACCTAAAGAGAGAAAGAGACACGCACGCATGCACGCACGCACACACACACACACACACACACACACACACACACCTAAAGAGAGAAAGAGACACGCACGCATGCACGCACGCACACACACACACACACACACACACACACACACACTCATCCCTGCTGTCAATAGACTGTACACACCACTCTAACTCACAGAAGGACGTTTTCTAATTACCTCACTGGGATGAAAGCCACCACTGAGGACAGAGGTGGAGGCTCTCAGTGTGTGTGTGTGTGTGTGTGTGTGTGTGTGTGTGCCTGCCACCTATTTTTAGACATCCATGCATGGGCTGTGACAGATTGACCCAGCTTGCGCAGCAAGCATCCCCTGCAGAGAGAGCTGCGCTCGACTCCAGTCTGAAGGTCACGGGGTCAACTCCTTTGACATTGGGTTAGAGTCAATAAACAACATGGTCTCTCCACAAAGCCCTGCCTGCACGCTGTCTTACAACCTACAGTAGCACAATGCAGACCATATGGTTCCTCCCTGATTACCTTCCCTGGTTCTGTTAGTATTGCTAATCTCGGATCCAGAAGTTCAAGGCTATAGCAGAACTTGACTGCACAGCGCCTGGTCAGACAGACACTTTGTCTAAGGACGTCATTGTCCAGACAGGACGCTTTAGCTTGTCTTCCCACCAGCTAAGGGAAAAGTTTAGTTTACCAGTGCCGTCCGGGTTTGTGTTCGCTGTTGGCCAGGGAGGGATACCGAGAATGAGAAGACGATGCTATCGCTTTAGTTATCAGTCCTCTTCCGTATCCCAGATTAATGATCGGCCATTAATCTCGGATTCAGTTGTTGTGTCCAGGTTTGGTGTGGTTCCGCCGGTCAGGTTGTTTCCAGTAGAGACCGATTCCATGTAACGCATGGCTACAGAGCGCCGCCCCCAGCAACGTGATCGGCCGAAATACATTTGAAGCGAAAGAAAATGAAACGCCCGTTCACCAAGATTTCAGCTCGTCTGCCATCATACTTTAGATGTTAATCTAAAGTCTGATTTGCGAGACTCCTACTGCTGTTACTATGCCAACCTTGTTCTCGGGGACATATTTCCCCAATTAGGCTTGCGCTAAGGCCTTTCTATCTTTGGAGCCTGAATCTGGATAATGGATCACATGTGATGCCAATAAAGTATTAAATTACTGGACAGTGGAATACCGCATTGCTGTGCATTATTCCCCTATTGGCGCTCTGAAGACATACGGATAAAAGCCATTAACCTTAGAAACAGCACCTGGCCTAAATTCACCTGTTTAAATCACCTTTATCAAGATGATCAGCTCCCCCACCAACTAAACCCCTACACGGCTCTATCCGCCTTTCAAGAACCAAGAAACGCAGTCATGATGACAGATGTTTGTGACAGCGTCCAGCTTAAGTCTCAAATGCGTATTATTCCTCTCTTGTTGCATAAGAAACACCGTAGAAACAGAAAAGGGTAGAGGATATCACAGGACTTTGTATAGCCATAGAATAATTGCCTTGTAAATGTCCTAATAATGATGCTGCTTGATTGACAGGTACTTATTCTCCGAGGGAAAATGATTGGAGCAATATCTGCAGATTAGGTGGAGATATTGTCACAATCACAATGTGATGGCAGACAGGATAGATCGATGGCCCACTCCACTAATATGTCAAAAACACAGTAAAAAGACAATCATTCTGGATAGTTATAGGGTTACATGCATATTCGCTTGGTCCTTCCTTCTAAACAAACCAAAGTCACCCGAACAACGCCAGCTTTAGTTATCAGAACGAAAACTACAAATGAATTCATGAAATCCAACAGAG
>JAOPHQ010001460.1:132500-171471 GCA_030340625.1 Merluccius polli
ATGCCGACAGCCACCATTAATGTGTAATATCCTTCCTCTGTCACTGTTTCTTTTCTTGTCTCTTATCATTCAAAGCGAAGAGATAAGTGCATCTTACACACTGTCCCATTTTGTCTTTTTCTAAAGCCAGACATTTTTACTTTTTGGTTTGAAAAAGGTCAAAATTGACAACTGGCTCTCTTTGTTCTCTTGAAAGACATTTCTTTATTCTCAGACACATCCTAGACACAGGAGAGAAGAACATTTATTTTAACAGATATGTAAAAAGAAGTGCTGTGTGTGTGTGTGTGTGTGTGTGTGTGTGTGTGTGTGTGTGTGTGTGTGTGTGTGTGTGTGTGTGTGTGTGTGTGTGTGTGTGTGTGTGTGTGTGTGTGTGTGATAAAATGATAGAACAACCAAGCAGTGCGTTGTTTTTGTCTTATTATAATGGAGGAAAAAGCACCAAGATGGCAGCTTGTAATGTGGATCATGTGAAGCCCTCCTCAGAAGGTTATACAAAATTTGTTATTAAGAGTGTTATAAATCATTTTCACCATAATACACATAATTTGTATTTAGTTAATGGGAGCTTAGAGAGGGAAATACAAAAAATCAATCAAAGAGGCAATCAGAAAAAGTTGGAATCTGTTTCTTCTGCAGTTTATCATCATCACACACACACACACACACACACACACACACACACACACACACACACACACACACAATCTACCATTGAGTCTGTCTCTTCCCCTGCAGCTCAGGCATGGACCACAGTGACCAGGCCCTAGACCTGTGGATTAGACCTGTATACAGTGGACAGTGTGTAACTGGCCTCCTCCAGCATGAAGCCTGAAACTAAACTAAGTAAAGACGAAGCTGAAACAACAGTGTAGACATCCTGTAAGGAAGACGTCTCCTATCCAAAACGGTGTACTGAGTACCATGCCACTGTTAGGAAAGCAGAGATGTCCTGGGGCTAAGCTCAATGAAATAGTAAGCCATTGAAATATGAATTAACATTGAAACATTAGTTCATTCATGGGCTTCTTTCCAAAAGGTTAACCAGAGGAGAATCACTGATCTGGAAACATTTCCTTCACAGGTTCTCCCTACTAGTGTGATTCATATTGCAGGCCTTGCTGTGAAAGTACACCGTGTGTTAGACCACTAACAACAAATCTGTATATTACCTGTATGTCCATTTGTGTATAAAATGTATTTTAAAATGTATGTAAAGCGAACAGCTTAAGAAATGTCATGTGAACAAAAAAAAAACCCTACGCCTTCAGACAGTGGCGTAACATCATGGTGATAGGCCCCGGTGCAAATATCTTTTTTAAATACACACAAAATTAAAATTTAAAATAAACACAAGCACACACACACCCGGGGTGGACTGGGAACAGAATTCGGCCCGGGCAATTTTGTCCTGAACTGGCCTTGGGGTTGCGCGATTGTTGACGGGGGGGGGGTCCGAGCCTTTGGTCCCAGTCCTTTTTTTTTCTTCCTTCATGGGCACCCCTCCCGCCGTCTGGGCCCCGGTGGCACCGTCGATAGTTACGCCACTGCCTTCAGACACACATTTAAAAGCCCTGCAATATGAATAGTGTTCTCCTCTGACATGTGGATGCATGCAATGGCACACACACACACATAGGTACACATAGGAACACATTAAAATGGAAGAACATAAATAACTAGCCTAATTAATATCTGATGGCATATCTAGACAGTATGAATGCCTACAAGACACTCCTCCTCTTGGAGGAGCAGTTGTGTAGATTGTAGACAGAACACAGAGCGGAGGAATCAGGGTCCCTTGGAATCAACAGCTCCATCTCTAGACCACAGCATGAAACCTGTTCATAATAATCTACTTCACACACACGTCAAAGACACAGCAAACACTCAGCAGCACACGTGCGTGCGCGTGCACACACACACACACACACACACACACACACAGGATAATGGTGTGCAACTGACAAAAGGAAGCAGGCTATTGAGTGTGTGTGTGTGTGTGTGTGTGTGTGTGTGTGTGTGTGTGTGTGTGTGTGTGTGTGTGTGTGTGTGTGTGTGTGTGTGTGTGTGTACGCACGTGTGCTGCTGAGTGTTTGCTGTGTCTTTGACTTGTGTGTGCTATTGAAGTAGATGAAGTATATATATATATATATATATATATATATATATATATATATATATATATATATACATACACACACCTTATTTTATCTGTCTGTTAAGGTAAAAGGGTTAAAGACAACATGAATCTGTTTCCTTATCAATGGTGCTTAACTGCTGTCACCGAAAACTGCTGTTGACCAAAGAGATTACGGCTTAAAGTATTGACTTGGGTCACACTTGACCATATAGTCAAGTGAAGAGCATTTGGCCGACCAACGCAAATGAAAGAGCGATTCTCTAACTTGTAGTAGACAGATGATCGTTGAACAAGAAAAAATACAGTGGCTTGTGGATATTGGTGAAATATCCATATTGGTATAATATCCATAAGCAGAAGAACATAGACACATACGGCTGCTTTCTCCTGCAACACGATGGTGTCTATCACCTGCCACTCAACCATCAATACCTCAGGAGCTCAGCCTGCCTGGCTGAAGTCAGACGCCTTTCTGTTCATAACTCAGTGCTCGTACGTTTCATTCATGACTTATTCACTGCCCATTTTCTTAGGAATGTGAGCCAAGTGATTCTCTTATAGGTCCCGTTCGTTTTTGTCTCCCGAATCTGCATCTCCATCATAGTGATGGATTTAACCGATTTATATCGCGTCGCCTAGACAACGGACCTCCCGCTCAACCTCTCCCGCGTTTCAATCAATCTCTTTCCAAATTTCAATTATCCCCATCCCCCCCCCCCCCCCCCCCCTCCCCCCGTCTCTTTTTTTTCCCCCTTCACCTACCCGCTTTCATGGCCTGCTCCTGCCATCAATCCTTTTCTCCCTCTTTTTTAACCTTTCTTTTGTGAAACCACTCCTCTCTCCTCCTTGCTGCCCCCCCGTGCGCATGGTCCCATCCGTATTTTCCAGGAGCCTCCTCCATTACTCCAGCTGTTGTTATTCTTGGCAGCTGTAGCACCTCTTGTATTCCCATCAATCACCCCCCCCCCCCCCCCCCCCCCATCCATTCCTGCTCTTTGTTGGCCCTTCACTCTGCGTCCATGTTGTCCAGCGTGTGGTGTGCGGACCAGCGCAGGTCGTCTATGGGTCTCAGATGTATATATATATATATATATATTAGAGATGGGCATAGATTAAATTCTTTAATCTAGATTAATCTAATGGTAATCTTGAAATTAATCTAGATTAAAGTGGCTCCTTTAAATGATGTCGAAGGTGTCCATAATATGTGTTTGCTACCTAAATAATGACTTAAAGTAAGTCTGCGTGATTGTTGAGCCGGGGGGGGGGGGGGGGGGGGGAGGGGCGCTGCTACCAGAGGATTTCGGTTCCGCGATATATCGCCGATAAAAATATTATCGCCGATAAGAGTCTCGCGTTATCGCAGCGCGGTAACGCCGATAACGGCCCATCACTAATATATATATATATATATATATATATATATATATATATATATACATAGATATACATACATAGACATACACACTCACATATATACACAGACATATACACAGACATATATACAGACATATATACATAGACATATTTACATAGACATATATACATATACACAGACATATATGCATAGACATATATGCATAGACGTATATGCATAGACATATATTCATAGACATATTCATAGACGTATATACGTAGACATATATACATAGACGCCACATTGACTGCTTTGGCCCATTGCAATACGTCAACATCGCCACCATACTGGAGAGGCCAAAACTGGCCTGGAAACAAATACAATTAAATGGGGGAGCTGTGATTTTTCAGGATAAAAAGCAGTAGAAAGTTTACATTTCTCAACCCATTTCAAGGAGTCATTTTTATATTCAAGGGTTTATGATCTATGTGGAGTACAAAAAATGTGTCTTGTTTTTGTTCGTATCGAAGCAACTGCGTCTATACGTCTACCAATGAGACGGCCTTCATTTGCATGCTGCTGTAGAGCCTTTGTGAGTGATGGGTCCAGCAGTGTTTCAGCACCGTAGAGCGGGAAAATGTACTGGTGTCAAAGAGGGGGGGGGGGGGGGGGGGGGGGTTTGACGATGATTTCATAGCTGCAACAAAAAGGAAAATGTATTCAATCACACACACACAGACACACACACACACACACACACATCCACACACACACACACACACGCTTCCTCTTGTCAGTTTGCACACCATTATCGTGTGTGTGTGTGTGTGTGTGTTCGCGCGTGCACGTGTGTGTGCATGTGTGTGTGTGTGTGTGTGTGCGCGCGCGTGCACGTGTGCGTGCATGTGTGTGTGTGTGTGTGTGTGCGTGTGCATGTGAGTGGGGGATTTCCTTTGATCAGCTTCACTTGATAGAAAATGTGAAATGAGAACAGAAAGTGTACGCAGCAGTCACACTGAGCAGAAAGAAAAAAGACCACATTGTTAGAAAGAAAGAAAAGAGCGAGAGACCGAGAGGAAGAGATGATGGAAAGGAGAAGACGTTCGGAACTCAGACGGAGATTGAAAAGGAGATGAAGAAAAATGAACGGCCAGTATATGGATGGAGGGGGGGGAAGTAGCGACTTGCTAGTCAACATCCTGTACTCAGATGGAGCATCGCAGGTGAGAGTACACCAAACACCAAGCCATCTTTCACAGTGTGTGTGTGTGTGTGTGTGTGTGTGTGTGTGGGCGGGCGGGGGGGGGGGGGGGGGGGTTCACACTGTGGAAGAGCAACAGTGATGACAGGCAGGAACAGCGTGAGATGCAGTGTGATTTTTAACAGCATGTATCAAAAGGTTATGCTTGCATTTTATTGGAAATATTGTAATTCATCAGACAGACAAAAAACAGCCTCTATCCTGTGGGCTCGCCTCTATCCTGTGGGCTCGCCTCTATCCTGTGGGCTCGCCTCTATCCTGTGGGCTCGCCTACAAGTCGGGGAGGAAAGGAAAGGAAGTCAAACACAGTTGCAACAATTTGGTTTTAATGGAATGAGACGGCTTTTCATTGTACTGTGCGATGGGTGCATTGGAAGTGGATTAAAAAAAACAGAAATTGTCGCTATTTTGGACTCACAGCGTGAGGTGATTTGGAGGGATTGCCACTAATTCCTAAAATGGTAATTTAAGAGCCATTTAGTTGATTGTGTGTGTGTGTGTGTGTGTGTGTGTGTGTCTCGTTGGTTTTCACTTGCTAAACAAACGTTCCAAATTTCCAACGTTTTCAACTAAACTTCAAGTAGATGCACATCTTCCATTTTGCGACTGTTTGGATTTCTAATGGTGGTGTAACCTCTCTGTGGCAGGGTGGTCCGGCCACACGCCACCGAAGTGGCTTTCCTTGGGGCCCTCCGACACAGGACACGGGTAGATGTTGTTCAAGGTGTTTATTCGAGTTTCAGGCCAGATGTTATTCGCCGAGCTGATGGTACTTCAAGTCATGACTGTGCTCCTCCTCGAGTGTGTGTGTTGATGGCTGGTTTATCCTGGGTGCCATGATTGCTCATGCACCACAGGTGTGCAGCCCCACCCAGCCAGAGTCCAATCAGTCTGACTCAGGCCAGGTGAGGCTGTAAACCAGCCACCAACAACACACACTCCACATAAACCCTCCACACTCTCCTTACAGGAGTCAAATCTACACTAAAAGGACATTAAAATCGCCATTCTAGACACGGTTGTTTTCTCTGTAGACTATCGGCCGTGAGTTTGTTTCCCAACACAAAGGGCGCTTGAATGCTACCCGTTAAGAAGCTCAACCTGCACATTCCCGACACTATTGATTTAAGAGGAGCAGGTCCTTTAATTCCACCATGTAATACTTGACAGTCTGTGCCAGCGTAGCTACAAGCTTTGCCACCATTCATACGGGTTCCTGTGGGCCAATAGTTTGTCATTTCCGGCTAACTCCGAGCACATTTCAGAGCTCCAGGCAGGAACCTGGACCTCCAACCCCTGAGTGCTGGGATCGAGTGGGGGCAGGAACAGACACTGGGCTCCCGGTCCACACCCACTCTGTACTGGCATCAATATTTGATGGATGGATCGGAGGTAGAGGGGCACGCAGGCTGTGTTGGAGGATAGCGAACAGTTGGATTTCGTTCTGATACTTCAAGCAACACTGTTTAAGATGCGGCGGTGTGCTGAGATTCTCCACTGTTTTGTACTTCTGTTCAACTGTTTTCAAGGTCAGTTCAACAGTTTAAATGGCAATACAAATATACCTCAGTTTGAAACCGGAGCACATTCACAGTGTAGTGTCGCCATCATTAAAAGCGCCCCTATTTTAACGCCACGTCTGGCCACGACAGCCATTTTTAAATCTGCCCTAGCGACATCACAAGTGGGAGTGTCCACCCAGATGTATGATGACGAGATCAGTCTACCAGCCTACCCAGCGGACTGTACCAACTGGTAGGCTGATCTATCCATCATATACCTGAGTAGACCCATGTGATGTCACAAAAGTGTACATTTTGAAATGGCTTGTAATGGCTAATCAACACCACAATAGGAGCCCTTTAAATGCATTTGACATTTAGGATACAGAAACAAACAGATCATTGCTTTACGATTGTGAGTTTTTTAACATTTCATGATTCAACATTTTGTCAGTTATTCAATGTTAACGGAGCAGTCGAACTCTCCTCCTTTAAACCACACTTTGTCATCATTATCAGCTTCAAGTGGCACCGGCAGTTTTATTTCCTCACACAAAACGACCATTCGAGAGCAGAGGTTGGCGTCGCAACACTCAGACTGTACTTCCTGAGTGGACAGGACGCGCACTTGATGCGGCCTGTTGTGTGAGCATTACAGGACACCACAGCGGCACCAAGGACAAGGTGGATGAGCCGGCTGATCAAAGAGCTCTTTCATACCTCGCTCTTCAACGCTGCAACCATCGCTCCTTATTACATCACTCCCTCTCAGCTACCATGTATAATCCCTTTTGAGCCTTTGTTTTCTTTTTCAGCCACTCTTTATGTAAAATATACTGCCCTACAACAGTCAGCTGTAACAGCCGAAATTGTGTATTGTACCTTTAAGGCGTACTGTGTTGCCGTCAATAGACAGTGCATTTATTTTTGTTAGTTGTGCGGAGAACATGTCACAGACGGATGCATATTGCTACGCTCCTATTTGATCTTTTTGCCCCTCAACTCATTGGTGACATTTTGGTTACGTGTGGCCTCTGATTTGTTCATGTGTGATAAGATAGTAGCTGTACAATCGGGCTTGGTAAGGTTGATGTGTTAACAATAAATGACGAGCATTGTGGAAACCCCAGTAGCAGTGTGACTGTGTGTTTTCTACACTCTGGGCTGCCTCAACCCCGAACACATCCAAACTGTTACAAGCCCCTCTCAAGTGTCAAATACCCCTACAACCTGAACAATGGATGCTCCTAGTGGTGTTGGACTGGTGCAGCCGTACATGTTTGAGCCCCCAGAGCCAGAATTCGATACGTCGGAGGACACTGACCTGCCCGAAAATCAACCTCCTTCCTCTCAGTCTAAGTAATAACTTCGGATTGAGTGGGAGAACCAGCGAGGCTAATGTGCTGTAGTTGTTAGGGGCAGAGCAATGCTAAGTATGGCTCCAGTGCGTCACTGAGCCGCCGTTAAGCCCCGCGCAAAACATCCTGAACACAAAAATGGTGAAAAACAGAGAAATGGTCTAACTCCACAATTAATTACTACATAGTTCTACAGTCTTTTCAGCAATTACTTACCAAGGTGTATAATGTGTTTAGAAACAAATTTGCTTTCATCATCTTCAACAACAGCTCAATTTCCATCGCTTCATTGGTGACTTAGATACCGAGGCAGACCCCAGTATCTGCATGGGAAACTGCAGTTACTGCGGTCTGCCTTGGTTTTTAGTCCGATTTTGTAATTACTGCAATTTGTACACCCTTTATTCAAAAGCAGAGCAAGACTGAACCAAGATACTTTTTCAAAATAAAACGTATATCCACAAATTCAGTTTGAGTCGTGACTCAATTTCGCCAAAAGTCGTACATTCTGCAGTTTGCCTTTGTATGGCAGTATAGTGCCATATGTATGTGTTATGAAACACTGATGGATCCACTCAACTATTTTAACGATAATGAGCATTGAGGATGTGAGATTTTTGTCTCGCATCTGATCTTTCAAGCCAATTAGCAGCCATCTCTGCCGGTGTAGCAGATGCCAGACAGAGTGGTGGTTAGTCTCAACATGTAGGGATATTCTAGAAGAACGCTATTAGACTCCACCAACATGTCTCAGAAGCACGCAGCAGACAGCTCTGCCTGCTGTCAGAAATAAACAAAAAAACAAACTCAACCTTTAAAGGTTCTGGGAGTCAAATAGGCCAATGTGAGCTGCAATTAATTGTTTTAAAATTATTTTAATTGAATTGTTTTAGTTGATATTCTTCATTTGAGAGAAAAGCAACCAAAAAAAACAACCAGTCCATCAATTTTGTTTAGGTGTGTATGTGTATGTGTGTGTATGTGTGTGTGTGTGTGGTGACAGATTGGTGGTGTCTCAGAGAGAAAGAAGTGAAGGAATAACACTTATCTCAGGCTGACGGAGCAAGCTGCCATTTCTACACAAGTTACAAGATAGAATATGTGTGTGTGTGTGTGTGTGTGTGTGTGTGTGTGTGTGTGTGTGTGTGTGTGTATGGGGGTATCTATTTGACAGAAGGCAGATAGATAACATTTAGGTGAGCTTTTCCATATCCGCCGGTACACACAAGAGAATGCCGTGTCGTATATCCTTCCCTAGCAAACAAATATGATCCATATTGGCCTAGCAAAACATCCTGCCTCCCTACACATACACACACACACACACACACGCACACACACACACACACACACACACACACAAACCTGTGTTTAGTTCAGACAACACCGGGACACATGTGCATGAAAAACATCATATATGATGAACACAAAGTTACAAACGTATTTCCATCGTGGCCCTTGGGTGTGTGTGTGTGTGTGTGGGTGTGTGTGTATATTTACTTTCTTTCTAGACAAATAGTTATTCTAGTTCCACCCCTGGCTCCTGACTCAACAAGCCACTTACGTCCCGACTCTCCCTCTTCCTCCCTCCCTACCTTTCCACCATGTTGCCTGCACCCAGATCTCCCTGCTACTTTTGTCCGCCGGTTGAAAATCGGCGAAGTTCCCCTTTAACCAACACTGAACTGACCAAGCTCAGCCTCATCCTCCTCTTGTCTGGGCACAAAGAGCGAGAAGCTTCATCTATTCCTCCCCTTCACCTCCCATCAGACCCCACACAGAGGGCCTGGGCCGGCTGCCTGGCGATGCTGACCTTACCAGAGGTCTTTTGTCGGGCAAACGCTTTCACATTGCTGCTCCTTAAAACATTCATGAATGGATGCCTGCACACAGCTTGGGATGCTGCAAACTCTGGGCACAGTTCTCCCTCTCCGTCTTGCTCCATCCCTCTCCTCCTCTTTGTTTGTCTCTCTCCCTCTCGCTCTCTCCGTCTCAGTCCCCCCCTCTCTCTCTCTCTCTCTCTCTCTCTCTCTCACCTCTCTCCGTCACATCCCCAGTTTGTCATTTTCTACATCTCCGTCACTCTCTCGCTCTCGTCCCCTCAATTGCTCACGACCCCTTGGTCACAACATCAGAGTCGTGGCAGTTGACTGTAGAATCGCTTTCTCTCCGTCTCGTTACTGACTGAGGCCACGTCTGCTCAATTTGTGTGGGATAAGCAGGGAGATGTACTGAAACTGTCTGGCTATTGAAAACCATACAAAAATTATGCATTTAATTTCTGTGAACGAGCGAAGGACATTCCTGCAGAGTGTTGCCTGGTCTTGACGGTCTTTCAATAACTCAACGCTGAATTTTATGACAGAATGACACTGAGAATGAAAAATGAAAAACCTGTCAATGCAATGATGAACAACAACCAGTCCATGTTTGCACATATACGTAGACACAAGGGCATATAATTGAGATGGGATGCTAAATGTCAAGAAACCAGTGAATTGTCCCAGCAATCAAGCTGACATTTTATAGAAAACTGTGTTAAAATTAATAGTCATCTCTGTCCTCAGTGATACGACAGGTCTGCCAAATCGGCAATTGATTCAATCATTTGATCTACAAAAGCAAATCAACAACTTCCTCTGAAATTCCTCTCTCCCCTGTCTGTCGCTCCCGACCGTCTGTCTGTATGTCTGTCTGTCTGTCTGCCCAGTAGCGTCCTCTAGCCAAAGTCTACAGTGTGTTTCCATCAGCACAGCAACTTTTTATTAAAAAATAATATTCTTCATTATTTGTCAGATAACACTTGTCTTTCCTAATCAGCGTTGGATTGGCCACCCTGGCCAATCAGCCGCCTTTGCTTTGAATCAGCAAGTGCTCAGTGCAATCCAGACCCATTGAGATTTAGTTTTGTTTACATTTCATTAACTTCTCCACAGAAAGAAGAAACAACGGAAAATGAACAAATACCACGGGTAGACCTAGGCCTAGGACAGCCATTATCTGTACTTTAATTACGACATAGATGGGGACATGCACAACATGGTTTCAAATAATAAATGTGCTATTTGTGATCGCATGCAATGGTTTTGTACATTTATTCCTCTGCTCTGCTATATGAAAACAGCTTCAGGTGACGCTGAGAATGAGGAGACGGAGAAAGAGATGGAGGCTGGTGTGATGGTGGTGGTGGTGGCAGGGCCCAATGCAGCTGACAGGTTCAGCTGATCAATGCCACTGCACAACACAGTTAACGGTGTTATGATATGCAAATTAGTTATTTCCCCTGTAGGCATGCGGCATTACAATGACACTTAAATGAAAACATTAAAATAGATATAGTAAGGTACTGTATGGCTGGTGAACCAGTCCAACCGCTGTTACTATAATGATACATCATGAAAGAAAAGTCTCAACTGACAAGTTGAAGTAGATTACCCTGCAGTTCAATACAGTAAAATGCTAATTGTTTCTCAAGCATAAGCTATAAAGTACAAAAACATGTTTATTAAAAGAGACGATGGTTGTGGAATAATGGTGTTGTGTGAATAATATTGAATATAAAGCAGTAAATAAGTAAAAGTCGTTTGTATGAAGGCACAGCTGTAGGCTGTGGTGTTTGGTAAATAAAGGTGTTCAGGATGATCTGATTCTCTAGTAGCTTACCCCCAAAACTGCGCTAAAATTGAAAATTGCGTCCCGCTGAGTCCCTACCAAAACTGAAACCAAAGATATGCCCTTGCATACACAAAACACAACACAGCAATGTGACCCACACAGGGCGAGGTTAAGAACACACCAGCAACCACATTTGACTGGAGAAAGAGATAAATCAATAAACCGTACAGATAGGAAAGTCTCCATCTCCCTCCATCAAATGTTCTCCCCATTTTTAATCTAGATAGCTCCAGTCTATCCCCCGGTCTCACACACACACACACACACACACACACACACACACACACACACACACACACACACACACACACACACACACTCTACCATCTCCCTGTACAGGTAGCTTAATCTCCACCTGCTCATCCCTCCTTCCTCCATGGATCAATCTTGTAGGAAGAGACATTGCTTGGAAAACAATGAGCTGAGCAATCACAGAGGAGCTCAACAGTTTGATGTATAACATGTCTATGTACACTAACAATTCTAGAAGACAGAGAAAAATGCCATGTGTGTGTATGTGGGAGATTAAGAGTTTAAATCATCACAACTGTTGAAATGACGATGTTAAAGGAACAGACTTTTTCAACGAAGCGAAGGCTTTTTTCAGAGATGTTTTTGCTTTACTTGAAAAAATGCTTTTTCACTTCACTTAATTATTGAATCTGATTGTATGGGTTTTTTGAACAACGTAAGGCCAAGGCCATATGTGAAAATCAATTGCTACCCAGCCGAGGCCGGACTGATAGTCATTGCGAAACGCAAATGTGAATATAAGGATTTTCTCGCGAGGCTCAGGCACTGCAAAGGCCTGATCAAATTCACAACATTTTGTGTGTGTGTGTGTCCGTGCATGCGTGCGCGTGCGTGCGTGTGTGTGTGTGTGTGTGTGTGTGTGTGTGTCCGCGCGTGGAGTGGAGTGGAGTGGAGTGCGAAGGTTAAAGCAGAGGCCATCTTCTCTCAACAGTAACCGGCTAACCTGCCCTTGAGGAGAGGCCAGGACAGCTCCAGTGACTCGGCTGGCAAGACAAACTAGGGACACAGCCAGACCAGTAAAATCCACGCTTTCATGGCTTTCATGGGCCAGTGTGTATGCTGAGCCACTGCAAGGTCAATGACAGCCAGAGGGTCCTAAAAGGTGGATATATTGGGTGGCATTAAACCAGTCACCAATGACAAACAAAAAAACTGAGCATGCACACACATCGACACTCGACACAGGTCCGTGTGAGTGTGTGTTACCACAGAAGGAAATTACAGCACAACTGAGAATTTTGAAAAGACTAAATATGTGTGTGTGTGTGTGTGTGTGTGATTATGTGAATACACCACATTTTGAGTATGAATAAACATTACTACATCATATTAGAAATATTTGTTTAAACAAAAACATTGTGTGCCCTCTGTCCTGTGTCCTCATGAAAAACTACTTTGTTGAAAAACAAACATTAAAATCTACTTCTTGTGTCACCTCGTCGTTTTTAACATAACATCCTTGGTTGTTGACGTCCACGGTTTGAGCGCAGCACTCAAATAGCACTTTTAAATAGCCGACTCCAGATGGGAAAGTGGTTAAAAAGACCAGTGTAGTTTCATCCGTGGTGGTAACAGTGTGTGACTCCATAGCTAACCCTAACCCTAACCCTTTACGGAAGCGACAAGGTTTTGTTGTAGCTGATTGGTTGGTTCATCGTTCAAATCTATGAACCAATTGGTTAAAGAGGTTGCTGACGTTGGCAAATCCCTTTTTATTCCCGCCGAAATTTAACCTGGTATCAGAATGCACACACAAAAAGAAGTGACAACGGTTCGCATTTTGAATTAGATACATTCCTATGACTTGTTTTAATGCGTATTATACAAGGGTGTGCATCTCCCCCTTATAAGACGATCCGATGCGTATCCAGATACATGGGCTACGATACGATTCAGGGAAGATACGTTTTAATCCGGAACGATTCTGTGCGATTCGATTCTGTGCAGTTCGGTGCGATTCGATGCAATCTGATACAGCTCTTAATATTTGGTTAATGTAAACATTCATTTTCCATTATAAATTAAATAAGCCAATTCGATAAAAGTGGCATTGCTTACCTTCAAACAGATATATTTCATAAAAGATCAGGGAATCTAGGGAATCCCAAGTATTTTTGTTACTTTATGGCATGGGGGAAAAAAAGGAAAATAAATGTATTATTTCACAACTACATGTCATTGTATTGTGTTTATTACTTTTGCAATAGCAACAGTTACACAAAAGAGACTTACTGTATAAACAAGGGTACCTCACTTTGGCAGTTAGTTAGGGGGAGAATTATGAAGTACATCACAATTCATGAACTTTGCAAAGCCCCTCTAAAACTGAAAACAAAATGAATATTACATTTTCACTAATGGCACAAATTGGAGCCAAACTAGAAAAGGAGCTTTAAAAAAGTCTATTGGACAGAGTTTGTGTGTCTGCTCAGATGGGAGAGCAATGAGCATGCTGTTGAGGTAAAATAATAATAATAAGAAGAAGAAGAAGAAGAAGAAGAAGAAGAAGAAGAAGAAGAAGAAGAAGAAGACAGTATTTCAGCTTCAGCCAAGTCATGTGGACTCAAGACAGGCAAGTAACAGCAACATTTCACTGAAAACAGGGTATACAATAAAGCGACACACTTAGTGCCATTCTGCCATGTACCATACATCTACGTTTTGAAGCGAGGGTCTAGAGCGGATGCAGTGTAGAGGTCATGGAAGTGTGTGTACCGTCTCTCAAAGTCATTGTTAAACGCTGTGTCTTCATCAGTTGCCTCAAAGTGCTTTAAAAGTTTTGTTTTGAGGAGGGCAATCATTGAGACTGTGGGCTGCTCATCCTCACACTTGATGGTAGTCACAACTTTGACAGGTGACATTACCTTGATTATGTCTTCAGCGTTGCAGTCGTCGATCTCATTAAGAGTGTTCACCTCCCTCCCCTTTTCTGAGCTCCCTTGACACGAGTGTGGCAAAAACCTCAGGTTGCTCCTCCAAAAAGCGTTCACGCATGTCATGGGAGCTGTTCCATTTGGTGAACACATCTATAATGAGCTTGTGGGAAGGCAAAGCCAGTTGATGCCTTTTCTCCCGTAGGATTTCAGCTCCCCTTCTGTTGCGATGCAAAAAGCCAACCACCCACCTCACTCTTCCCAGCAACTTTGCAGCAGTGTTCACTTGAAAGGCTTTCTGGGAGGCCAGATTTAATGTGAGAGCAAAGCACCCGAGGTGAGGGGTCATCTCTGCTTCCCGTCCAGCTACAATCATGTTTCTGGCATTATTACTAGGGCTGTTTCTTTATCAGCAATGTTCCAGTCAACACATGCTTCTTTCAATAAAGCGCCTATTTTTTTCCCCTGTGCGTGATTGATTGAATACTCTCGTCTTTAAGACATGACCCAGAGAGATGTGGTGCGCTGTGATCGTCACATAGGAAATCGGTGGCACGTGACATCCAGGCATCGGTTGTTATTGCCACTCGCTCTACATTTGACAATTCTTGTTTAAGTTCATTCTTTACTTTGATAAACAACTCTGGCACGCATTTGTCGCTTAAAAGCTGTCTACTTGGCATCTTGTACCTCGGCTCTAACACATTTAACGTGTCATGAAAGCCATCTTTCCCAACCACGCTGTAAGGTCGTAAGTCCTCAGTGTTAAAACGGGTTATAGATGCTGCCTCAGACCTCGCCGAGTTGGGGCTAAGTTGTGGCTGGAAAAAAAGTGTTCAATATCTCTCATGATATTGAACACTTTTTCTCTCATGCATTGTCTTGGATGAGAGATTCTTAGTTCTGTCTTATTTCTTCCCATCTATTTTCTAGTTGTTTGGCGTTGTGACCTCATAGCTACGGTCATGAGGATGATAGAAACATGCATTCAATGTTTTTGTGTTTGTGACGGGAGCGAGAGCGAGAGCGGGAGAGAAAAACACAGAGAAATACAGCGAGAGCGAGAGCGAGACAGAACGAGACAGAGAGAGGTGAGGTGGCAGCGAGCCAGCAGACAGACAGACAAACAAGTTATGTGTTTTCACATGAGGGTAGGAATCTATCGATCTCAGCTAGAGGCTAAATAAACACTGGGTCATGGAAGGGAATTAAACCCCCCTTATAAACACACCGATCATTTTCTGTGTTGACTCAGATCAACCAACACACACACACACACACACACACAATTCACCATTTACCTACAATTCCCTCTTTGGCTAGGGCAAATAAAGGAATATCCCTGCAAATTATTTCTGTATTAATATTGTAGAAACCCAACTAGGGTCAACAGTTGAAAATGAGCAATAGCTTTATATTGTATCGTACCTATCAAATAAAATTCAATTCAATTCTATTAATATCTTCAAAATGGTGTCTTTGGGAAGTATACAAAACTGTTTTGTATTTGACAGTAAAACAGACGGCACAGAAATAAATTGGTTCATGAACATTGGTTTCAGTCTTCCTGTGCGACAGCTTGAGGAAATGGCTAATTGAGTTTCACTGCATTATCCTAGAGTTCACATTATCCCGGTGCTAATAACATACAAGACTTCACATCATCCCAGAACGTATATGGTTGGGTGCTTGTAACCTGATTAATCTAGGTTTATTGCTTAACTATATACTGTATATTGTGGCAACCCGTTTCCCAAAGTCGGTGTATAATATATATATAATATAATACAATATATATATATAAATATATACACACACGATTTTATAAAATGAGGTCCCACTGGACAGCTATAGGCTCCAGCTATGGGGTAGAGTTAATTTAAAACGATCAAGAGATTTCTTCTCAGACACGAGACATTGGCAGGTGATCTTACGCCAGCTAATGATTTTTAATGCATAGCCTGGCTGGTTGCCATGTGGGCTGGTACTATAGTGGAGACCGGCAGAATGAGGTAGCCTGAACGAACGAACGAACAAACGAACGAGAGAGAGAGAGAGACACTTGTATCTTGAGTAAGTCATATCTAAATTTAAAGTCCTATCTGACAGGGTTCTGGGACAGGGACTCAAAATGCACGACTCAACACTCAGTGGTGCGTTCAGAAAAACTCAAATTTAATGCTCGAGGGCAAGGCAAAAACAGGACGAAAAAACTCAACTAGAACTGCAGGCTTAACAAAGAACTCAGAACTGCAGGCTAAACAAAGACGGACACAAAGCACAGGACTTAAATACTCAAGGGGGAGACAAGACACAGGTGGAAACAATCAGGGCGGGGCTGCTGCCAATCAGCACACAGGAGAACATGAGGGCAGGAAGTCAAGACACCTGAAACGAGAGGTAAAGGTAAGTCTTACAAAATAAAACAGGAAGACCAAAACCAAAATAAGAGACCTTAACCAGGATGAGTCACTACACTATCTTAAATCAGTATTATCTTAGCCTGGCAAGCCAGACCCACATCAGAAAGATGTAAGGTCTGGCTCAGCTCCATTGGCAGTGTGGGATAAACGGTTGTCTTTCAAGTTCCCTCTGCACGCAATAAGATAGCGCTACAACCAATCAGAGCAACGAAGAAGGTGACGTAGTCAGAGCGACGGCTCTGACTACGTCAGCTGCCAAATACATGTGCTGCCACTAGGGGGCGTCTAGAGTTCTAGGCTAGTATTATCTGCTATCTGAACCCAAAGCCCTGTCTCTCCTATCTTCCCGTACCAAATGTAGCCCTACCCTCACAATTTAATGTTCATTCAAGGGCAAACCGAATAGAGCTCTTTCTTCGCGATACAAGACTAGCTCTAAAGGTTCCTTTAATCATTATTCAACCCAGATCAAAAAACATACAGTGCCTGTTTTCAAAGAACCAGAAAGCGTTGAGGTGAGATTATTAATTGGAAAGTTGAGGGGAACATTTCCCAGGGATTCTGGGAACATTTTAGCACCAAGACCACCTTTCTCCCCATTAAAAGGCAAAAGGTAAAGGAAAGCTGCTAAAAATGACCAGATACAAATTCAATTAAAATCATTATGAATGTTTAAATGTTTTTACACCAAATCATTTATGTTTCAATGTTTTTATTGCATGTCGGTCCGACTTCTAAACATCAATGAGCAAATATCATGTATGTGTCACACCTCGTCAATCAGCCTTAAAAATTACATTATTTCTCATTATTAAATAAAATAACTGTTCGGTATTAAATACTTCCACAATTAAAACTATGAACTCACAAAATCATATCACAAAGGTTCAATGTAGAAAGATTCAAATGGATAAAACTTATTGATTAACAGTTCCTGCCACAATGCAGACTATAAATGGTTCAATATGGTCAGGTTCACTGAAAGACACAAAGTGTCTTCAAACGCGTCTAAACGCTGTGAATAATAACTATGCTGGCGGGTTTTAAACAGCATCACAAGAGAATCGACATCCTTCAGGATGAGAATCTTTTATATTGTAATTTAACAATATGAGCACAAGTTAAAATCCTAATTTGCAATTTCCCAATATGGAAAACATGACCTTGTGTTCTCCATGTTTAATTGGAGTAGCTTTAACAAAACAATTTCTGCGTGACTACACAGGCTTTTTCTAGCGTTCATAATGAAAATGACCTTTATGACCGATGGTACATCAGTGTTAAGAGCGTCTGGAAGAAGAGGAGAGAAAGATCTTCTGAGACTTGGGGGAATCAGACAGGTCAAATGACAGGTGAGATGGAGATCACATTGACACACGCACACACTTGCACGTGCAATCACATGCATCCATGCACCCCTTCTTCCTGCAAACATGCACACACACGCCCTCACATGCATACTTGCTCACACACACTCACACACACACACATACACACACACACACACACACACACACACTTAACGAGCCCAACACTGCCTGTGTCTGCCCCACCTCTTGACTTCATCAGGTATCGCCATGATTAGGCCTCACATCATCACATTCAGCAGTCATTGAGAAGGCAGTTGTTGGATGAATAACCTATTTGTGTATATTTGTGTATATTTGTGGGCGAATTGATGGGCAACAACACTGCAGGAACCATGATCTGGTAGCCAGCCACGAAAACTGTACTGTCTGGGTGAAACGGACGTGAAACGGAAGGGTTCATAAAGGGAGTTGGGAACAAAGGTGATTACCACTAATGAGGTCCTGTTGAGTGTGATTAGTAGGCTGGGGATATGAAGCCCTGGAACAGCGGAGTAGGTGTAGGCTACATCTCAAGACTCTCCGGTCATGTTCAAGCTGAGGCGTGATCACTGGAGCGTCAAGCAGCAGCAGTACCAGGATAAAGGATAAAGGAGCAATGTGGGATTGGGAGCGACTGGGACCCGCCGAGCTGCTTCAGCGCCATTAGAGTCTAGGGCTGACCCGAATGCTTCGAAGCTTCGACCGTTGCCACAGTAATCGAAGTCCAAATCAGTATTTGAAGGCTTCGTTTTTGTTGTTTTTTTTATTCAACATATACATTACCCCAAAAATCTCATGAAATAAGAAATAGAAATCCAACAAAATTCATTTTGCATTATTATTGCTTATTCTGATATTCTCAAACAAGGACATCTAGCGCTCATCTAACGTCACCGTTCAGCAGCACTGAAACTGAGACAGTTGGGCTACTGCTACAGACTATTTATTTATTCATCTGTTTATAGGCCTACATATGAGCAAATTCGTTTTCATGGGCTATGGCTTTAATTTATTTGATGTTGTTATCGCACATTTTTAAGCCGTTCTTCATTTCAATAAAAAGGAAAGTCCTTGAAATCCCCCCCCCCCCCCCCCCTGTTGAAGCGTAGCATATTCACAGGTAAATCTCACCAAAGCTTCGAAGCCTCAGAAATGGTATTCGGGACAGCCCTATTAAAGTCATCGTTGACTATTGATGATCTGACCAATCACAATCACTTGTTATGTGTGTGGCGTGATATGTAAATGTCACAAAAATACTTCCTGTTAGGATACGCTCACAGGAGAGGTTTGCCTTTAGGTATCTGGCTTCAGGAAGTCAGGTGACGTAGTATACAGAGTGATGTCAGGGAGGAGGTCATGGTGGATGAATGGGTCAAACACAGGACTTTCACCCATTATTTTTAGACTTAGTTGACTAATTATTTACTGTTTTGTTATTATGTTCAGTTTTCAGTCACAGTTTGGTTAGGTTTACTTGGTTACTAGGTTTAGTCAACACAACTACCTAGTTATATTTAGTCAACACAACTACCTAGTTATATTTAGGCAACACAACTACTTGGTTAGGTTTAGGTAACAAAACTACTTGGTTAGGTTTAGGTAACAAAACTACTTGGTTAGGTTTAGGCAACAAAACTACTTGGTTAGGTTTAGGCAACAAAACTACCTAGTTATATTTAGGCAACACAACTACTTGGTTAGGTTTAGGTAACAAAACTACTTGGTTAGGTTTAGGTAACAAAACTACTTGGTTAGGTTTAGGTAACAAAACTACTTGGTTAGGTTTAGGCAACAAAACTACTTGGTTAGGTTTAGGCAACAAAACTACTTGGTTAGGTTTAGGCAACGAAACTACTTGGTTAGGTTTAGGCAACACAACTACTTGGTTAGGTTTAGGTAACAAAACTACTTGGTTAGGTTTAGGTAACAAAACTACTTGGTTAGGTTTAGGCAACAAAACTACTTGGTTAGGTTTAGTCAACACAACTACCTAGTTATATTTAGGCAACACAACTACTTGGTTAGGTTTAGGTAACAAAACTACTTGGTTAGGTTTAGGTAACAAAACTACTTGGTTATGTTTAGGCAACACAACTACTTGGTTATGTTTAGGCAGAAAGCCCTTTCTGGGACAAACATTTATAGCAGAAAGCGCTGAACTTCTCCCGTTTGCTTGAGACACACAGATGTATTCTCGGTCCCCTACACAATTGGGCAGCCGATTGAGCTTCTTTGTCGAACAGCTTCAGCAATTGAACAATTGGAACAGCAGCTACAATAGAGATCAAGGAACACATCTAGAGATTTAGCAGGTAGCTCGAAACGAATCTCGAATATAGACAATAGGCAATCACAATCCAGCCATATTCAACTAGCAGTAGGCTACTGGCAGATGATTGAGTTTTCTCTAGTTCTATCTAAGACACTAGTGAGCTCATATTGACAACACTTTTCTAACGTGTTGAAGAGACTTAATTACATGTCAAGCTGAGACACTGAATCATACCAACACATGCCATACATCACGCATGATTTGGTTCATAAGTCAACTCTGTTTATACACCACGCTAATCGGATAAAAACACAGATAAAGACACTAGTCTGTCTTCGCTGTTTTCCATAAATAATATGGTGCCGTGTAAACATTCAAGTAGAGAGAGGATATGGCTTCTGGTGAGCCAACCCACTCAGGGTGTCCTACCCAAGGGTTTCTGTGTGAACAGCCTGGTGATATCCCAGCATGCTCCCCTTTCCCCTCTCTTCCTATCCGTGGCCATCATAATGTCATCAGAAAGATGACTACATCAATTCATTTGTAATAAATATTAAATGATGACATGTTTTTGTTTTGTTACGAGTCGCAAAAGGTAAGGTTCAGGAAACAAGTCATAGCAGATTGACAGTGATTGACTCAGAAAACAAGTATTATCTTGTTAAGACACAAGGAATGTGGAAGAGACCATCGAGAGGCGAGCTCTACAGAAGACATCAAGGTGGAAAGTGAAGAGGCCAAGCGAGAGATGGCAGTAAAATGTCAGATGAGGGAAGGTGCACATGGGGTTGCTCTCGGCTCAGTGAAAATGTTGGTCTGGCTGAGTGAGTGAACATGATAACATATCATATAAAGATGGCTGGTAGATGGAAATGGAAGGAGATGTGTCGGACTGATGTTGAAATCAGAGAAGAAGATCTGTGAGTGATGTTGAATTAGGTCAGTTCTACCGTTCAGAGCAGTCGAAATGTCAACTTTACAAGCAAAGCTACTAACGAGAACACACACACACACACACACACACAAGCTTGCCCCTCTAGGGACACACTATTTTAATATATATTATCATATCTGAAGGGCAGGATCATTTTCAAATTAGTGAGGACATAAAAGATGCAAAAAACAAGTGAGGAGCCGGCAGACTGAATATATTTAGTCATCAAAGGTAAATAGAAAACCCTGCTCGGAGGATGCAAACAGAGAGAGAGGTGCACTGTGGGTCTTCAGAGACCAACGTTAAAACCCTAAGAAAGGGGAGGAGCTAATCTAAAGCGGTCTGCAGTATCTACTGTACTACACACACAATGTGTACTCAAGAAGTAACAAAGGCATTCTGCACACATTCCTCTGTTCAGTTTTTCATCTGATGGTTGAACATCTTTACTTTATTACACAGAATGTATTTGGCTTTTGTTAACATCTCATGTCTCCACAAGGACATTGCTGTCTCCATGTGCTGCCTGACAGATGGCTACTTGTATTAGCAGGTTAGCTTATAAGACAAAAACAAGGTTGGTAATTAACACTTAATTAATTGAGATCCCATTTCAGGATGATATCATTAGGTGTTATTAGGTACTTATCGGTGAACAAGCAGTATTCAGACCTATTGTTTCCACCACTGTTTCTACTTTGTTTTGTTTAAATTGGATAATTGATAGTTATCAAGAGAAGCAACACAATGATTTCATAGTATATTTTATGGACTATCTTTTTTGTGTGTTTTTGTGTGCGTGTGCGTGCGTGTGTGTGTGTGTCTGCGTGCCCCCACACACACACACACGCATGGGTGCGTGCTATGGTGTAAAAGGTGTGTGAGTACATGCATCACTCTGCTGCAGTTTAACAGCAGACTGACACATGAACGATGCCATGACATCATTTAGCAAATGCTTTTATGAAAATGACTTTTCCCCATTTGTTTTTCTTGGGCGCTGTGAATGGTGAAACACACGAGTTGAACTGTAAATAACCAAATAATGTATTTTGTAACATAACCATCCAAATGATTAGTCTATTCAGTGAGAGGTGACAGGTAATGGGCACAAAAACTATTGATAAAAACAATGCCTGATGCTCTCCAGCCAATAATCTGATGCGGTTCAAGTTTGTTCAGTTAGACAGCCAATGAACATCATTAACAGTGCTTATGACGAGTTCGAGAAAACATATCCATCAATGAAAAGCAAGGCGGATTAGTTTCATGATAATGAAATCCTCTACTAAAATAAAGTATGAGGTAAATCATTTCTCACAAGGTAGGCTTATTAATCACATAAGCCTGCAAGAAGAAATATCTGCATAAATAGGATTGTGTTGTGTGTGTGTGTGAATGTGAAAATCACACACACACACTACAGGCGGCCTCGTCTTTCTGTTGCCGTCACTTCCAATACCGTAACTTTTAAATACAAATTTGAAAATTGAAATCCATCACCTCTGCCATAATTCTGTAAATCGTGCATAATCTCATACTTTACTGTGAGACAGACGAGAAATGAATGAAATTAGATCAATTAGGACATTGTTATTTGAATTGGACACTGTGATTACCTTGAAAGCATTTCTAGATGATTGCTCATCTCTCACTCTAATCACTCCCTCCCTCTGTCTGTCTCTTTCCTTCGCACTCTTTCCCATCTTTCTTATCCTTCCCACCCCTTCCTCACTACTGCTTGAACAGAGAGACTGTGAACGTGGAGCGCTATTGAGATAGAGGGAATAGATTCAAATCCAACCCTCTGTAATCATCTTCCCCAATCTATCAGATGTGCTGAGTCTTTGAAATGTTTTAAGCGGCTTGTAATTGTTTTATCTTTTAACTATATTGTAACTGTCTTATCTTTTGGTTTGGTATGTCTCATATGTGCTTTATATTGTAGCCAATATATTTTACCTTTACTTATTCATGTATATTTTGTGTGTGTGTGTGTGTGTGGCACTTTGTAACTGTGCGTTTTAAAAAGTGCTATATAAATAAAGCTTTACTTACTCACATTGTCACACCACTCCGGCTTGCCCATTGCAATCAACCGAGAAACAGTTCAGATCTGTTCCAACCATCACACCACCGACATCCATCACACGTAGCCAACAGTGTCTGTCAGAGCACGATCATTTAGATCCCACCTCTCGATCTTCATCCTCCCCCTCTACCAATGCAGGAGCATTATAGACTCCATCCTCTTCTACTGCTTCCCACTGTCACTAGCCATGTCTCCATCTCATTGTCAAGTGAATTTTAAGCAAACGTTGCAGAAAAGGAAATGCAAATTAGGCGCTGTGGAGAGTACATGGAGTGTGTGTTGTTGATAGGCCAGGTGAGGCTGCACACCTGTGGTGCATGAACAATCATGGCACCCAGGATAAACCAGCTATCAACACACACTCAGGAGAGAGCCACTGTCATGATGGCATGTAACATCTGCTCGGCGTATTACATCTCGTCATCTCCAATAACTGCATTTTCCAACAACTATCTACCTGTGTCCTGTGTCGGAGGGCCCCAGCAAAAGCCACTAAGGTGGCGTGTGGCAGCGGGGTAAACTGCCACAGCCGCATTTCCATCCACTGGTTTGGAGGTAATAAACTAGGCTACACAAAGCATAGTTTGGTAAGAAGTTGGCGGTATAGGCTACGTTACGCATGGCTGTAATAAACAGGAGAAGAGGTTTGCCTTGGCTATCTGAGAACGTTTCTTTCATGGATGAGACTGGTGCATTCCAAGTCTCTTAAATTGCACCCTGGTTTCCCTCACTTGCATCCTTTCCTCTGAAGCGTCATGTGAAGTGACGTCCATTTTTGATGACAGCTGGCACAGCTGGATCTGCTGCCAGCGTCTGTACCCATTATATTCACACTAACACAAACAGCAGACCCCACCCCCCGTCTTCATGACATTTATCTTTTTGCCGCTTCTGTTCATTATGTGTTGTTGCTTTCCCTTGTTGGGTTATTATTGTAACTATTTTTACTTTTATGGAAAGCACTTTGTAACTTAACTTTGAAAAGTGCTATATACATGAAGTTATTACTATTAATGTTGATCATTCCATATTATGTCTATTTTATCCTGTGTTTGTATATTTTAATGTATATTTTAATGTATTCTTGTACAGTGTCCTTGAGTGACCTGAAAGGCGCTTTTTTAAATAAAATCCATTATTATTATTATTATTATTGTTGTTGTTGTTGTTGTTGTTGTTGTTGTTGTTATTATTATTGTTATTATTATTGTTATTATTATTATTATTATTATTATTATTATTATTATTGTTGTTGTTGTTGTTATTATTATTTCAAGAAGCATAAAATAACGGGCACTTGTAGGCCTACCATTTCGCTGCCATCTCGTTCAAATTTGCGAGATGTTAGGGGAGTTATTAACAACATGGCGTTCTGCTGTGGAGAAAGGATGCTCTTGTGTATCCTCGCTCCTAGCTCCTCGGAGATACCTCCTCGCTCTCGATTCCTCACTCCTCGGTGCAGAAATTAGAGCTTTAGGACGTCCTTCAAAATGGCGGACCCGAACGACGGCCGGTTCAAGAAAGGTTTGAGGAGCAAGGAAATATCAAATAAAGAGACTTGGGATGCACCCTGAGGAATATTTTGGTCTCCTCATCAGGGGTCCGTTTCACAAAGCAGGTTCATCAACCTCTGAGTCTAATCCTAAACGCTGAGTTGATCTACTCTGAAATAGAAAACTCTGGGGTTTCGGTTCCAGAACAGCGGATTTGAGTTAATTTGATCAACTCAGAGGAGTTTTAGGGTTAAGCGCGTGCACCACAACTACAAAAAGCCAGCATCAATGGAGCCCCGATTCGACGAGTCACCATGGCAACGGGGAAGAGGAGGTCTACGTTTTTCACCAACCTCGAATTGGAAATCCTAATGCGCTCATATGGCGAGTTTCAACACGTTTTTAGAAAGAAGTGCAACACTGCTGCGTAAGTTTAAATGTAGTCCTTTGCGATCACAATAATATTACAGGGGAAAACTGCTTGAATGGTAACTATTTATTTATTTCATTTAGGTGCAATTCCGCGGGGGAGAAGCGCACTTGGCAGCAGCTTAAGATGACATATAAAAACATTGTTCAAACAGATAAGACCTCGGCATGATCACTTTGATCATGTTTTACACTGTAAAGTAAATATTAAGTGGCTATTTGACTGTACACAGTTGCCTTGCTCAAGTGCTCTGCATCTCCGACATTGTACAAAAAACATTTGCAAAGAAACGCAGTGCAACACACAATATCTGCTGGGATGTGAGAGACTACGGTTGGTAGGCTAATGTTGCACATGTAAGGACGGATTAGGTTGTGTATGTAAATGATGGACTGTGACGTGAAACGGTACCGCTGAAAAAGATAATTGTCTGGAAATGATAATTGTCTGGAAAGGCTACATCTATGGTCTGATAACCCTCTCCCGACGAATATTTAATTCTCTGCGCAGTAATGCTGCACCGTCATCCACGGGATCCTTGTCAAAAGCAGTGCTGGAAGTGGGCCGGTACTCACCGGTACGCAGTACCGGCACTTCTACATTTTACCCTTTAGTGTACCGGCACTTTTTCTTGCGTACCGGCACTTGTCACAGGCTGCCGGTACTCTACTTTGCCCTAACCAGGGGCGGATCTACCGGAGTGGCGCCCCCCCCCCCCCCCTCCCCCCCCCCCGTCGCTTATATGTGAATAAGGGAGTACCGGCACTTATTTTTTTTCCACTTCGAGCGCTGGTCAAAAGGACATGCCATGTTCGTGAAAAAAGTCGCCTCCTACTGTGCCTAATGGACTTCTGAAATAGCACTGACTCTGATTTTTTTTAATGATTTTTGACAGACGGCTACGCCAAAACTCGCCTGCTGACTGAATGAATGAGGAAATCAAATGGCTGAAAGAGGGCGGAGACAGATTGAAACTCTATGTTCACACAGTAAAACCTGGTCCCGACCAGGTTAGGTTCATAGAGTCTGTTACTACGGTAACTGACCGAGAGCGTAAGTTACCTCTCTGTGAAACAGGCTAGAGTTACCCCTCTTTCTCTGGTTTGAGTTACCTCCCTTTGTGAAACGGAAAACTCAGCGTTTCCCTCATTTCAGGGTTAATAAACCCAGGGTTTACACTAAACCTGCTTTGTGAAACGGACCCCAGTCCACACCGGTTGTTGCTACCAGTCACGTTTTTGCGCATTATGGGAATATCCAGGAAGACGCCGACAGTGAAACAGCTGATCAGTCACGCAAGCTTGAATGTTCACTACGTCAGAACTTATTCGGCAAAAGTGTTTCCATCTCCCATTTAGCGCATTAACCACCTCAAGGGAGCTTAAAAACCTTTTTGTGAAATTGAGCAACAACAACAACAACGTCAACGTCATGTGATGTGAGCTTTACACCAAATCAAGTTTAAGCTACTGCCATGGCCTTTTATGTCCACCATGTTCAGAGGGAGAGTCTTACTACTGAGGGCCACCATTATGTCATTACAGTCACAGCCTGAGATGACAGAAGTCAATGGAAGAAAATGAAGGAAACTGAAGAACCAGGAGAGAGAGAGACGTTCCACATGTCTGGGGTCCGTTTCACAAAGCAGGTTTAGTGTAAACCCTGGGTTTATTAACCCTGAAATGAGGGAAACGCTGAGTTTTCCGTTTCACAAAGGGAGGTAACTCAAACCAGAGAAAGAGGGGTAACTCTAGCCTGTTTCACAGAGAGAGATAACTTACGCTCTCGGTCAGTTACCGTAGTAACAGACTCTATGAACCTAACCTGGTCGGGACCAGGTTTTACTCAATGGATCAATCTGTCTCCGCCCTCTTTCAGCCACACACGCCATTTGATTTCCTCATTCATTCAGTCAGCAGGCGAGTTTTGGCGTAGCCGTCTGTCAAAAATCATTTAAAAAAATCAGAGTCAGTCGGCTATTTCAGAAGTCCATTAGGCACAGTAGGAGGCGACTTTTTTCACGAACATGGCATGTCCTTTTGTCCTTGCGCTCGAAGTGGAAAAAAATAAGTGCCGGTACTCCCTTATTCACATATAAGCGACGGGGGGGGGGGGGGGGGGGGGGGGCGCCACTCCGGTAGATCCGCCCCTAGTTAGGGCAAAGTCCTACCGGCAGCCTGTGACAAGTGCCGGTACGCTAAAGGGTAAAATGTAGAAGTGCCGGTACTGTGTACCGGTGAGTACTGGCCCACTTCCAGCACTGCTTTTGACAACGATCCCGTGGATGGAGGTGCAGCATTACTGCGCAGAGAATTAAATATTCGTCGGGAGAGGGTTATCAGACCATAGATGTTTTAGCCTTTCCAGACAATTATCATTTCCAGACAATTATCTTTTTCAGCGGTACCGTTTCACGTCACAGTCCATCATTTACATACACAACCTAATCCGTCCTTACATGTGCAGCATTACCAACCGTAGTCTCTCACATCTCAGCAGATATTGTGTGTTGCACTGCGTTTCTTTGCAAATGGAAGTTTTTTGTACAATGTCGGAGATGCAGAGCACTTGAGCAAGGCAACTGTGTACAGTCAAATAGCCACTTAATATTTAGGCTACTTTACTCTCGCTCGCTCTACTCCTATAGTGGCAGTTACAATGTTGCCATGGAATTATGTATCGTTTTAATCAGTGGCGGAGTAATATTTATAGTGATGAGGCAGCACGGCTAGGTGTGCTGTCATGCTGATTTGAGCACGGTCTAAATGTGTAGTTGACCAATCAGATTGCGTGGTTGGAACTACCTGTTGTATAACAGTTACTATAGCCCCCCCTCAGGCCGATTTCAGAGGTTTCCAGAATACTGCACTCAGACACTCGACTATACACTTATTTTTTCTTTCACTTTTGAGTCAATTGTGTTTTCATCCAGGATGTAAAAAGCTGTCAAACCTGCTCACTACTCTGAGTTGTCTTGCCTTTGGGTCCACTCTCTTGCCGTGTTGCATTTGAAGTCTATTCTATTATGAATGGTGTAGTGAAATATGTATTCCAGATGAGATAGATATTTGATATGACCTTTATTAAAACCCAAGAGTCCACAGCTCTGTTATTATCAGCATTATGATCTCTCAGAACATGATCTGTTCTCCTGGATCCTGGAAGCACCGGGTTAAAGCAGGCTATAGGTTAGGGCCACGAGTACAATAGGATGACGTCATAAAAAGGGATTAGAACAGAACCTTGCAACAGCAGAACAAAAGCAAAAGTTAAATTGAATTCAGGTTTAAGTGTATTTATTTATTTATAAAGCCCTTCATCACTTTCCTTGTGTCTCCAAGGGCTTCACAGACCCATATTTCAAACAGCAATCAGAAAAGCACCAAACGAGTACCCCCCCCCCCCCCCCCCCCCCCCCACAAAGACTCTCAGCTGAAACATTAAAAAAAATTCAAGAAACATTTTTAAAAAATGAAGAAATGTGCTTGGATCCCAGGTCTGTTGCTGATCACAGCCCAGTTCCACCGGGGAGAGAGTTGAGCAGGTAACAACATACAAGTGTTGAGGTACTCAATTTGACTCTCAGTTACAATGGGCTCCTCAAGTGGAGTATGTCTGTTCACGTACTAGTCAGCGTCTGCATTGTCTATGAAGGCTCAGGGACCATGGAGTGGATAAAAGCATTATGTTATAGGGCAGACATTGAATCTATTATTCGTCATGGCATCACAACATTGTTTAGTTACTTGTCCGTTAAACCCAAATCACAACTCCAAAACCTGACCAGAAGCCTGGAGAAATAATTGGCATGCTGCCCCCATCTTCTCCACAGGAGACATTTGAGGAGACAGGAAGACAGGTCCTTAAAATCACCTGTGGCCCAAATCACATCCTTCACAAGGAGTATGAACTGATGCCTACAGCTTACCAAACTGTCAGTTGAACCGATGTACATTTTCCTTAGTTCCTCTAGCGATCAAACTACTAGGAGATATAGTGTGTGTGTGTGTGTGTGTGTGTGTTTTTGATTTGGGTGAATGTGCAATATGTTGGTGCGTATGTTCTGGTGTGTATGGATTTGTGTGTGTTACTGAATGTTAACAGTAGTTTGATTGTACATGTATATGGATTATTGTGTGTATATGGAGAGGCTGTATGTCACCTGTTTTCTCGAATGCCAAAGACAAATTTCTCCAAAGTGAGACAATAAAGGCTAATCTTATCTCATGTTAAACAGTGGATGAACCACAAGGACTTCAGGATGACTTGGCAGCTACGTGTCACAGTGGGACCACACATTGTATTACAGAGAAAATGACTGTATACTGTATATTGGTTGTTCCACAGCAACACATAATTAAAATTGTTATCAATTTTTGGATACCATTTCAGTGGACGAGAGCGGGATGGCAGAAAATACCGGCAACAGTAACGGTAGACCGTCCAAAGTTAAAATATTTTAACTTTTTGCCGTCCTCCGCAACACAACCGGATGTTACGTAGCTCCCTCACACAAGGAGATCACATGGGGATTTTATAGCTACATGCATTACTAGAATAATTACATAAAATAATAGACACAAAATAATTGTATTTAATATATTTTATTCAATTTTTTGCAAACAATACGACATCACCATAGCAACATATCTTCATGCGTGTTTAATTTTGCCATCTTGCCGTTCCGTCAGACTGTTTTGTTGTTTTTCCCGTGCCGTCCAGAAGGTTTTGTCCTTTTGCTGTCTGCCCGAATCCATAGCTGTGTCTCAATTCAGGGGCTGCATCCTTCGAAGGACAGTCTATAAAGATGTGGCCTTCGTGGACCGCGAAGGCTGAGCCGCGCAGCCTGGCGGAGGAGTGAATGACTCTAATTATCATCTGAATAAAAAATCTCCAGCAATGGCTGAAACCACCACTTTTTAAAAAGAAAGATCACTCGTGAGTGGTTGGTAGATCTGTCGCTATTGGTCGCCCTTGGTCATTATAATACAGGCTTGAGTAAACCCCTACCTTATAATAATAATAATAATAATAATAATAACAATTTTAAATTATGTGCATAATTAGTATGCCTACATAAAATACATTGCAGTTACTTTAGGAGACTATATATTCATATATGTTATATATTCATGTTGTTATCCTAAGTGCTTCATTATAGTCAATTACATGAATATTTATTGGGGGGAAAAAAAAAACATTTACAAGGAAGATGTTGATTAAAAGTAAAAGCTTTATTGATATGGTTATTAAAAATAGTCACAAATGAGGGCAAAAATAATAAAATAATAAAAAAATAAGGGCCAAGCTTAATGCAGACCATTACGACACTCTTTGTTTTTATAGGGTTGGTAACGATGGAATAACCTCAGCTTCATTCCGGCGATAAGCATAGAAAGTTTCATGACCATAAGTGAAAGTGGTCAGGAATTACGCTTGTTCAAATTTCTGGTTTTTAATCAATCACTGTAGCACCCCATAATAAAAGTAACAATTACTATAGGGTGCATCGCACTTTGTGCTTGGCCCCCTTATAATAATAATAAAACGAACAATTTCAATAGGGTGCCTCGCACTTTGTGCTTGGCCCCCTAACTACCACTAATAACCCAAACATGGATATTGTAACATTGAAACACACTTCGTCACCAGCAGTTTTAAACACACGTTCTGCTCTGCTGGGTTTACAAGTGACAGGGGAGAGCAGACCGGAACGAAAGGAGGCGTTGAGAGATGTGTGGACAAATTTAAGGTAGACATCTTTTTCTGCACTAACAGTGGACATACAAGCCTAGCGGGGCTGACTTCCACACATGGTACACAAGCATTAACATCACTGGCCAAGCCCTCCATAAAGGGCTTGGCCCTCGGTTTCATATTAGGTAATGTTAATAATCATATTAGGTAATATGAAACCCTAAACCTTATTAGGATTAAGGTTTCCAATTAGGGTTAGGGTTAGGTTATGATAAAACTGATTCCGGTAGGGTAAGGGGTTAAGGGGTAATAACCAAGATGAGCCCTTTGAGGATGAGCCCTTCTTGAATAACTTTTGTTCTGATGGTCATAGAGACTTGTTAGTTGGCTCCGTCCCCACTAATTCGGGGACGCCCGTTCCAACGGAACCAAACACGATTTCTACGTCATGTTTCTACGTCAACTGGAAGTACGAGAAACCACTTCCGTACCCTACGCACGGATGTATCTCCGGAACGGAAGGTCGCAATGACTCTGCAATAGTCTGCATTAGGCTTGGCCTAATGCAGACTATTACGACCCTCTTTGTTTTCATAGGGTTGATAAAGATGGAACAACCTCAGCTTCGGTCCGGTGATAAGCATACAAAGTTTCATGACCGTAAGGGAAAGCGGTCAGGAATTACACTTTTTAAAACTTCTGGTTTTCAAGCAATCGCTGTAGCGCCCCCTGTGGTCAGATCTCAATGAATCTTAGACTGATTCATCTTGAATCTTCTTTAAGTACACCAAGTTTGATGAAGATTGGCCCAAGATAACCCCGCCTTTTGGCTCCTTAAATCTGATTGGACAAATTTGGGCCTCTGGCGGCCATATTGTTTAGTCCAACAGCTTCATCTTACTTGAGCAATTACAACCTTCTCCCCCAAATGTCCCAAAACTGGTTCCGCTCAAATCGGTTATTCGGTCCAGGAACTGTGGTCAACTTTGTCACAAGCCACGCCCATTGTGATGCCACGCCCCTATTGACACTTGATGTCATCTTGTTCAGAATTTTGTCCTGAACAACTTTTATATTGGACACAAAGTCATCAGAGTCCATCATGATGTCGATATAAGCGATTATGTATAAACGCCTTTTTAAACCACGCCCTTTCTGTTTTCATTGGCTCCTAGTGCCTTTGTTTTTTACTGTGCAGACTTTGTTTATAATCAAATGCAAGATATTGGTCTGCAGGGGTCCGTTTCACAAAGCAGGTTTAGTGAAAACCCTGGGTTTATTAACCCTGAAATGAGGGAAACGCTGAGTTTTCCGTTTCACAAAGGGAGGTAACTCAAACCAGAGAAAGAGGGGTAACTCTAGCCTGTTTCACAGAGAGAGATAACTTACGCTCTCGGTCAGTTACCGTAGTAACAGACTCTATGAACCTAACCTGGTCAGGACCAGGTTTTACTGTGTGAACATCGAGTTTCAATCTGTCTCCGCCCTCTTTCAGCCATTTGATTTCCTCATTCATTCAGTCAGCAGGCGAGTTTTGGCGTAGCCGTCTGTCAAAAATCATTTAAAAAATCAGAGTCAGTGCTATTTCAGAAGTCCATTAGGCACAGTGGGAGGCGACTTTTTTCACGAACATGGCATGTCCTTTTGACCAGCGCTCGAAGTGGAAAAAAATAAGTGCCGGTGTCGTGCCAAAAAGTGATTGTCTGCCAGAAATTGATTGAAGGCCAAATACAGTTACTCAAAGGTGATTTCTACCTAAATATGACTTGATCTCATTCATAAGCTTAATAATATAAACACTGGAGCTCACAGGACACCTTGGAATTATTTTAAAGGACCATTAACACAAAATAGGCATTTTCACCTGCCAAAAATTGATTGAAGAACAAATGTTAAACTTGTTTAGTCCAACAGCTTAGACACATGCCTTTGCTATAATTACATTATAATACAGTTGTGTGTATCTGCATATTATGGCCATGTACTCCAGAGAAAAGCAGACGTTTTTGCGCTACCGCTCAACGGGCTGCTGTGCGCTCCCGCGGCCAGAAATCAGATTCTGGCAGACAATCACTTTTTGGCACGACACCGGTACTCCCTTATTCACATATAAGCGACGGGGGGGGGGGGGGATATTAACCCACCGCGGGGGGGGGGGGGGGCGCCACTCCGGTAGATCCGCCCCTGGTTAGGGCAAAGTAGAGTACCGGCAGCCTGTGACAAGTGCCGGTACGCAAGAAAAAGTGCCGGTACGCTAAAGGGTAAAATGTAGAAGTGCCGGTACTGCGTACCGGTGAGTACCGGCCCACTTCCAGCACTGCTTTTGACAACGATCCCGTGGATGACGGTGCAGCATTACTGCGCAGAGAATTAAATATTCGTCGGGAGAGGGTTATCAGACCATAGATGTTTTAGCCTTTCCAGACAATTATCATTTCCAGACAATTATCTTTTTCAGCGGTACCGTTTCACGTCACAGTCCATCATTTACATACGCAACCTAATCCGTCCTTACATGTGCAACATTACCAACCGTAGTCTCTCACATCCCAGCAGATATTGTGTGTTGCACTGCGTTTCTTTGCAAATGGATGTTTTTTGTACAATGTCGGAGATGCAGAGCACTTGAGCAAGGCAGCTGTATACAGTCAAATAGCCACTTAATATTTACTTTACAGTGTAAAACATGATCAAAGTGATCATGCCGAGGTCTTATCTGTTTGAACAATGTTTTTATATGTCATCTTAAGCTGCTGCCAAGTGCGCTTCTCCCCCGCGGGATTGCACCTAAATGAAATAAATAAATAGTTACCATTCAAGCAGTTTTCCCACTGTAATATTATTGTGATTGCAAAGGACTCCATTTAAACGTACGCAGCAGTGTTGCACTTCTTTCTAAAAACGTGTTGAAATTCGCCATATGAGCGCATTAGGATTTCCAATTCGAGGTTGGTGAAAAACGTAGACTTCCTCTTCCCCGTTGCCATGGTGACTCGTCGAATCGGGGCTCCATTGATGCTGGCTTTTTGTAGTTGTGGTGCACGCGCTTAACCCTAAAACTCCTCTGAGTTGATCAAATTAACTCAAATCCGCTGTTCTGGAACCGAAAACCCAGAGTTTTCTATTTCAGAGTAGATCAACTCAGCGTTTAGGATTAGACTCAGAGGTTGATGAACCTGCTTTGCGAAACGGACCCCTGATGGTATTTACCAAAGGATGTTTTAGATGTTTACGTCTAAAAACCTAGGATCCTTAGGGATTTTAGGGTTTTTAACAAAATTGAAAATGGCATTTTCATTTCACAAAATGAATGTTTCGAGGCGGAAGTTATGGGTTGTTGAGGCAAATGTGTTAATCATCAGGAGATACATATACATAAAGTTTCATGACTGTAGGTCAAAGGGGTCAGGAGATATGCTTGTTCAAAGTTAGCATTTTCAGACGTGTTATCTCGCCTTCGTTAGTCACCTTCTACCATTGTGGAAAGTTTCATATAAAAGCGACTGGACGTTTTTGGCTGAGCAGGTGTTTTTGGCGTAATAATAATAATAATAATAATAATATCAATCATGATTCCCCTCCAGAAGTCCACGTCATGTGCAGCTAGTACACTTTGCCTTGCGTCCACCAGCTGTAAACACACTCACCACACACTGGCTGTCACAGTACTGTGACAGCCAGTGTGTGGTGAGTGTTTTGGCGCCTGCTGCTGTGCATCACCCAGGTGGGTGCTACAACCGGCTGCGCACCTTCGCTCGAGCGAGTGATGTGGGTTTCTACAACGTTTGACAACACCACTTACACTCGCTCCAATGGAACCCAATGTGTCCATTTTTTTATTTTTTTAAACCTTTAGGAAACCTTTAAAACCTGTCACAACTGCTCAGATCTCAAGTTCTGCTAAAATTGGTTTTGACTAACAATAAAAAAGGGTCTAACTGTTGAGTTACATCACAATAGACACTACTGAATGTAGTCAGACAGTAATGGTTCATCGCAGAACCTGCATAACAATAGAGAATACTGTATTCATCAGTGGCAGCTGGTGAAAAATATTCTAGGTGGGGCTGTGCCATATTCAGTCAATTTGACTAACCATCCCAATACAATGTAACACAAACTGCAAGATACCAGTGGAAAAGTCAGTCAATTTCATATTGATTTATTTATGTTAATTAATTCTATATTAAAAAGTTGACCTTTAGCTTTTTCGCATGACTTTTGTGCAATATTTATGTCGGGTTGATAAGGGCCAAGCTTTCCATCCTCTCAAATGGAAGCTGGTGAAGAGGTCGTATTGAATTCACGTCCGTCATTGTCCAGTGTCCTTGTTGTCTGACTCGCTTGGGGCGCATACAACATGTTGTATGCTTCTATGTCACTGGCTTGGGGCGCTAAATTCAGCGCCCCAGAGGCATCAGATTCGAGGATGCTGATTGGCTAAATTTAGGTTGCTATGCGCAATCATGAGGCAGCAACAGGTCTGCAATTGGCTGCGCTGCTGCACTCCTTGGGCGCTTTTAGTGCTCCAGAACGAAGAGTGCAACACCGGAGGGGATGAACAGGAAACTTTACTACAAACATAATGATTTATATTTCATATATTACATGTTGTTGTGCATTTAAACACACTCATACTTCAAATAAGTAGTTATTGTTTATTTTAAAAATGTTTATTTAAGAAAATTGTATACGTTTTTAATATTTATTTTAAGAAAATTTAAAAAAAAACACTTTCCACCGGCACTGGTATTCATCACAGGTGACGTGTTGACACACGGTACGGCAGATTCCCGGCTACTATCTGCTCTCTTCAAGGTATCAGTGTCAAATGGCAGCTTCTTCATAATAGAAAACAGTGTCAGGCAAAATCACACAATCGACTTGTTGCTGTTGTTTGTTACTATTGGTGTCAGGCAGCTCTTTGATCGTTGCAATTATAAGCTGCCCGTCTGCCTTATTAACAGTAGGCCTACACTTCACTGACAGTGTGTGTGTTTGCTCCTCTTCATTGTCTCTAGCGGCACATACACGTAATTTGTTTTTCTTCTCTTTTTTCACCCAAAAACACGAACATCAATGTTGTTGAAATATTGTCATTCTTCGACATTATCAGCCAACACCACATTGTAGAAAAAAATGTGTCCAACAGTCCAACATCCAAAATGCAATTAAATTAAGACAGTACACACACAGAACAAAGGAACAGAAAGAAATGCATGTAATTATGGGTTTGTTTTGAAGACAGTGATTTATTGGGGTTGAGTCCATGTTGTTTACCAGCAGTCCATGCTTTATATTATATGGTGATACACATTTCATGGCACACTGTAATCTCTACATAACATACTGTGTTTACACTGAATGTGGATAGTTCTTGGTAGCCCAGTAGTTACATTTTATCAATCAATAGCATATCAGGCATAGTTGGCAGGTCCCATAAAAAGAAAAATTACTCTCAACAGAAGATCAATGTACAATAAAAGTTCAGTAATAGACTGGGGAATGTGTACATAAATACAAAGTATAGTCGGCCTTTTCATGTACAATCATTCTTTCAAGACGATCAAAGAATATAGTGCTACTAAGTTAGTGTATACAAAATGACCCAGGATTACCAGCAAAGGCACAATCATTAGCAGACGAGGTATTCAAGGAAAAAAATGAAATTAAAAGAAACGTATGTGTTGACAATGACATTAAATATTATAAACCAACTATTCATTATGCTTGTGAACATCGAGAAAGGACTCACTCACGCCAAATGCCAGTGATGTTAATGCTTGTGTACCATGTGTGGAAGTCAGCCCCGCTTGGCTTTTATGTCCACTGGTGGTGCAGAAAAAGATGTCTACCTTAATTTTGTCCACACATCTCTCAACGCCTCCTTTCGTTCCGGTCTGCTCTCCCCTGTCACTTGTAAACCCAGCAGAGCAGAACGTGTGTTTAAAACTGCTGGTGACGAAGTGTGTTTCAATGTTACAATATCCATGTCATGTGTGTGTGTGTGTGTGTGTGTGTGTGTGTCTGTGTGTGAGTGTGTGTTTGTGTATGTGTGTGTCTAAGTCTGTGTCCGTGTGTATGTGTGTGTCTTCATGGTAGAGTGCATCAGGAGTACCAGAGAAAAGCCTGTGGGGGGGACGCTGGTGAAGGTCTCTGTCTGACTGAGACAACATTGTTCTAAATCTTTTAAACATGAGGAAGAAAGAAGTAAAAAAAATAGAACATGTGCCAGCTGTGTTTTATTTTCTCTTTTTATTTAAAGGGACTACATGTAGGATTTTCAAATGCATAAATTACTTTAAATGTCCCGGTTGTGAACAGGTAATTCAAGGTTGTGAACAGGAAATTAAAGGCTGTGAACAGGTAATTAAAGGTTGTGAACAGGTAAATTACAATATGAACAGGTTGTAATTTAACTTACAAAATGAGAACTTCCCTGACTCTCTCTATGGCGTAGAACAGCCTGTGGGCTGATTTCTATTAGATTTGAACCGGGCGAGTTTTACAGGGAAAAGGAAGGAAGTGACGAAGGGATTTTTGTATTGTGACACATAGTACCTTTAAGATTTAATTGTGTAAATATATATATATATATATAGTATAAAGTACAATATGGGTGAAATAACAGGTATGGTAGCGAGGAGAAAGCAGGCCTGAGCGACCTTCAGCAACCCCAATTACACAGTGTTATCACACACTGGTAATACTGCAGGAGTTTTAATTATGTTTGTAGAGTTCTTACTCTGTAGAGTTTGTAGTAGTTACTTGGTAGTTACTTGGCATATTTTTTATCCAGTTCAAAGATCACGCAAAAAAGCATAGAAAGGAATAATCCTGTTAGGGTGGAGCATGACATTATTTCATTCTGGTTGATGTGTTTTGTGTGATTTGGTACTGTGTGAAGCTGTGTGCAACCCTGTGCCAACATGATGTGTTTGCTAGAGGTGGAGACGCTGCTGTGACGTGCTATTCTGGGATCCTGGTTTCATCGCTGACCCCTGCTGTAAAGCTGTTGACGATTTTTGCTTGTTAATTGCGATGGTCCAGAAAAAGTACACGGCCTGTAAGAAACCTTTGGATATACACAGTGTACCACTCAACAGTAAAAGGAGATGGTCAGTCTCCCAGCTGATGTACAATAACTGCCTACATGAAACACTGCATGTATTTGCTATCGATTGTATGATGTAGGAACTGTCCGGCCTCTTTTTGTAAAAACCCAAGAGCTTGTCTGGTATTGATTTGAGAAGAGTAGGAAGGGATAAGTCGAAGAACCAAAATTGTTCCACGTAAGTTGAATTTTTTTAATACTAATATTTGCCTGTGTTCTAAATTTAAAGTGACAGACAAAAAAAAAATCGCTGACAAACCAAGAACAATCATTATTTCCCCAACTTTAATTTCAACTACCCTGCCACACCCGTCTCTTAGTCCTTACTCTGGTCTATGTGACCACATATAGACAAGGCATTACATTTTATAGATTATATCCCCCCCCGCCCCCGCTCCCACACACACACACACACACACACACACACACACACACATAGTCAACCAAACTCTTTGCTGAAGCAGTTTTGTTTCACTGAAACAGAAATGGAGACAGTGGATGGAGGAGCTGAATATAAAGAGGGAGGGAGGTCATCTATCTAAAGGCTTGAGTGGGTGGGCAGCATTGAAACACTTGACCACCCGGTGCATTCTAATGCAGGTTGACGATTCTTCAATATAAACTATTCTCCTCACTTCCTCTTTGCCATCTTCAGTCGCATTGCAATTCCCTTTATCTCCTGTCAGTCACCCCCTTACCTCTCATCCTCCTCTTTCTTCTCTCTCTCCTACTACTGCACTATTCAACTACTCTCTCTCCCTATTTCTCTCCCCTCTCTCTCTCGCTTCCACCGCTTCCTTCTCACTGCCACCCACAAGTTAACTCTTTGTTGTTGCTATACAGCCAGTTTATTTACTTGTATTAAACTTGTGGTATTTGCATATTTTTCTTTGACCAAGTAAGCTGTTTTAGTAAAGCCACCTCACATTACTGCCTTTTTCTCCCACACAAATATGTTTGAA